>OW121819.1:29648648-30248648 GCA_933228935.1 Pemphredon lugubris
TTCACCGGTAAACGTAGAAGTGGGTATCGTGCCTGGATGTAACGATCGTACTCGAAGTACTCGAATGTACCGAGACCGGGTGTTATTGGCCAGTCGAGGAATATACGAACATCGGTAGTCGGCATATTGTTCGAGATATCGAAGACGGTATAGGAGATGACATGGGATGCGGATGTCTGTCGGGAGCGGAAAGAATCGGAAAACAACGAGGGAAGGGGTTGAGCGGAAAGAGAAGCAACGGCTCAAACGATTTCGGTGGATGATGGGTTGGATGGGGGTTGCTGACGTTACTGCCCCTGACTCCGCTCTTCCTCCCGTGAGAGTCAGAGGAACAAGTCAATGACAATTTTCGAAAACAATGAGATTTCGCTGCGGCGACGTCTATATAAAAAAGATGAGAACCCGGGAGACTCTGTTGAATCGGTGGTATTACTTTTCGATACGATCGATCGGTATGAACGAAATTATACCGGGTGAATTAACGCGATAAAGCAATAAAACCTTCATTCGAGATTTTCTCTACCCCACAGAACGAAAAACGTATTTGCATAAGAATCGTGGTCTACCGACTCCTAACAGGTTAAATTACTTTTGATTCGGTATATGTACATTTTAATTGTTTCTTTGTCTCGATTCCAGTTTTCTTCGTTCGAGGTTTTCTCTGGCACCCGCAACGAAATTGGTGTTTGCATAGGATCTGTGATTTACCGATTATCCATTTACAGACTCGTAACGGATTACGTCACATATGAGTCGGTATACGGGTAATTTGTAGACCACGAATTTTATGGAAATACGCAAGAATGCTATAACGCTTTTTTTTTTAATTCATTTTTTAATACAGTTTTTAATACACCTTGAAAACCCCCGTTCGTTCTTTGCAGAAAAGATATAAGGTCTAGTCTAGCGTACTTGCACTTGATCCGAGATAAGACCTTGATTTCTCTTGATTTCGTTGCGAGAGACGGAGAAAATATGGAACAAAGAAAACGCATTGAACGTATTCAAAATACATTTTTAGAACCGCATGGTAAAGAAGTGTCTGTTCCGACCGACTTCTACAGAAACGGTATGCGCGTTAAATCCGCAATTTGGTAATTAGTGTAAGTAACGATTAAATGCGTAGTTTTAAAAAATCTCAATACCACCGCATGTTACATCCCCTCGAACCATTAAACTGCCCTAAAGAATTTTGTCTATATCGTCTCCATTTAACGGAATACCGACTTGTACCGCTTGTACACGACTCACCCCCATGCACCGACAAGGATTCTACGAGAAACGGTGAACTCCCGTGAAATACGGTATACGCAATATCAAAGAATTCTAACGAAGCAGAAAAGTGTCTCGCGTTTGGAAAATCGGAAAATAGAATTTCTCTTCTTTAATCCGTATTGTGCGAGAGACGTCGCGGGAGCTGGATGGCACCCGTATTAAGAATTACCACTACTTTGCGCAACGGATTTCCATGACTTTCGAACACAAGAAAGCGTTCTGAACTGGAACGCAAAGGGGTAGGAAGGGAGGGATACCCAAAGGGAAAGAGAAGAAAGAGCGGGACGAGGTGGAAGGGGAGGGAAGGGTTGTATACTTTTTAGGTTAATCGTAGCTCGGTAAACGAGGCATCGGGGCGCTTCTCGCTTATAAAAAAAAAAGCCTTCCATCTTCCCTCCCCACCCACTTCGTCATACTGTCTTATCCTGAGGGATTAATTTCTCGAGGTTTATGTACGTCGCTGCTGGAGGGATGGCACCAGGTAAATCCTTCCCCGTGCAGCGTATTTCAAGAAGAAAAATACGACCTGGAAGAATCGGCCGAGTCCAGCTTTTCTTCGTTCCGCCCCACCTTCTTCCTCGTTTTAAATCGTCATCCATTGAGGCTACCTAGTTGAAAAGGATTACCGCGGATGAATTTACGATTACTCCGATGAAACTATAGCCCAATCGAAATTGATTTCCATCGTGAACTTGGATTATAACTTTATAACCGAAGGGCGCGTAACCACGTTTTTCGCTTTTCCAACGAAATGGCGCATTCAATATTTTAACAACGCGTCACTCGTGTCGGAATTAACCGCATATTGTTTTTGATCAGTCGCGAGTTACGAGGAAATCCAAACGAGCGAACCTAATCTCGAGTTTTCGAGATACGTGCACCAAGATCTGGGAAAACCGTTGTTTTCCATCACGGGACAATTATTTCAACGTAATGTTAATGAAGCGTCGCTCGCAAATATCAGCTCAGCGAACAATGTATCGTTCACCGAACACCAAAGAATCATAAATTATTAGATTGGTAAGTAAGTAAGCTCTTTTCCCTCAATTTTGTCTTCTAATGCCAAAGTGTACATATCTATTCGAAATTGCTTTTCTTGCTCTGGAAACCTGCTATCATCAATTTTCTTGCCAAATTAATTTAACCATAACTTCAGGTTCTATAAATTATACGACAATTTCCGATAAGCTTCGTCCATACTTTGTTGCGGTAAAATTAATTTGGCAAGGAAATTGATGATAGCACGTTTCTAGAGCAGAAAAAGCACTTCCGAACAGTATGTACACTTTACCATTAGACGGTAAAATACAGGGGAGAAAAAATCATATAAAAAACGGCGGGAAATTAATTTGGCAAGAAAATGACGGTAACAAGTTTGTAGAGCAGAAAAAAAGCACTTTCGAATAGATACGTACGGTACGTACACGCGCGTTTCGTTCCACGTATATGCAAAATACGAAGCTACCTTCGGGAAGCGAGGACGAACGTGGCGGGGGGGTAAAAAAAAATAGGCAAATACGCGAGGAACGACCGCGGGTCTAGTCCCGCCGGGACAAGCAGCGTCGATATTGAATTATTCGTTGATGGTGTATTCTCCGTTTTCGAGGAACCTCGAGTGGCATCACCGCCGCATGGCTTTACCTACGTCCCTGCTCGTCCGCCAAATGAATATTAGTGGTACCCAGGAGACGGAATTAATAACAATCGTTCTCCGCGCCCCTCCCTTACGGTGCCCACGGACAAAACACACGGGCGAGCACATGGGCGCCCTACGGGAAGGCAACTGAAATTTATACTCGGCAACTGGCCCGTTCGACCGGTGAAATCGCTCGGAAATACGAAAGTAAGCTTCCCGACTGCGCGCGGAATCGTATAAGTGAATAGAAAACGATATTTCTCGATATCGAGCGGCAATCTAATTTTGCGTGAACCCCAAATGGGCGAGAATCCAGCCAACCCGAGGCCGTTAATAGATTTATAATATATCTTTTTTTTTTCCACCCCTACCGCTATATTTAATCCGTAGCTGACAACGGCTAAACGCAAATCGAATTTCTCGTACGTCCACGTATAGGTGAGTTCAGCGACGCGTTCGGTTGGCATTCGCGTATTTCAAATTGTATCGCCGAAACTGTATTGGCATCGTATTCGCGATAAATTCGGCTACTTCTCCCTCGATGATTTAAAACACTTCGCAACTTTGTTATTCGCTTCTGCGTTATTTGTTTATTAACGTTGTTATCGGTATATCGATCGACGGACGATTGTGCCAAAAATGCGCGCCAACGAAAAACGGTCCGTAGCAACGAACGTGACCTTTTCCATCGCGAACATATTATAACAACGATAAGAAACAAGCAACCTTGCCCGGATATGAATCACCGGCTTATCAGTGGCGAAATGAACGTACCGCGTATGGAAATCAACGAATATTTTATCAATGGCGTTTCGAGATATATTTCAAAGCCGATACACGAGGAACTGCGTGCAGCACGCTTCGTGGGTCGTTGCAACGATTACGCGCGCGAGAAACGGACGATTATTCGCGACGTGCCTTAACGGCGCTTCGATCGTAAACGAGTCGACTCGCGATGCAATATAGCACAGTTGATCCTAGAGAGGACGAGCGTCTTACGTGTATGTGTACGTGACAAGAAGCAGACGGATACGCGGAAGATGCATCGCGTAGAAAATAATTCTCAAAGGAAGGTAAAGCGCAATATTCGCGTTTTGTGATCCGGTACACGATTCTGCAACTGGACGAGAAGTGCATCTCTTTTTCCATATCGCAGTCACGATACTCGTAGAACTCACGCGTCAACGGTTCACTCTCGCGTCTACTCGACGGATTCTTTCTGTTCTTTCTATCGGGTTTTATTAAAAAGCGATTCTACGCTCCCGGCCCTCGGGAGACGAAGAATTCGCACCCGAGGTGAATTCTCAACCTACGCCTGTAGAAAAATAGTCGTTACTTAGCTCTCATTATCGGGGAAGAACGAGCGAGCATAGAAAAAAATTATTTTTTCTTTTATCCGCGTTCTTTAATCCCTTAATCGTCGTATTTTGTTTTAAAAACGTGCACTCGTCCGATTAATTATATACAAGCGATGCCGAGTATGTCTTTCGTTTTACCTAAATTTTACTTTTAAACGATAAACTCACATTTTGTTACTACCCAAGTAGCACACTCGATTTTAAAGAAAAAATGCCATCTTTTCGCGGCGAGTATAATCAACGTAAACGACGAATGATGTAAGACTTATTCGATAATAGAATTACAAACAAGAACGTAGACAGCCTAGACGACCAAAAATAGATTTTCTCGTAATATTGAGGATAAAGCGCATTCTCTTTAATAGAACTCCTCGCGCATTAAAAAATAGCCGAATTACCGTAACAGCAGCGTCACTGACCAAATTTCCATAAAAACGAAAAAACCATTATCGAGCGACAGACGCGCAAAATACTCCCGGCAAAACTGAAATCTATTTTGATCCCCTTTCGTAATTCTAGAATGGCATTCGAGTGGAGGCTCGTACACGTAACGGGATACTCGGACTGCACCGCGGTCGACAGAAAAAAGAAACGGCAATTTAACACGGAATGATTCTCCGCAACGCGTCGATCCCTTTCAAAGACGTACGACAGAAATGGGGTGGAAAAAAGAGGACGAAAGCGCGGAAGTGAAAAGGAACACGGTAGAGCGACATTCTCGCGTGACTCTGTTTACGATTTAGAAGTTAATTTACGCGAAAGCTAAGTGTCGGTGCACACACCGGCTAAGAATAAAGGGAGCGCGCAGTACGGAATAAAGTACGAGCAGATGCAACGAGGGGGAGCCGCGACTCGTAAAACTTTTACGCGGCAATCCTCGTACTTTTTCCACGGCTTTTCCGCCCTGTCTCTTTTGAACCACGCCCCCCTTTCCATTCGAGGTTTTTTTTGTCTGGCTCCTCTTTGAGATCACCGTCTCCTTGCGTCCTAGTTGTTTTATTGTTATTCGATTATTAAACTACCGTCGTCTTGCTTTCTGTGGAAGCGAGCATCGCGGGCCGATTGTGTGCCATGGTCGGATATACGCGTGAAAACGTAAAAGTCTATCTCGCTCAGGAGATTTCTCGTTGACACGCGTAAAATACTCTCGCGATATGTCGGTTTTCATGGGGGGGGGGGATTGGAAAAGAAGACGGGTGAAAGAAAAACATGCGTGAGGAACACGTGCGCGCATGTCACTTAACTTTTCGAGTATCGAGCTTATTTTTGACACGCAAACGACCGTAGGGTTGCCAGAAATGTATTAAAACAATTTTTAAGGCGTATTATTTGGAGAGATCAGATTCAGTCCACGATACTTATGTATTTCTACGAGTTCGATAAAAACGGTCTTCGTTTCAACGTTATTTATAAGTTCTGCTTTCGTAACCCAATAGTGCATAGCGATCCTTGTAAGGAACGTGCATATTATAATTATCAGCGCCGTTGCAAATTTTGATCTGGGTGTATAATATTGCTCACTCGCTTCCAAAAATGTAATTGGGGGATATAGCAAATTTTTGATTAACGTCGATATTTCAGTGGTAATATTCGCGCGTCGTACATCTACAGCGGGTAAATGTGACCAAATTCACAAAACTTGGCGTATCAGCGATTTCCGCAGTACCACAAGATCAGGATGCATAATATTGGTAATTTAGAAAAAATAAATTTCAATACGCAAATGTTGAACATTTAATGTTTTCGTGCGCATTAGTAATATTCTGTGCTTTGGCAGCCGCTACAAAAAAACATATAAAAATTAGAGCAATACCAGGCGTAAAAAACATACGTCATTCGTCTATCTGGGTCAAACTGATTCTCGAAATGTAACAAAATTTCGACATTTTTTTAACTTCGTGCACTAATGGGTTAACAAAACATGCACGTATATTAAATCATCTTTAAAAGACGACTGCTCGAATACAGAATATTCGTAAAAAATTATTTGGGAAGTTATTGGGAAAAAAATATTTGGTGGGTCGCGAAGTTGATCCAAAGTTACTTTAAAGATTAAGGGAATTCCACTCTGGTGATGCAAGATACGCATCGCTTCCAATAACTAGAGAAACGTCTCATCCGCGAGATTTGGTTAAAGTATTTTATAGTCCGTCCGATACCGCCCTTAATACTCAATTTCGAAACATGCTCGTCGACTCGACCGTCGGTTTTCCATCCCAAAAAAGACCAGAGGAAACGACGTAGAAATAATCGGAGGGGAGAAAATGAGAACCGGTCGAAAAGGTGCACGCGGGCTGGCATCTTCCGCTTTCAAACTCATCGAGTCATTATCGCGTTTCGAGGATCGATGCTTCGATTCGTGTTGCGGCCTACTTTTTTTCTGACGAATTCGCGTTGCTTCCGTGGATTACTCGCGTCATTAAGCGAAAGCATCGAGTCGCACGCTCGTTACGCTAACCGTAAACCTTCTTTAATTTCCCGACGAATGTAGCAACGCGAGCGTTCTTCTCTTTATATGTATATGTATACAGATGCGGAAATTGAAAACGAAAACATCTACCGGCTGATGAAAAATCCCCTTACAGGAGGTGATCCACGCTCATCCGCGGAAACCACTATTACATCTTCGCTCCAGAAGGAAACCGTAATAACCTCCAATTTTAACGGAAAAGCCAGATCTGCCGCTGGTATTACGAAAATGAAATTCGTTTCGAATTGTGCGATAGCGGCTCCAGGAATGTTTGAAATCAGTGGGATAAATTACATCTATTACGTGCGTTACGCCAAAGAAAAGAATGAAAAAGAATTTTAATTCGCAAACAGTCCGACCGTGGTTGATGCAACTTGGCAGTAATAATCCACGTGACTGGAAAATACTAAATTCAGATGAGTTGCAAATTCAAATGAATTTCAATGATAATTTCAGATGAATCTCAAATTCAAATGAACTTCGATGATAAACTCAAATGAGCTTCGATTTCAATATACGGAGCGAGGGTAAAATCATGAAAAACTTTTAATCGATAAAAGAAGCGTCGCTTAAGTGAACGGCGATACAAAATTGAATTGTTTCGATGGAAAATTATTATTATTGTTATTCCAATAGAAAATTAACTAATTCGTTATCTCGAGCATAAACGGCCGCTACTGTAATCAACCGATAAATCAATAATTCCTCTTTTTACGTCGCAAGTATTAACGCTTCGACGAAAATAATCAATCACGCTCGAATAAAGACAACACCCGACGCGTCGCTCGATCTTTTTATTCAAAATTATAAATTACACCTACACCGCGATACAAACGCCGATGCTACCAGGGGGGCAGAAAAGTGCCGAGAGACGCGGTAACTTTTGTAAAGACACGCCCCCACTAATTACGGCGCCTCGCGCTATCTCGCGCCTCTTTATTTCAACTTTTAGCGATCGAATCACCGCCATTTCTGCTCCGTACGGAGGTTTTCGTAATGTCGTACCGATCTATATATAGACGACGCCCGAACAGGTTTATTAACATGATTGATGGAGCGTGTCCGAACGAGGTAGGAGTCAGCGCGTTTAAAGAGCGCGAAACTGCAAACGCCCCCGTGCCGCGCGAAACTTTCAAGACTTTCACATTCGTCTGCCATTTCCTCGGACACGCACGGGCTCCTAGCTCGATCACTTTCGGAATCGACAGTTACGCGTTTCCGTTGCGTTCGACCACTTTCACGGTCGTCGTTCGGAAAACGCCTCTAGCTATTCGCAGGAATTCCCTAGCGGACGCTTAGAACGTTGGGAATACCGCCGCGCCGGCAAGATCGGGATCAAATTGACGAGCGAAAATTGTATTGTTTATGAGCCTACCATTATCTTCGCTCGAAGGAATAACGTTAATAGTCGAGGCGTTAAGTTGAACGGTGTAAACCTAAAAACTACGTTCTCGGCGATCGCAATTTCGGACGAAAGAAATATTTCATCGTCGTATCTTTTTGAAAGCGACAATCTGATAAATCGATCGATCCATATAACTCGATCGGAATGAAAACGTTCCGGCCACCGGTGACCCGACGATTTAATAGTTGGCAGATCTCGACAATGTTCGGCAACGGACGATATTTTAATAAACAGATCGTTTTTTTTTATCTTGTAAACCTGACAAACAATTAGTCAGTTCCTAAATTTTGACAAGGATGAAACTGTGAATGGTAAATGGATAACTGCTTAATGAGTACAAACCGTAAAACATAATTGTCTCGATAATCGGTACCATTTTCATATTTCACCGATAGCTCAATACGATCGAGAGTGTCGTAAAGCGATGATCTCTGGAAAATAGAAAATGGACTCGTTACCGTGCACGTTGTGCACCATCGATCGTTCTCTATTTATTGAATTCAATATACAAAAAAAAAAGCTAGCATTACCTAGAATCAGTTATCCACAGAATACAAAGGGGGGAGCGTTACTCGATACCCCAACGATTACGCACAACAACGATAACCCACGCCAACGTTTTCCCATTGCGATCGTAGAGCGAAGAAGATCCTAACCGCGAATGAAAATCGTCTCGGCTACGATTCCGAAGTTAATCTCCACCCGCGCGCTAATCGTGAATTCATTAAGAAAGTTAACTTCTTGTCTCCGCCGATGTAGACAACAGATTCGCGTAATCTGATTACATTTAACGCGTCGTTAAGCTCGCTTCGTACTTTGGGGAATCGCAGAATACTCGGAGTAATCCTATCAATAATAGGGTAACTTCGTCATCCGAAAAGCTAGAACGAGACTCCTGAGAAAAACGATATACCGTTGCGGCGTTACCCCAGAATGCAATTACCTCGCTTACGAGCGCGCAACGAGGGAAGAAAAGAAAATCTACGAATCGTTTCTGGAAAGTGCAGGTGAAAATAATTGCCAGGAGCGATCCTGCTTTAAAATTGGATCTAACGTACGGCCGCTGCCGAGAAAAACGATCGACTGACAAAACCCATTACAATTACATAATGGTTAATAAATTCTGCCCCCCCCCCCCTCCCCTCATTACGGAGGATATATAAGTCGCTTGAATTTTCATTATTAACAAGCTCGAAATAAACATTGACTCGAACGGGGAAAACGTAACGAACCAGATCCCACGGCTTTTTCCCGAACCGATGAAAAGCTGCCGCGACGCCGAGCCGCAATTAGGTCGATTACGAAATGGAACGAGATCGCCCGTCGGGATAAAGTATCTTCTCTCTTCTCTTTTTTTCCTTTCGATCCAACGTGGAATCGTGACGAACGACTTCGCGGAAAAAGGATTACGGTCGATCGTTATTGCATAACAAGTTAAGCGCGTATCTCGAGAGATCACTAGTCACGAAGTTTCGGTGCAACGAAGTACAACAATGGTTGGCCAAGGTACGTGTCTGTACGTGCGGTCAACACGGATAATAATCTTGCGCAAGATCAGAAAATAAGAGAGGGCCATTTGGGGGGGAGGCGTGGAACCCTGACATATTCTCATGCCCGTGGGAATAGCGTAGGTCAGTGGTACCCAAACTTTTTATCCTCGTTGGATGAGGTAAATATTACTAGTAAATAAGATGCAAGCGTGACGAAACTCTACGAGAAAAACCGCGAAGAGTCTTGGAGGAATGGATCGCTCTCAAAAGCGATATTTATCATAATAAATGATGTTGTGGCCTAGAAAATCGATTCGCTTCGTTTGCCACGATCAACGTTGACTGTTTAGACTCTCAGTTGCCCGTTATCAGTTTCCATACCAGAAAGCGTGGGGTGAATGTTGATTTTTTGCTTTTCTTGAAAAATTCGTTACGTAAAAATATTTTTAAGTTAGTCGTACCAGCAACGCTTCGTTGTTCGTGAACATAAACGTCGCGATTGAGTCGGAAATTGAAGCAGTCAGGACGAACTCAAAGACTTAACGGTTAAATAAGAATACATAGTTTCTTCGAATGAGTAGAACCGTATGTCTAATCGATGTACGCTTTCGGTTAGATGCGCTGAAACGAAGTTGGACGAAGATGAACTCTTGGAAATGCTATGAACCAGGGGTAAATGCATAAGTAAGTGAAAACAAAAATTTGCACGATTCGAAACGAATTAGTAAGTTGCTGACACTATTGTGATTAACTCCTTGGTTGTGTGAGGTGACTTCTACTTTTTGACCGAGAGTGTGTTCAAAAAAAGTCCATCTATTTTGTCATCTGTTTCATCTTATTATTATTAAATTTGGTATCTACAAGTTTTTCGTATCGCTGAATATGAATAAAATTCGATATAAAATTCGAATTGGCGTATCTAAATTGGAGGATCGAAATGACAAAGTTCTTCGTCTCGCTGAATCCCGGATATGGCATGAAAATTTCAAAATTCAAATTGGCGGATGGAATATAGCGCAATAACTTTAATTTAAAGCATTAGTCGTACGATGGAATTATGTATGTATTCCCTATCCTGTGATAAAGGATTTTTTGAATTGTTATTATCTGTTTTATCAGTTTGAGTACTATTTTATGTTAAATAATTGAAATGACCTTTCTTTTCCATTGTTTTACATTTTGTATAATTCTGTGCAACTAGTGTTTTTATTTTCTGTAAAATACAGATCTACCGATTAGTTTAGTAATTTCCAAATCCATAATGTGTGAGTTATTGAACTAATCGATCCAGCCAAGGTCCTTCGCGGCTTTTGTCACGTTACTCGTAAAAAATAACGAAAACCAGAAGAGACGCGCACGAAGCGCAATAGCACGTGTAAGAAACTGAGACGAGTAAGCTTCTCTTAAGAACGAGTATCACGCATCCATCGTCGAATTAAGGACATCGACTCTGAGCGCGTTTGCAGAAGTCCTTTGCAAAATTGGCAACAACTGGAAAGCCCTGTTAATACAAATACGCGTTCGCGCGCAAACATTTCTCGAAGCGCGTTCCGTCGTTTGTAACTCTGCTCTTTCTTTTTTATTTTCCCAGTTCACGGGGACAAGCCGATGCGACGCGAGAAGGCGCGGTACCTTCGCTCGCGAGGGATACGCTCAAGCTTCGCGAAGCTTTCAGGAAAATTGAAATTTCCACGGAAAACGGGATGCAATCTTTCTCGCGCGGGCGACGGATGCTGATAATCGTCCTCGCGGAATATAAAAGTAGGCGCGACACTTTTCGCAAAAGTTGACGGGGGAAACGGAATCCCCCGACGATGAAATAAGAAAGGGGGTGAAGGAGGGGGCGACCGAGGGGCGCGAAAGCGGGGGAGGGGAGAAAGGAGAGGAGGGGAGAGAAGGAGCACGTGTTTCGAAGCGGCTTTGATAGAAATCACGGTAAATCACGGCTCGACACGGGCGCAAAAACGGAAATCGAGAGAACAAGCCATTCCATCAACGCCGAGTGATATATAACAGCGCGAAACTCAAATTAAATATCTCATAATGCCGTTCGCACGTGTTCCGCGCGATGGGCTCGTGTGCGAGCGCGCGTTACGCGAGCAACCTCCGTCGAGATCGGGGCCCCTGGCTACGAGCCAAACTTCGCCGACACGCCAGATTTGATGCCTAAAAAGGATCGTAAATTTATCTCATCGTAGCGCGTCCGTCCTACATTTTGGCCCCACATGCGCGAAATAAATAGAATTTTCAAGGTTTATGGCGGCCCGTAAAAGCCGTATAAATCTCGCTACCGTGTCGCGGAGCCTCTATCGCGACGAGATCGTTGTCCGCATTTCTGATTACGATCCCGAGCGTTTAATTGCGTCCGCCATGATTTTAAATTGAAATAGGAAATCTCAGAATTACCGTTACGTCGACGCACGCGTTTCTTGCAATTCTTTCGCCGCGTGGACGAAACGTTAAACGAAAGAAAAATGGGTTGGTCTTTTGTAACGCTCGACAGGTATTTTGAGCGACGCTTCTCGAAAGAAACGAAATGCTTTTTGGAATTAAATTCGTATGGGTTTTGTTATGTTACTTAAGCTAGCGATTTTCACCCTCTACATAGGTACCGATCTGTGAAAATGGGAGAAATATTTCACAGACCGCTGCGGTATAGATAATAACCACTGCTTATAGTGGTATAATAGTATTTTGTGGACTTCTCTTTTGAAATCCATTGTTACAACATGAAAGTTCTACGGTCATTCAGATTGATCATCAATGCTTCATGCGTCATTCATCAATGCTTTGTTGTCGCGATATTTTTCGCGCGCCTCACACCTGCAGCGAGCAAACTTGAGTAAATACACGGAGCTTCACGCATCAACGATTTCCACAGTATCAAGAGATAAAGTTGCATAATATTGGTAATTTAGTCAAAACAAATTTCAATACACATATGCTGTCATGCACATTAGTAGTATTTTGTGCATAGAGTCCACCTAAAGCAGGCCCGGCAAACGGTGGAGAAATGCACTCTCCTCACGCGCTATTTTTTACCCCCACCCGTCAGCTTTTAGACCTACGTCGTAGGCACGCCGTGCGAACGTAAAGAAGGACAGCGCTACACCATACAGTTTTTTCATCAATCGTTTCGGTAACACGATCCAGTAAAAAAACAAAACAGCGCTATCGCAGAGTCGGACGCCGGAGACGTGGTGTGAGTAAAGCCACGAGGAGAGGGTAATGACGTGCTGTGCGGCGGGTTGCGAATTTACTCAAAGAGCAGGCGTTTGCCGCGCCTGCCCTAAAGTAACACCCGCTACAGAAAAACATAAAAATTAGGTCAATATCACAACTAGAAAATAATACGCCTTTCGACTATCCGAGTCAAATTGAAACAGAAAAGTAACAAAATTCTAAACTTTTTACCTTCATGCGCTAATGGGTTAAGGGTTAACTTAAGCTTACTCGGCTCTCCCGATCCACGATCGTTAGACGCCAATTTCGCGGCCTACCTCGAAGAGTACCCAACGTCGGTGAATGACACGAATATTCTGTCTACGGGAAAGGTTGTTCGGGTCGCGACTTACAGGGGTGGGAGGTGAGAAAAAATTTTCGACATATCTCACGGCGGTGACATTAATCGCACCCCAAGGCGAGCACTTTCCGTTGTTATTACGCCCCTGAGAAATTCGCCATTCGCACGAAAGCGATAGAGCCGAGTGCAACGTTTTATTATATGTATCTTACAACGGTTGCCCGCGGAACTGGTCCGGTATCCTTGAAATATCACGGACACGCGCATACCTACGAAATGCGCGTGCACGGCAATCGTCGACGTTTACGATCAGCGAGAATACGAGGCGAGTCGATTTACCCATCCACCTAATCCTCCCGAACAACCTTCGATTACAAATGCCCGCGGTTCCGCCTTCTATAAATTCGTTATGACCGCGTCCAATAAATAGACTCGGGTGGTGCCATTAGTTTAAACTACACCTGTAGCTCGGTGTTAATAGAAACCTCAATCGCGAGATTAATAACGGTACCCGCGTCAAGGTATCCTTCAAAACTAATATCCCCTCGATCTAATAATTTCCAACCGTGCCTATTTCACGTGCAGTTAGGCACCTTCGAACTATCACAAACATCGCGAACAATATCCAAAAGCCTCGCGCGAAAGGCATTGAAATTCAAATAGGGAAACCCTTGTGCCGCGGTACCGCTACGAATTCAATTTCAATTATTTAATACCGCGAAAACCCGATAAATAATCTACGCGAATCAAGGGAGTGGGGTTGAGGTTGGCGTTGCATACAACCTCGCGCCGGAGCGCTGTGTTGCAACGACAATCCCATTGGCAGGTACGCCCTTTTTGATCGAGTTTACAATTACACGTCACCCGTCCCACGTGGCGCATTATCGGACCTCATAACGCATCGCAACGTATCGGCCGTTAACGCCGCGGCTCCGTAGTCCGTTCATTAATAATAGAAACGTTATTAACGGCCGGTTGTACCAGAAATATTACCGGTAATCGGTACACGGTTTGGGTTTTCATGCGTGTACACTCGCGCACCAATGCAACACCGTCGGATGGTTACTACGCGCGTATTACTCTTATTCTTTTTTTTGTTTTCTTTCTCATTACGGACGTACGAATCGATGCGGATCAGTTTGAAATATGCGCAATGCATTCTAGCTACGGTATCGGTTTAGTTAACCGAATCGAAAGCTGATCGGGTGTAATTTACGGCGCGTATCGAGAATTTCGGATCCACGGACTTGCCACGCGAAGCAATTTGATTATTCTTTTTTTTCTAGATTGCACCGACGGGATATCGGTCCATGATTCAAGGAATAAATGCGTCATTCTGATAAGGACACTTTTCTAGATCAAAAGAAGAGAATTTCTTTTGTATAGTTATCCCTACAGTTTTCGAAGGCACCGAAGATTACTAATTATTTACGCTTATTGTTCGCGAGAAGAGCGATAAATTAACGCCCCGCTAACCATCTGATAATTGTACGTTGAGAAGGATTGTACTATTGCAGTGGAATCAACTACTTCCCGATCATTTAAGCGAACCATTTAATTAAATTTAATCAAATTTAATCAAAGGGTCATTGTTCGGCAAAAAAAAAAAAGAATTGCTTTGGACTAAAAGCATAGAGTTGTCAGAAATATTCGTGCCTCCAAGCATCGAAACAATGAGCATGGGATGGCACATAGTAGACACGCAATGATTATCCGAGAGTTGTTAATTACCGTTGCAAAAAAAAAAAGAGAAGAAAAAAATTGTGGGACGTGTCGCGTGAACGAACTACTAATTACGACTTTCGATCTCCCGGAAGATAGCAATGAAAGGAAAACAAGTGCGTGCTAAAAAGCGACAGTGGGAGCGACCAGGAACGACATAGAGCGACAGGACGGGGATAACCAATTTCACGAAACAAATTTTAATTGCAATTACTACAACGCTGTCGTCGTTGAAGCATGAATCGCCCGCGTAACGCGTCACGCTGTATGTACCTCCGCGCAGTAGGTACACGTGTACACGCATAGGTGCTCGGTACTCCGCAAAGTAGTGTTCGCTCGTAACCCGTGTAAACCATCATTGTTTAACGCAATGAGCGTGATCAACATTTTTCGATTTACAACTCGAACGAATAAAACTCATATTTTATCACGATCGGGCGAACGGTGATTTTAATAGAGAGCACTCGCTACTCGTCGTAACGAATCAATGCAGCGTGGCGCAGTGTTCGGAAGATAAATTAGATTTAAAACTCCAACGACCAAAATTACATTGAAAGCTAAACGGCCGTAAGATCGTTATGCTCTTAATTAAAAATATGCACGCACGACGATTGCGGAATATTGTTAACAGTCACCCTTCCCTTGGTTTGGTTAAAATCGTTCTACGGTTTTATGTAAGTACATACATACGCCGTATATACCAATAATATCGTAAACAATAATAAAACGCCTATCATCGAACACGCTCTACGCGCTCGCAATCGGCAACGCCTATTATTGTCGTCGGTCACTTTTTTTTTGCATACGAAACGAAGACAGGGTACTCGCACTTACGGCGGCAATGCGTAGGTACGTGTCTTCGACGATAACGAAATCTTACGCTAACGCTGGACAGTGCATTTTGTAACGGAGCCGCTATTGTAATTAAACTCAAACCGAAGGAAACGATAACTGACCTGAAATTGCGAAACGTTTGCGTTTGCATTTACGTAGGTACGCGCAAACACAAATTCTCTTGGTACAATCGCGCTGGTACCGCTCCGCTTTGCGTTTGCCCATCCGATATACGTAGTTTGCATTTCGCGGCAGGGGACCATTATTCAAATCACCCGTGCGAATCGGAATTTATACAAAAATCGATGGAGAATGGATTCCGAAAAACTATGCGTCGGTTTGTCTCAATATTTTATTCCCGCCACTCGTATTTTTAGTGACTATGAAATGCATTGCTCGCGTCGGTGTTTATTCGTCGGATCGAAGTTAAAATTACTTTTTCTGTTTACAGTTGTCCCGAACGTTTAACGGTAGAATGTCGTACGTCACCGTAAATCGCGAACCATTTGCAAATACTGCAATTTCTTTTGTACGCGCGTACACCTAAAACGGATGTTATTTAAAATACTTGGGAGTAAATCAATGAGAAGGTTGACATCGCGATAAGTGGGAGTAAATGAGAAAATAAACGTCTATCACGGTAGATAGAGTACTCGACGGTGCGTAAATTATATTCGTGTCAGCTTAAGATTAGTATCCGTAACGTCTACTTATTTATTTATTTATGGATATCGCAGACCCTAAATATCTGCAAAAAACGCTTCCCTGTCAGGCATATCAAAGTCAGGAATTCGGAAATCTATCATTTGTATTGCAACTTTCACAGTCAATTAATATATGGGCCGTTTATTTTGAAAGTGGTGTAAATCCATTTTTGCCTGTTTTCTGTTTGTTTTTTTCGTTTTCCACTAAATGAATCACGTATTATGTGATATCTCATTCTTTTTTAATAGACTTACACCACTTTCAAAATAAACGGTCCATATTTTCTTAATCACCACGAATCAAAGATAATGCGATGAAAGGTGCGTTCAAATTTCATATACGGATGCGATATCCGACAATTCTTATCTACAAAAACTTGCCTTAAATGCGAAACGAGCGAAATGTGTGTTTTACCGAAATAAGTGCGCAAAGTTCACCGACAGAATCCAGCGTCATCGGCAAACGAAGGAATTTATTTTTAGTCCTTTGACGGGCCTGATAAATATACGCGCACAAACCGACACCTGTCATGCAGTTGGGGATATATCGATTCATAAGCCGCCTAAAGAGTTTCCGGGAAATATAACCGTCCAATTACCGCGCGAAGCAAGGAAAACGGCAATCCAATAAATGGATGTATCGCTCCGCGCATCTTTAAAGCCTTTATACGGGTAATTTCTTGCAACCGTAAACATATTTCTATCTGACAGGTCCATATTAGATACTCTATATCGGAAATTCTCAATTTTCCTGCCTCCAATGGTGCGGCGAATCCCGATAAAGCTTCCTCAAATATTTAATTGATATAAAAAATACGCACTACTACCCTCTTCGTGGGTTACGCGATATACGAGTAACAAAGATACGTTCTTTAGCAGGCGTATAAATAATTTTACCTGAAAATATAATGATGCTACGAATTCAATGACTTACGAACGAATCAGGTTTTAATAAAAAAAAAAATATTCCCCATCCAGATAGGTACGTAAATACGGTTACTGGAAGTTAATTTGTTTTTCAACTAGAATTTTTCCGATACACTACTTGGATACGATACATCAATTGGATAAATCGAACGGAGACTTTATGGACACGATAAACTTTGTTTCAAACCGACAAATGGAAAGTAGATTTAAGCGCGATTACATTTTCGTTTGTCCTGCAACGCAATTTTACAGGTTCGATTGTGATCGTAAAGGGAAATAGGTTACGATTGACCCCAAACGGGACATGTTTAACGTTACCTGATTTTCCAAAGGGTAAATCGTTATTTGACTCGTAAAATATTCAAAAGTAATTGACCGACGACAGAGATGAAAAACAGTTCGTTTGTGAGCGAACGCCGGCGAAACGCGAGAAAATTTGCCGCCGTGTGCGTGCAACGAGGGATCATGAATTGATCAGTCGAAATTGGTAGTTTGGAAAAGTGAGAATACGACTGCGTTTACGGAAATGCGCGACAGCATTTTCGGATTTTCCACGTCCAGACTCGCGCGAATTCAAATAAAACCACAAATTATCCGATTACGTGCGTAGATAATGAAACCGGAAGGACGGAACAACTGCCAGGTTCTCGTTGGTCTATAATCAGGTGACTCGATTAAATTTAACGAAGCGATTAAAAATTTTAAAAGTGCCTTCAACCGTCTGACGACGCTCCGAACGAATAATACCTACGATTTAATAATAAACAAACGGTACTGAGACGGAAACGCTAGCGTTGGACTACATACGGCCTAAAAATAGCGGAATGTATTCTTTCACTTTCATTTCTCGATGGCGTATACATAAGTGTATCTTTAGTACAAATCCTTCCCGGTCGGCGAACGAAAATATTTAACTACAGTTGGTTTCTGTCAGCGTGGTTCGTGTTCGTATTATATGTACGTACGCGTCACGTGCACTCATTGCAGATTGCATGATATAACGGTGAAACGCGAAGGAGGATTTGCATATGTGAGTGCAACGGCAAACGAAAGATCTCAACGAGTTTAGCATATTCTCCCGTGGACTTGGCTTGGTTGCGAAAATTTTCCTTGAAAACTAAACAGGAAAATTGCCCAAGATGTACGACGAGTTGGAAATTTGAATTTTCAACGAGGCACGCCTGCAAGTTCACGATAGATCCGCGAATTACTACTCGCTCGTCGATTTTTGCACGCATCGCGAAAAGCGCTCGCGTGCGCGCTCAGTACTCGTTGCGTTCATCGTGCGCCGAGATATAATTAGATATACAGCGGCGGTAATTACGAGGAAAAATACTCCATAGAAAAGTAGGTTTGCGATGAATTTCCTTGAACTCCGGCGTCGCGCCGCGAGAGGGAGAGAGATACGATAATGAAAAGTTTCCCAACAGAACCGGAAAGCCTGAGGACGAAAGGGAAAGAGAAACGATTAGAGACGAGGGTTCGCTTTTGCGTGCGCGCTCGTACAACACTGACACGTCGGAAAACCTAACGAGAGATTGATGAGCCCCGTAAGTGAAAGGGCCGAACCGGCGGAATACCAGACACGACGAGAATTCCTTTCCTATGTCCCGCGAATAAAAAGAGAATGCGCGGCGCCGCGAAAAACGTGGGAGAGTAATTAAGCCTCTGGATAATTAAGCGCGGCTGATCCTTACGGTATCGGTGTTACGTGCTCGCGACTACGGCCCGACCAGGAAACTTTTGTAAATCTCTAGACTAATGTCGCGCGACGCGGGTCATTGCGAATATAATTCAATTTACAATAATTTCCAGCTTTCTGTTGATTAAAAAACCTGAAAACAACTGTCAAATGGGAGGTGTCGAATATACATTACCGAATTGCGGATGAGAACAAACAGAAATAATGTTAAGCTACGATTGATAATTATTAGAGGTGTAATTAGGATAAGAAAGTATTGAATAATAATTTTAATTACGTCCATCGTGCTGAGTATCGAGCGTCAAATAAAACCATGCATTCGGTCGTTTAACGTTGCTTTAAAAGATTTTTGCACGAAACTGCGCAACAGCGCGAGAAATCTACTTTGAGACGCAGAATTTTACAGCAACGCTTCTTAACCGGATACAATTGCTTTATAACTCGACGATGAAATTTACTTAATCGCGTCGGCGAACATAAAACGCCCTTTGCGATTTCCGCTAAATTGCGGCACCGCGCTGAACCCCGTGGGCAACTCGTGCCACGTGTACAATTACATCGTCTCGAATTTCGCGGCGGGTCCGCCGAGGAGTACATAAAGGGATTCGCTGGATTTTACTTATATTTAAAGCCCGGACATTAGAAACGCGCGCATTCGTGACAAGACGCCGTACGGGACGACACGATATTCGTAAAAATAGAGCCGGCCCCTTCCGTCAGATGCGCGTAGATAACGATGTACGAGAAAACACGTATCTACTGAAACTTCAAGAAGATTCGTTGAAAGAACGCACGATTCGCGAATACCACTTTTTACGTATCGGCGAGAACGTGCATCAAAGACTTCGTATATTCCATTTATTTTCAACGTACCCACGATCAGTTAAGTGAGGATAAACAGAAAAAGAGGAAACGTAGGCACTAATGAACGTTATTGCTGATAAAAAAAAAGAAAGATAAACGTACGAGTAATACGGAAGCCGAAGGTTTTGACTCGATTGAGTAGTGACTTTCCAAATAGAATGTATTCTCGAATACCGTTAATTGATTAAGTCTAATTCTACCTTTTTCAGGCAGAGCGAACAGTTAATTAACGATACGGTAGTCGAGAGCAGTAGATGAAAAAGCAAGGGCAGACGAAACTCTACTTTGACCGTGTTTCTAAACAGCGGTGAAATTAATAAATTGATACTGCAGCTGGCTGCACGGTTTGGCAACTCGAGTGCGTTAGATACTACATTTGGCATCTCCACGTTGAACCTTTAAGAGTCTGACGTCATTGTAATTACAAAAAGCGCGAGCAGCGAAGTGCGCTAATTTATCCTTTAATCGTAGTTTCCATCGAATAAAATCAACGAGCGTCGCTCCAATCGTTTTCATCAACATTCTCATCGGAATGCAAACAACATCGTCGAGAAACCTTCCGCGTGTTCGCGAACGTTACACTTAATTGATAGCTTTAATTTCCCATAACAAAGCTAGACTCGGATCTCGCTCGTTAACGGTATAATCAAAAAGAACGAGACCCTTACAATTAGTCGCAAAACAAAACGCTGTAGTAACGCTGCAAACGGTCCTTACGGACGAATGAGCGAAGAATAAACAGTCACTTACCAAGCCAAATATGTCCCGTCAAAAACTGCAAACATATCCCGCATTCCGAGCCAGGCAAGTTCAGTGGTCGTTGGATGTTACATAATTTTCTAACCTCAAAGCGGCGACAAAACCGGGAAACGAAGTAGGGTGGCAGGGAACGGTGCCAAAAAGGCGGTCAAACGTCTCACCGTGAATCCCGCTCGAAGTTTACGATCCCGTGCTCGTCACTAACAGCGAGGCAAGCGTGCTCGCGAAGCGGTGACATCGGTAGGGAAGAGAATGTAGATGATTGAGACCGCCGATAGATAGCCGATAATTAAGAAACACTATTCGAGGGAGGACGAAAGGATCGGCGAAAAAGAACGAGAGCCGGCGGCACGGCTGTCGAGTATCCGATTTAAATGCCCCCGTCGAGAGGCGAGAAGGGCTCGCACGAAGCTCACGCAGGACCGTTTGCGCGCGTGCCGCTGTGCGTGAGAGGGGTCGGCCCTTCGGCGAACGCGAATTTAAAGGGCCCGGCACGAAAGTTCCACTCGCGCTTTATCCGCGTCACGTAGCTCGTAACGGTCACGCGTGCCGCACGGCCGTACACACATGTTCGCGCGGACACCGCAGAAATCTCGGCGGATTGACCGCGAGAGTCCGGAATTTGCGCTGCCACCGACGCGTATCCCCCCGCGTGGCCCTCGACGCCCCGGCTGTCAAAGGAGAGCGACGCGATCGAGGAAAGTTGACAGGTCGTCGGATATGCAGCTGGCACGCAGCTGATGCACGGCACTTGGCACACGCGCGCACACACGCCGAGAGAAAGAGAGAAAGAGGGATACTCGTGACACCTGACGTCACGATGACGATGCACGGACACGTTCCACCGCGCGTTACGTCGAACCGCCGAAAAACGCGTGTGCCGCTCGCGTGTTCCTGAAATTGACAGGAGAGGAGAGCCGCGTGAGCGATCCCGGGGCGCAAAGTCGCGCCACTGTTTCGCGCTGGAACGCTACGATAGTGTTTCCTTTCCCTCCCTGCCTCTCTCTCTCCCTCTCGTCCTCGTTCTGACATTTGTTTACTAGCCCGTGCTCGACCACTCGACGCTGATTCGCGCGTAATTGTCAATGCGCGCGTACGCTCCGTCCTGCACCATCGCGGCGGCAAAGCGTCCACGGCAACCGTCGACGTTTCTATCGACGGGCCGGGAGTTTCGTTAACCAACAAAACGCGCCTGAATTCCGGCGTAGACGAGAAACAAACCACCGCGCACACAGCATCCACATTCCACCATAGAGGGAATCTGCGACCGCGCAACCGCCGGGATCAAATCGCACGTCCGCCCGGCGAAAGTAGTGCCGCGCTTTGCCAGAACCGCGAATCAGATGGTCAGAATACGTCTGCGCGCAGGGTTGTAGGTAGTCTTTCGGATTTTACCTTTTTTTCGTTTTCTTTTTTTTCAACGTTTATAACTACATTGATCACATTTCAAGAAATTAGTTGAACGTGTAACGGTCGTTGCTTACTCGCGATTATAAGGATGCATGATTTTGTTTCTGGAGAAATCGAGAATATTAATTTTGGCTCTTTTTTCTTTCTCAAGAAACACGTTCAAGGAAATTCGCGCGTAAGCCGTTTTATTTGTCCTTCGATGGACAGCTTAAACTTTTCCAGATATATTTCATGAGTTTGATATTGTTAACTTGTTCCTCTAGACTTCCGTCTAGACCTTCGTCTTTATTTATAAACGTTTTGAAATTATTGCTGAACCCTTAACTTTTACCTACGTAAAAAGCGTAGATAATGGGTCGTAATTTATGTTATTGTTATTCTGAGAATCTTGTATTCCCAGACCTTCGCTTAGTGAGCACAAAATTGTAAATACGAACACAAGCTATTATCAAAACAAAAGTATCGACACTCGGGATAATAAATGAGTTATCGTTTACGTACTTGGCGTACATTCTATTATTTATTACGTGCGAAATCAGATTTTACGATCAAACTATCTGCATTAAACGTATTCAATGACGCGTACATGAACTTTACAGGGACAGAATCTAATAAAATTTGTTTTATACTAGTAAAACCGCATCCTTTATTTTCTGTTACGAGGGGAAAATGTGCGATTGAAATTATCGCTTTTCATTTCACAACAATATTGAACTTACGCACTTTAATCGCCGTTATTTCCCTCGCATACATCGAATTAACATTCTATCGTCAATTGAATGACCCGTACTTTGTCAAGACGAAAAATTAACGACGAAGTCCGTTTCAACTTGCGTAGTACGGCCGACGCACGCAATCGCGGAAGTGGCGTCATTCGTACCTCAATATGGCGGACACTGAAGAACGTAAACAGAGTGGCGATTACGGGAGCTCGTATGTGGGTAAGTGTTATCTTCATTTTTCATTGTACCGCGATAACGTTAAGGAAAACGCGCAAGGAATAAGTCATCGTTGTGAAGCGCACTCGTTGATCCGGGAAACGACGAGCCGTGGACTTCGTGCACCAGCTGTAACCCGCGCCGTTGTCCCCCGTGCTCCCCATTTGACGTTTTGTCATCGGTGAAAATCTGCTTTCGACCCAACGAAATGGTTCTCGCGTGTCCCCGTGGCTTTTGTTTAACGAATCTGGAGCACGTGGGAGGTATGTAGAAGTAACAATGATATAGCTCGCTAAGTACTGCTGCCAGGTGTACCCTGAGTCATCGTTGGTAGCTCGTTCTCCTTGGCGTCTCGTATTGTAACGTCAACGTACAATTGACAAGCGTACGATTCTGTAATTATTGCCCTCGCGATATCTACGTGTTGCAAGAGTTCAAAGATCAATGGAAGCGGCAAGTAACGTTCGCGGAGATAGAGGTTATAAACGGAGACGCAAAAAGTGGCTGTCAGTAGCGTACGATCTTTGATTCGTGCTGGAGCTGAGATAATAACTTATAAATAGTGAGATCGGCCGTTCTGCATTGGTAATTGTTTCGTAGTAACGAGAGATCCTAGTAAAAGAGGATGACGTAGCCTCGAAGCATGGTACCGTAAGTGCTGGCCCCTCGCGGCAAAGATCCCAATTTCTCACTTTAAAGCGAGGGAACTTTAAGCTGTTCCAGTCGGCCATCCGTTCGTCCTTGCCTGTTATTAGTCAGCAAGGTTAGAAATTATTCAACGCGTTAAAGCAATCGTTCACTGGCGCATCACGCCCAGCAAACTAAGAGAGTCAACCATCAAATCTATAATATTTACGGAAAATTACTGCGAATAGATTTGAAAATTTACGTATAACGCACGCACGCGTACACGTTCTCTTCCGTAACTCGAAATTTCGGTACTGCCAGTGTATCGATGTCGTGTTATTCTTACTTTCCGTTAAACCTGTCTACAATTCTAATCGCTATTACGTCTAATAAAAGTACTTTGACCGAGTTTTTCGTTTAATACACTTACCGATGCTAACGCGGAAAAGATAAGATTAATTGTACCTTTGTGTCTTCGTTTACCACGTTTAACTCGATTCCACGAGTACGAGGCAAAAGAAAATACACGGGGGCCCTGCGTCGTTCGCACGAGAGAGGGAAAGTATTTAAAGTGCACGCGATTGTTAGTGAATGCAAAAACGGGACTTCTAGTAACGGCGTAATTTTTGCAGAATTCCAACTCTTTAATCCAACCGATTGTATCGCAACCCGCGCAGGTACTGGTAATTATGCATTCCAAGAATGAATTAGTGGTTGTACTTAACTACAATCGCAAGGGTATATAAAGGCTCAAACTTTTCGTAGCATAATTTGGAAGCAAATTAATCAGTTTTTTTTTTAAGGCAATAATATACTTAGTCCGCGCCTTCGTTTTTTCGTGCCATTGCAGTTTTATTTATTTACAATTAATTATCACGAACTGCCTGGTAGTTTATAATAAGACCATTGATTTCACCGTGAACTTTTCCACGTAAACGCGCGCGTACAACGGGGCACGTTTTAAAAGTCATTGCCACTATTTTTTTTTCTCTGCAACGATAAAAGCTATTGACAAAAATAATACACCAAATATTTGTTGGAAAATTCTTTATTTTTCAACATAATTCCCGTTTACGTTAAGACATTTATCATAGCGATGTACCAGCTTTTCTATTACTTGACGATAATACGCGCCGTCCAAATTTTTTAAGTACGTTTAGAAATTAACTCTGAGATTTACTTTCGTACCATGGATAAACTGAAGAAAGCGATCGAATCTTTACGTCCTGGGTTTTTTACTCAAAAAGTGCACAAGTGCTGCACGACAACGCAACTCCGCACACGTCACATCAAATAACCGCGTATTTGAAAATAGTGGCAATGCTCCAAATTGGGAAATTTGTGTGCACCCTGCATACTTTCTCGTATGTAACTTGGATCCTCACTCTGAAGAGATTTTTGAGTGGATTTCGATTTTCAAACGATGCTGAGTCGGAGGAACTGGACCAAACGTACTTAAAAAATTTTGAACGGTGCGTTCGATCGTCAAGGAATAGAAAAGCTGGTATGTCGCTATGATAATTGTTTTAATATAAACGGCGATTCTGCCGAAATATAAAAAGCTTCCTAACGAATATTTTGGTGTATTATTTTTGTCAACAGCTTTTATCGTTGCCGAGAAAAAGAATGGTGGCAATGACTTTTCAAACGTGTCTCGCATTATGCTCCGTTGTCTACGTATAACGTTGACTAACGTGTCTACTCGTGCACGGCCTATCTAGAAATTCGTTTTCTCCACTTAACGTAACTATCACGTTATCGGGAATCGCGATACGCTGTACGAGAAAGCCGAATATTACTTTTCATTAAACGGAATCCGCGGCAACGGAAAGGATGAAAAACGCAGGCCTGTGTTTCGAAGCAATTCAACGCATCGCTACGTAGAATTGACGCGGTACACCGGTCTGAAAATGAGTCCCGCGTATTGGCATACCTATTCAATTCGACGTAGCGCGTGTTTTATTGAATAGTACCGATAGCTTTACGCGCTGTACGTCCAATGAGAACGAGCCGTTACGTTTTCCCGATAGTTTACGGTGGTCCTTTCACGGATGCGAAACAATAACCGGCAATAAATTTTCTAAACTGCATCGAGCGAGCGATAAATTAACCGCGGATTCTTTGCACTAATCTTTTAACCATCAACTGAATTTTTCCGTACTGAAAGTTTTTGAGTTCGGAAGATCGACGTAAAGCGAAGCATGAAACTGGGAAATCAAACTCGTTGCGTGCCGTGCACGTGTATCGCGACACTTGATGCTTCGAATCAGCGTTCGAATATTCAATCCTGCTTATCTATTCGATCATCGCGAATAGTAAATGGTCAATCTAAAATTAGCGCTATACCGAACAATTTTTCATTACGAATGATGACTTACACAAATTTTGCTGCCCGCTTGTACATTACATTCCATACTTATATTTTTTGTGCTCCATTGTGCGCTTTAACAAAATCGTACATCTGGACGCTCGATATACAATGCATTAAATCCTGCTACATATACAGGGCACTCCGTTTGAAGTTGTACGCGCAATTAAATCCCGAACGGTCCGTTCGTCAAAAAAATGTTTCGAGCAGAAGTGACTTTGTCCGTCACGAATCGTATCTGTAGTAAATCCTGCTCGAAACGTTGTTTGGATAACGAACAGTACGGGAGAAAATTTTGTGTAAAATTTCCAACGTATACCACCCTGTACAGTCGCTATTACCGTTATGTCGCGGGGATAACATTTTCCTCGATCCAGTACGTCGTATCGGGCAAATACCTTGCCAATTCGATTCCAATGTAGTTCCCCTGGCTATTTTAAATAACGATTCTTGCGCGGGCGCTGCGCAACGCAATTTTCATCGAATGGTAATTAAGAAAAGTCGACACGGGGTAATGAATGGTGGCTATGTCAATTGTCGACGAGAACTTCAGAAGTTCGTCCGTCGCAATCCAGTAAGACTAATACCGAGAGTTTCTACTCTCAAGAGTACCAACACACCGAGGCACGCGTACCGGCGCCCCACGTTACGATAGATACGTCCGATTCGATTCACCGGCGGCTCACGTATTTCCGTACCTCGCTAATTAAACTTGTATTATTCAGTCAGATGAATTCGAAGCCAATCAACGGTGCGCCATTAATTGCCGTCCGCCGAGGCGCCTGAAAACAGGAATTTCGTATCTTTCCTGGTTCCTGTACGTTCCCCGGGTCAACGGTTAAAGGGGTTTACGACCGTGAGAGGAAAAGTAGGCCTTCGTCGTGAGACGCACCGCAAGACAATGGGAACGACGATCGATTAGCTTTGCGTGCGGTCATTCGGCGCTCGAAGAAAATTGTGAAAAGAAGCGTAGAGAATATTGGGTAGAACCGTTACGGCGTGTGTACGGTCGTGGTAGTGAAAGAAAAACGCTAAACTTATCGAGAGACACGGTCTTGCCTCGGGCCAAGTACAAGTACGCGAGAGCTAGGCCTTGTATATTTTTTTTCAAGAAAGAACGAACGGTGGTTTCGAAGTGTTTTTTCCCCTTCAGCGGGAAACGCGTTATCGTATGAAACGGTATCGAACTCGAACAGCTCCGTATTCAGCCAAGTTTGAATCGCGAAATACTGAGAAATAACGCGAATATTTTTGCTCGATGTTCCTTGGTCGTGAGTCCCCCAGTTCATAAGTTGGTGCCCACCGTTTCTAAAAATATGGACACGGGATAATTGGCTTGAGTTGAATTCTAATAGCTACCGCAATCTTTCCCTGTTCCCAAGTACGCGGTTTTTGGAGGGTGTCAGACTTATCACAATTGAAATAGCAAATAAAAAGTACAGAATTGGGATTTTTTAAAGGCCGCTGGAATTTTCTAATACCCCGAAGGTTTCTGACCGCTGGAGTTACGTCTGTTTCCTAGAATTGCGACGAGTCCATAAAAGATTTTTATGTGACCACGATAACGTCCAGCATTCAAAGTTTCGAATTGCGACGCGCATACGTGCCATAAAATAAAAGCGCGCGCGTTGTTTGATACGCAGGATACGGCAATGCGTTTGTACGTATAACCCTGCGCAATCTCGGCTTTAAACTGCGATCGCGCCAGCACTTTTGAGACAACCATATTTTTCCCATAACTACACCATCGAGTCACTCACAGACGTTGCAATAAAACATGTACGAGTTCTATCCGTATACCATGATCGGCATATTTTTTAGCGAGATACGAGGAACAACGCGAACGTAAGTTTGATCACATTGTACCGCGGTTTACATAAAGCTATTCGATTGAACATTAACCTACGACCTCACAATGTCACAATTGTAACCAGTAATCACGAATCTATGAATATTTAAAGTTTTCCGCATTCATGACGCGACGTAAACACTACAAACCTATCTACCGTTATCTACATCCAAAATCAATATATCGATCCGATTTATCGACGCGATACGAGGAGTACCGCGAGCATACCGTCGTTCCCACTTCGCTAATCGTAACGATATTTCATCGAATCCTGATTTTTGCTATCATCCTGGAGAAATTACCGGACGCTCGCTAACTTTTTCCAAAATAAAGGTCACCGAGGGGTGACGTAATCTCCGGGAGGTAGCCAATGTCGTCGGAATTAAAAATTCTTTACTGGCTGGATCGCCGATCGCGATTACCGCCGAAAGCTTAGGTTTACGAACTTCCCATTAGGGGCTCGCGCACCACGTGGCGGAAGTACGTTTCTAGCCGTTGCAAAACTCATAACCGAGCCGTGTATGCCACTGCATAAACTTCGGGAATCGCAGTTATTCCCGGGCATATACCAGCAGAAATATAAATAAACTCCATACCAGATACCTCCCCGTAAGCGAGATTAACGATAGCCGAGGTGCCTGAAGGAGGCATAATAATCCTAACTCAGTCTTCGGGATACGCTCGGTCCTCCCTTTCCGGGGAGAAAGAGTACGCGAGGAGTAGCCTCTTCCTCAACCCCTCTCCCCCCCCCCCCCTACTCCAGCCCCTCTTTTTCCCGCAATAAACCTCATTTGTCATAAAACATTTGCCTTCGAGATGCAGGGAGGCATAAGAGAGGGGTAGTTTCTTAAATAAATATCTCGCGAAAGCACGTCGTAACCCCGTGCACCGCGGGTTCGATCGTTAACTCGAGCTTTACAACTCGCCTAACCGTACCGATCTAAAATCCTCCATTCATGCAACCACTGACGCCCCGACGCTCCCGTTTTGATTGCGCTTCTTCGCTTCTTCGACGATGCCCTCTCGTAAATCGATAACGTTCGCGGGAATAGGGGGAGGAGTAACATAGGGAATAACGAAGAATCATAAGGAGCGGGAAGCTTCGGCGTATTTCATATTTTAGAAAGGGAAGTGCTCGATGTTCCCTCGTAACGTTCACGGGGAACGTCTGACTTCTACGCGTACGACGTACTCGGCTTTCCGGCTACACCGGTGCATCTGTCCTTGTAAATTAAATGAATACAGTGCACCTATAATGGGTATAAAGCGAAAGGATCGTGCGTTCTACACTTCTCCTGACAGTAATTCTCATCCCCATTGCTGTACTTCTTGATCCGCATCCGGGAATCGTTAATTGGCTACTTTCCTATCATTGTGTAACGTGGTAGGCATTTTAATCTTACTTAGCGAATCTTCGGGTATCGTTACGTAAACTGGTTCACCGTATAAATTAATGTTTGCATATTTGCTATCCGCGTGTACGAATCTTGATAGTTACTTCCACGAATTGTGTTGTATACCTTACGTTTATCGTGGAGGCTGAATGCGTTATTTACTTGCGCTTTCGTGCGCTTCAAATCTACGTAACTAAATAGCTGCGGGGATCGTGCGAGGGTATAATTGAACGAAGTCTTGATGGACGAATTGATAAATCGATCTACGTAACCGCCGCGGATTTGGAAACTGCTGCTAAAAATAGTTTCGTCGCTCACCTTAAATCGGCCGGAAATGAAATCAAATGAAACCCGAGTTTCGAAGTGGAATGTGTTCTCTACCGTTCTTGGGCTTGCGTGTCAAAAATTTTGGAAATAAGGCTGTTGGGCACGATCCCGATTTATCCGACTAAATTAAGATCGTATGCGTTATTTCTCATCAACCTGTACCAAGGAAAGTGACGTTATATCGTCGTGGCGTCATAACGTGCCGTAAAACCGTGTAAAAGAATCGTAACAAGATCCAAAGGTCAGAAGCGTCCAAAGATCGAGCATGACATTGATAAATCACGTAATTCAAATTAAAGGCCAATAATTTTCTTTATTAAAAGAACCTGTTAATCGTCGAATTTGTACGATTCCAGACTCACCAGTTTTTGTTCACCAAGCATACAATTTCGGAATTTTCCTCAGTACAGTCTGTACGTATAATATTTAAAGATGCGAATTCGAATTCTATGAAATTCATGGATATACGCGTGCAAATTCATTACCTCGCGCGTAGAATGTTTCTTTCACAGAGACTCAAAATAATTTTCATTCGTATTAACCGCAACAACACGACATACCGCGAATGCAATGTTTTATCAATCGGGCGGATTATTCGCATTCCGAAAATCGACAATCACGGTACATTTCTCCCAACCCGGACTTTTCCGCGCACCGTATAATCTAAAAATACTCGCAGATGTTAAAATTATCCTTTCTCGCGTATAAAATCGAACATACGAAACGGAGCGAACGCGACACCGCCGTTGCCGAATACCCACCGGTATTTGTTCATCACGGAATCGTGCCAACTATCGAACCCACCTCTCTGCAGCCCATACGTTACTTACAAAATAATTTCTTCCATTGGCAGCGCAATTCTAAATCCCATTTTTCCCGCGATCCCGCTCGATATTTATGGTTCTGCGCTCGTAAATAACGGCGATTCGCAAAACCTTATTCCCGCGTCGAAACACCCATTGTTGCTGTACCGTTAACGGTAATCCCGAAAAATATTATTCTCCTGTTTCCCTCCTTTTTTGAACGCGCACGTAAAGCGAACGATTTTACGCCCTACCGCGATTATTCGGCAAAGCGACGTGTCACAACCGTCAGCCGAGTTATACCGGTACTCGTGGGATGCTGCCAACTCGCAAAACTCGGCTACTAACCACGATCCACCGAGTGGCCACCGCCGCCACCACCGCCGCCGTCGTCGTCGTCGTCGTCGTCGTCGTCGGCATCGTCGTCACCGCCACCACCACCACCACCAAGATATTTCTAGTCGGCTCTTGCGACTTAGTGCTCGATCGCGTGTGCACGGTGCATCTACGTGCCCCGGGCTCCCGTTTCCGCTCGTTATTCGCGTCCAATCCCGGGTGTATCGTCGAATTTGCCGTGACGAATGTGAACCGGAAGGATGAGCGAGAGAAAAAGGATACCGCCGAGTCGGAAGCGGCCCGAGGAGCCATTGATTAGGTCAAGGTCGGAGAGGTCGAAGGAACCAGCAAGGCCACCGAGAACGAGGACGCAACACGTTCGAAATGTTGGAAACGACGATCGGGTGATAGATCGGAACGTGGATCGGAACGTAGATCGCGGTGGGCATCAAATTCAAACGAAAACTTTTACGGAATATCGAGTTGGCTTCGGCATTGTATTCCCGATGGTTTTTCCGACGATCCTTCCCGAGAGATTCGCGAGGGACCGCGTCACCGGAAAGCTATCACCGATGCGCTACCTTTCTTCCCGTTTATGGATCTTTTAATGATCCATGAATGATTTTTACCGAATTTCCCGTTCCGCGTTTTATCGCCGGGCTATAAATATTTACGCTTCGCGTCTGTAATATATCTCGTAGCGGGTTTTCGTAGGAACTATTCGAAAGGATCGATCGCCGGCACGCGGATTTCGTTCCCCTTATATTTTCGAATCGTGATCGAGCGAATACTTTCAAAAGAAAAATGTATCGTTGATGCGAATCATACAATTGAAAGGGGTTTGGGGGAGAAACACATGACGCGGTTAAACGTGTCGTTCAAAAATTTGCTTTCAGCCGAAAAAGTCCCGATGACGACCCTCGACGAGAATGTGAATCGTGTACCACGGCAGTATAAGACGGCCGATGCAGTGGGTGAGTTCTTTTCCTACCTGCGTTCAATGTTGTTGTTGTTGTTGATTTGTCGAATGTATAAAAGTCCCGTGTCCGCCATTTGAGTCTAGCAATTGACCACGATACGAGAAAAACAAAATCCGTTAACTGTGTCGCCCGATCAACGGTTCGAGAAATGTCATTGTCCCGCCCGTGATTTCAGAGGTTAAAGTTTGTTATAAATGAAATTTGTAATAAATCGTCGAAACCTCTCTTTGCCAAAGTATTTTCTTTACGTATGTCCTGCAAGATCCTTACCCGCATGCAACAAACTACCGTTCGTACATACATAACACGTAATGGGATAAAATAGTAGGTTCAAATGTGTTGCTCGTGTAACGTAATATAATTACATCCGAGATCCATCACTTTTTGCCAATGACGTAAACGGACCTTCAGCCCGATGTTCTTTTTTCCCCCACCTTGAACATTTTTTTTTTTTACGTCGACTTGAGAGTACACCTGGCACGCTGATTTTCGCATGCAATACTTCTGCACAATTCTGTCATATACTTAGCCATAAATATTGTTTCCGTTTAGTTGTAATCGTGTGCGTGGTAAGTATACAGTGTCCTGCACAGAAGTTCAATTTTGTCACAGGGAATTTCAGACGTGAAATATTATGTCTCACGTGTTTACCAAATTTGGTAACGCAGAAATGATGATGACAATGGGATAACGCGCGACGATCGTGGGTCGCCCCCTCCACCCCCCCCTCCCCCCCCCGCCCTTGTAAAACGGAAGGTAGAATGAACGTTTTTCGCGCGAAGTTTAAATTGTCCAACTGTTCCTTCAGTCTAATTAACCCCCCTCGCTTATATCCCCTTCGTATTACAATGACCCCGAGCAGAAATTTTTCGTGGGTGCCCATTGGACACGAAGCGGCCACTGTTTTCCAATGGAGCCCCAAGAAAAATTTCTGCTCGGTACAAGCGTAATTATGTCACAAGCGTCTTCTTCGGTGTACAAAACGATCTTCCGTTAATTGCCATTCATTAATAACTGTACCTAAATATTATTACGTAAAGCAACAACTTTCGTAACATATGTACGTCCAGTTCACGGGACTTTCTTACGACGCACACGCACACGATGAATTTCTCATATACATTTGCGCTCTACCGTCGTTACTTTCGCGACCTTGAACGACGACGGACACGCTGCCTTCGCAGTCTTGGTCGTTTCCTCCTTCCCGATCTCGTTCACCAGCGCTGCGTTTCGGTTAATTAAATCCTCGCATTTCCTTTTTCTTACCAATGGGAGGGACGCATTCCAGATGAGAAACTCGACGCCCTGTATTTACGGGTTTAATGCGGTAATGATTCGTGCAAATGCGAGATTGCAAGGGAGCGACGTGGCCGGGTGGCAGTCGGCATGTATTTCGCAGACGACGGCGATGACGAGGAACTGGCGTAAAAGCAGAAGACGGAAGGACGGAGTAATGGAGATGGAGGGAGGAAGAGCGAGAGGGAGAATAGAATTAACGTTCGCGCGAGTATAATTGGCCGTGTGCTTGCAATAAGTAATCGCCCGGGACTCCTTTGGAGACGTTTCGTCACGCAAGATTGAACCCCCGACCTCACCGACGTTCCTTGCAGTCGACGGTGTCTACTTAGCTCCGAGCGCAACCCTAAATGCTCACTTTTCGAAACGTCAGGCCGCTAGATCGTAATTCGGGACTGCGTATGCAGATGTGTTCTTTGGTTGGTCGGGTAGTCGCGCGCAAAGCGAATGTAAGCGTACTTCGCGAGGTAGCCAGCGTTATTCGTGAAAATTCGAGAAACGCGATTCCACTCGATTCTTTCTACCGGTGGGCAAAGATGCGAGAGATCGGTTCAAATTATTTTCTCCGTTCCACTTATCGTTATTCGGACCGTCGAAGGTAATCGTGACCCACTAAAGATCACCGCGATTATCCTGTTCTCGCGAGCAGTAATTGGACATATGATTCGATATGTCCGCGCCGGTCGACAGTAACTAGAACGCGTCCGACGTTATTCTTCTTCGGCTCTTGTATCAAAATCAGCGATCCGAACGAACGTTCGCGATAACCGCGACCAATCACGCGTAATTACAATGATAGGTGCCGGTCGGCCTCGTTGTATATTCATTGCCGTTTATGCAGTTCGGTAACGCGCGAAAAGTCATCGTGGCGTTTCGTTTCTCGCAAAGCGCTTCCGGCTCGAAGGAGCAGAGATATCGATGCAACGCGAAGTTTTATCAGCGATACAAAGAACACGCCGTAATCGCGAGGTTTTTGTTTCCTTCGGTAAATACCTATTGGGTTTACGTTGCTCGCTGGGAAAAAATGTAGGAGCCCGGTTAACGGTTTCTGCTTGGGTCCATGGAATCTTTTTTTATCCCCGAACAAGACGATACGACATGAAAACCATCCGCGCTGCATGCCTCTCTAGAAGAAGCTATGTTTGAAATAGCAGAGTAAGAGTTTCTCGCCTTTTCTACGGATTTCTCTAACCTTCGAGAAAACCCGCACCACTTATCGAGTAGAACATTTACGACTCGATCGCAACGATGTTCTCCGGAGAATCAACTTTCGAGCCACTAACCAATGCAACATTCGTGTTCGCGTAGATCCGCTGTGTCTTTGCTCGGTGAGACGTTTGATTCGACAGGATTGCTGAATTTTCGTCAAATTTCGCGTGGACGGTACGATCGCGTCTCCGTTCGACCGACTAAAGTAAATCGAATCTCGCTCTCGGTACGCCGGACTGGAAGAGCGAAACGTGTTTCGGTGGCAGTTTAAATCCCATCTCTCCGCCAGCTGATCCGAGTCACGTGTCACAGGTCAGCGCGTTATACACGTAAGCGGCGGCAGTTAGTCTCGGACTGTTTGTTTTCGTGGTGCGTGTAATAAATTACACCGTTCGCGCATCGCTCCCTGCGTTCGTGCGATGTCGCTAATTTCAAGATTCATAAAACGCCTGGTTTGACGAACCAGTTCTCGAGTATAGTTCCGTTTTTCTCGAAAAAAAAACAATTTTTTTTCGCTTTTCGAAGCGTATCGGGAAAAATTGACGGTAAGGCCGGCCGCAAGGTTCCTAAGCAAATTAGAGCAGAACATATATTTACTTATTGTTAATGGATCCCATCGCGTTACGTTTGCTTGTTCAGCGCGAATCAACGAGTATGCTTTTACGACGAGTTGATTTTAAATAAAGTTTGACGTCATCCGATGGAAGCGCGTACCAGTTTGTCGGCTTTTTACCGACAGACTGAGAAACTCCGCTCGGAGCTGTTTAGCGTGGAAAAGTACACTTCCTGTTTGCCTTTTCTTTTTCCTTCTCTCGTATATTATTTACATCTTTCAGAGTGATATACTAGCTTCGTTTCACGACACTCGAAATATATCACGGTATAAAATATTTGAAATTAAATCAGCCCTCGAGTATCGAAGAACTTACCGTATTCCAGGCAACGGACATAAGAACCAAACGGAGCGACTTGAGACGAGAACGCTTTCTCACGCGAACGGCTAAGTTAGCGTACGAGTTTTTCTGAGCTCCGCGTAGTGAAATAATTATGTCACAGGGAAACGTATTATTGCGTGGTTCTCAGTTCCTCTTCCTCTTTTTGCACAAAGTAGACACACGCGAGCTAAGGATTTCCGCAGAACAGAATAATTGTAATGCCTTATACCTATTTTCATCTTGACTTCCTACGTTTACATTTGTTTCCGGTACACGACTCCGATGATTGCGTTGTCATTGTCAATTGATCGACCTACTATTTCCTTAACGTTACTACCACATAAAGTGCCGCCTTATTATTAGTTCTTTTGTCACATATTTATTCCGTCGTACACAATTATGAATAAAAAATTCTTCGCATTGAATAAATTGTTCATGCTACCGAGGATTAAAAAATTGATTCAAGTCGCGATACGTTATATACTTACACCCATTTATAATGAACAATCTTTTCTGTCGCAATTATATTTAACGTTATAAAGTAAAGTAATATATTTTTCAATCAGGATCCATGACAGGCCACTTAGGTAGAAGAGAGCGAGTAGAACAGGTCTCGATGGACGATCAGAATGAAAGCACATCAGATTCAGGATCACCTGTAGAAGCAGACCTTGCCAAACAGAATGAGTTTGCATCAGATCCGGGGAGGCCTGTCCAAGTAGTACTTGCCCATCAGGATCATACATTTGAATTAGACGAGGATGCATTGGCTCAAATACTCCTTCAGGATGAAGTCAAAGACAGGAGCGTGGTTGTCGTGTCTGTCGCAGGAGCCTTTAGAAAAGGCAAGAGTTTCTTGCTCGACTTTTTCCTGCGATATATGAACAATAAGGTGCGTATTTCTAAAAATAATATTACTCGCAGACACGATCGTCAAATGTATGTAAAGTATTATGCAATTAATATACTTCCATCGTGCAAGTCATTATTGATCGTGGTAACTGTAATCATGCTCGATGCAGAAATTTTACAGAGATAAGGTTTGTCCAGACATCCTGCTTTGTTTAAACTTTTGTCAATAACTCTTACGTACTGTACATACATTTGGCGAGGAATCGAATCAGCGCATAAAGTCCGCTTTATTCGAAAGAACGCTGCAAGAATCGTATTATGGTAATTTTATTCCAGTTCGGGAAAAAAACGAGTCGCAAGAAATTGCGCGTGTCAGCTCGTGCATTCGTTAAATGATATTCCACGTTTTCTTTCATGCTCACCATTTCTGGCTCGAAAATACATGGATGTAATTAATATTGGGACCAACATCAGTATAACAAAAATAACGATACCGATGCGTGGTTGGGCACTGACAACGAACCTCTGAGCGGATTCTCGTGGAGAGGTGGTTCCGAGAGGGACACGACGGGAATATTAATGTGGTCGAAGGTTTTTCCCGGTGTCCTACCGAATGGTGAAAAGATCGCTGTGATATTGATGGACACGCAAGGTGCTTTCGACAGTCAATCCACGGTCAGAGATTGCGCGACAGTATTTGCTCTAAGTACGATGTTGTCCTCCGTGCAAATTTACAATTTATCGCAAAACATTCAAGAGGACGATCTTCAACATTTGCAACTGTTCACCGAATACGGTAGACTGGCACTGGAGAAGTCTGGCAGCACGCCGTTTCAGAGGCTGCAGTTCCTAGTGAGGGACTGGAGTTATCCGTACGAAGCGGCTTACGGTTCGGATGGCGGTAGAAAAATATTGCAAAGAAGATTGGAAATTTCTGATATGCAACACCCGGAGTTGCAGAGTCTGCGAAAGCATATCAAATCTTGTTTCTCCGATATATCCTGTTACCTTATGCCGCACCCGGGTCTCAAGATCGCTACCAACCCGAATTTCGACGGTAGACTGTCGGAAATTGAATCTGAATTTAAAGAACAACTTAAGGTGTTGATACCAACGTTATTAGCACCGGAAAACTTAGTCACGAAAAAGATTAATGGTCAAGTTGTGAAAGCGCGAGACTTGCTAGAGTATTTTAAGAGTTACATCAAGATCTATAAAGGGGATGAACTTCCTGAGCCCAAAAGCATGCTCGTGGTAAGACGAAAGTATATACCAGATGTTGAGTGGGTCGTTGCTGCATCGTTTCGACGTTTCCTTGTAAACCGCTTTAAAAATTGTACGCGAAACAGAGATAGAACCGTTTTTAAATGCGCGTTCCGTGAGTCACTGGCAAGTTATCGTGTCGCGTACTATTAACAATGGTATCATTTTAGATATTGTTATGTCAAAGGACTGTAGGAACGTTCGTAACTTTGCAACGACGCTCGCGTCTATCATTGTGACGGATTTCATTGATCGTACCAAAATCTTTATCTTAATTCTAGGCTACCGCAGAAGCAAATAACTTGTCCGCCGTGTCCGAAGCTAAGGACCTTTACTTACAATTGATGGAAAGAGTTTGCGGTGGATCGAAACCGTTCTTAGCAACGGCGCATTTAGAATCCGAACATCATCGTTGCGTTGACAGAGCTCTTCAGCAATTCCAAAATAAACGGAAGATGGGTGGAGACGAATTTAGTCAAACTTATATGGAGAAATTGATTAAGGTTCGTGTCCAATTGATTTTGATCCAACTAGTTTCGTGGATCTTCATATTATACTTTTCTGCTGCTACTGTTTCCTTTTTTGACGAGGTTCACTTTTTGTCATATTACAGGACATGGATGAAGCTTTCCTCCAGTTTAAGGCACACAATGAAAGCAAAAATATTTTTAAAGCAGCGCGAACGCCTGCAGTGTTTTTCGCGATCGCAGTCACTATGTATATTTTATCTGGAATATTTGGCCTCGTCGGTTTATATACTTTAGCAAATATCTGCAATCTTGTTATGGGCATTGGGTTGCTTACGCTTGTTTTGTGGGCGTATATACGGTACATACCAATTTTCTTTTTAACTGAAATGCATATCACAGCACTGTTACCTTCGTTTACACACTTCCTTTTTTTTCTCTCGGACACAGATACAGTGGCGAGTTGAGAGAGGTCGGTACAAAAATAGATGAATTAGCCAACGTCATGTGGGAAAGCGTAAGTATCATATATTTCAATTTGTGTACGGTAATCTCATCTTTTGAATTTCTCGAAAGAGTTATTTTATTCGCGTTTCGTAGAAAAAACGATACAACGGCAAATGGTAGTAACACTGATCTCAAAATCTCGAACACTTTGTTACAAGAATACCCGTCACGCGTGCCTATTGAACAAATTAAAATGTTAGTTCGACACTGCATACTAAAAGCGCACTAAACGATGTTTTATTTGACTACAGCGTTATGAGCAGCCCATAGTAATTGCGATATATTAATATCTTGTATTATGGATACTCATTGTTCTGTCATGTGTTCCAATTAATACCTAGCATTTCTTATTTTCACAGGCCCAGCAATGCTCTCACATTATTTATAAAACACGATACTTGATCCTATCCGTGTTCGTTTCAGTATTGACATTTCGTATATTTCGTTTACTATTCCGCTATCTTCGTAAACAACGCTACATCTGATCCCACGCTTTTTTGCCGTTTAAAGTGTTTATCGTTTACCTTACTTTCAAATTATGTTTTTACCGATCATTTTGAGTGATATCGTATAATTTTTTCGATGGTTTATATGCTTGTCACTTACGTGCTACTTAATTCTGCAATTTATTTATGTTTTTAACACAACGCTACTTAATTATGCGGACATACCCCTTAATATTATTATTTTGTTATCTTTTATCCCTATCGTAAGCTGAGTGCTAACAGGAGCGAGTTTTTAAAAGGTATGATATCTTCCCTATACAGAAGTTTTTACACGGGCTGCAATTCTAGTTTCCTTGATATCCCGTTCACTGAAAAAATAAAAGAGCTACTTCCTCGTTGGAAGCAAGTGCTTACATAAAAATTGTATGATATCCTCACAAAATAAATCTCTCAATTGATTAACAATATAAGCACTGCATATATAGGTTATCAATTTAAAACGATAAATGTGTTTTGAATGGATGTCGATAGCGATGCCTGGGGTCACATGTATTAACTAATATGACATGTTCCTTTTACTTCTGTTTAGTTCATGAAGCCGCTCTACCAACAATTTATGGAAAAGTCAGTATCTGTGGCAGTTGCGCACGCTACTGAAAGGGCAACAAATTCGACATTGAACGCCACTGTCACTGCCAATGGCAAGCCTAAATTATCATAATGTCCATTCCCTCCATAATACAATTCCTTGAGTGTATTGAAGCATACGTCAGTGTATTAACACCAGTAAGTGGCATAACAAAATTTCATAGTATTGATCTTTCGTACGAGGCCATAACTAGTTCTTTTCTCCTTTTAAGTCACAGCAAAAGACCATAGATTAAATGTATTAATCTGACATGACTGTGGATGTATATACGGTATACCCTAATTATAAATCCGTGTTAGATTGTTGAAAAATCGTGATTAATAGTATTGTCTATGATCATTAATCTTATACTGTTATAGGAATAAAGTCTCGTATTGGTAAACGGTATTGTCATCGTAGGTTGGGTAAAAAAGTCTTTTCTTGGGGATGTTAACATTTACAGTGAATTTCAATTTCTCCCATTTAATCGGAATACATGTTTAATGATACAAACTAAATTCAACGTATAGAAATAGGTTCCTATGAAACTTCGTTACTGTAGAACCGTTTTTGAATGCATTTCAGAGTCGCAAAAGAATATTATGTTGAAAGATCTTTACAACAAAATTTCAACTGTACACTATATTTTACGCATTACTATATACATGTGAACAAACAAATATAGTTCACGTTACGTTTGTGCCAGAACTATTCTACAACAGTTATTACTGTATTGAATAATTTTTTAATAAATAAAACTGTAAATACTGCACGGTGTTATTCACATTTAACGAATTCTGAAAAAAGCTATAGAACTTATTTAACTACTATAAACAAGATAATATCGGTATGCCATATAGTTTATTATATAATTTTGTTGAATATATTGTCTAACAAGTTAATTACTGGCTGGCATCGGTACTGTGTGGTTGTGTTGACTTAATTTTAAGATAAATCTTGTTGCCAATGTGGTGTTAATAATGCTCAAATTTGTGTTTCATATATGTGTGTATATATATGTACTATACTTTATTTCCAATTTTGCTCATTGAATTAACAAAAATAATGAACGTTTTAAACACATATCAGTTACGTTTTTAACCCAGAAGAAAACATATTATTTTGAAGTTATTTTAACGCAGAAAACATCTTCGATTTTGTACGCGCGTCCTTTAACGTGAATAAACGTAAAAGGAAAATGATTGTAATTCACGATTTAGTTAAATACTTATTCATTGAGTAATTTTGATAATAAAATGGTCATATACATGTATTAAAATTGAATTATCTTGCCAAGCAAATATCAATGTACTTCATATTTAGTTTGTGATATATTTGATAATCATTTATAAGAAAATTTTTATAATCCGTAATTGTGGCTTGCAACTTATATTGATTTTTAAGTACATGTTATATGTAGTTGTTTACTAAACGTACTTTCTACAGATATGAAATATATGTAGATTATATGAGAACAGAAACTAAACAATATAGAAATAAAGGAGGCTTTATATTTAATATCGATGCAATGACACAAAAATAAAATTTTATGGTGATGGCTTAGTCATGCGTCATTGTTTATTTAATTATAAAAGTTATATTACTCTCGAAATTATATTAATGGCACGCTTTACTTTGGTACAGTACGATTTACGATATTTCTCTTGATTGATCACACACCTTAATGGATATGCAACTATTTTGATGTATTATAAGGTACATTTAAGCCATATTTTTGTTTCATTCTAGAAAAAAAGTATTGTTTATTCTTTCTTTAAATTACACGAGAAAAACGTGTACTAAATACGAAGCAGGATATGTATCATAGTAAAGGGTCCATTAAACTCTTTGCTTGAAAGTATTTGCATTGTGTCATGTGTCGTGTTAATTTTTTTTATCGTATCACAATCTTTTATGTTAATCGCTATAAAAGACACAAAACTCTACTTAACATGGACTATTAATACATAAGTTTAGCTTAAATTACGTTGATTTGTTTTAGACTCTGCATATATTTACAGCAGCTAACATTCATACTTTTAAACTGTATTTTACGTTAATGAATTTTAAACTACATGTATAATGTGATTACAGTTGCGACAAACAAAGGCTACATTTATTTTCCTTTTATTTATGTTTATTTTCTCCACAGACAGCTACATGTAACGTAAAAGCATTTCTACCAGTTTTTGGATATAGTAATACAATGATTTCATGAAAACTTAAAATGCATCAATTTTAAAAAAAATTTTATAGAAATATGTTGCGGTGTTTAAAGCATTTTATTTTAAATTTGCACTGTAACTTATAATATATGTAGTACATGGCAGGATATCAGATTATTTGAAATAATACCTGTTGGCTAATAATATAATTAGTCGCAAAAAGTTAGTTGAATATACAAAAAAAACAATGTGCCTGCTATCTAATGAATGTATAACTAGAGTATGATTTTGTAATAATATTGTAATAAAATATTGTAGAGAAGTACACTATCACCAGGCAAGTTTATAAAAATTAAGGGTCACAACAGTTTCACTTACGTTTAGTTGTGATTTTGAAGTAAGCTTAAGTATAGCTGCATTATATATAGCAAATTTAGAGACAAACGATTGTGGTGTAAATTATTATGGGTCAAAATAAATACATATTTTTCTATTTACAAAATAAATTTTTTTATTGTTTTACCTTTGAACAGACGTCGCAATAATAAATTCAAGTTGTAAACATTCTTCTCACCATGCTACCAAACTTCTGGTTCGCCTCTTGCAATTTTGCATTATAAATCAGGTATTGCTCTTTAGCAGCACGATTATGCGGTTCCAATGCAATTGCACTTTTCAGGTCTGCGACAGACTTATCGAGGTCCCTCAAATTACCATACGCTACACCTCTTCTATACAATGCCTTGACGTTTCCTTCTTCCTTAACCAAAATTTTATTACACAACGAGATAGTATGTTCAAAGTTTTTACGATTTAAGTGACAACCAGCCATATTGTTGTATAATACGAGTCTTAAGTTATTGATATCGCTTTCCAACTTCTTGTCTAATTCTAAATCAGGAATTGGCTCCAGCGTTATGAGAATTTTACATGCTTTACTGAATTTGTTAAACGCATCCACCCATCTACTTTCTTTAAACAAATGGACGCCGCTTTCCTTGTACTTCAATGCAATTAAGTACTTTTCTTTTGGCGTCCAATCCCAGATTGGTTTGTGCGGTTCTAATTTGGTCAATGTAATGTCAAAGTTGAGAGTTACCGGTTGCTCTACCTGTTCTGGCAGCACAACCACGGTAACTACACTTTTTTCTGAGACCGTCATCATTTGAATCGCTCTTTCAATTTGTCTATCAATTTCAGAATTTGCCTCTCCTATAACTATACTTTTTTCCAACGTTCCATCGAGAATTTCACTGTGAAGTTTCTCGGTTAAAATCTGTATAGACGCATTAGTAACATGCACATTCTCGACAATAATGTCACAACTGGCGCATTCCGTTGGTGTTTTGGAAAATTCGCCGGGCTTTATCACGTCTTTTTTCACAGTCTTGTCCGTTGACTGCCACGTTTTATTCATTGTGTTTATGATTCGATAAACACTGGCTCTGTAACAAAATACGACTTTCAAAGTGAGAATAGGATGTCGCGATCGTCAGTCACTGGTAATTGATTGACAATAGCCTCTTGACATTGGACATCAGCTTGACCGTTTCCTAACCGGCAAAGTAATGTATTCGAATAAAAATGTTAAATCTTTGCACTTTTTATTTCCAACGTATACCGTACGTATTGTCATGCTAGATGTAATAACGTACGTATATTGACAGTTGCACTCGAGCGATACCTTTCGTCTATCAAACAAATTCCCACAATAATGATATATTAATTTCCCGTGACAGGACTTCAACCACTTCAACTAACCTTACTTCCGCGCTAGTTATTTAAAAACTGGTAGAATTGGTAGTACGCATGCGTACTTTTTACACGTGATATTTTCATTAAGATAAAATTACAATTAACGTTTTTATCGATATGTACAATACTCAAAATGTTACATAAGGTGAAAATTCAGAAAAGATTCTTCAATATTTTATTATACACTCTATTTTCCGATTTCTTACAGCCATCCCTTAGTTAATCCGCACGAAAATCATTTATGTCTCCATTCATTTCTCCTGATCTAATTCAATTCCAACAGATTAAGATAAACTTAGTCTAGTCCACTTTTCGCTGACTTGCCATAACCATCTGGCTAATTTATCATCTTTGGCTTCTTCGGAAACATCACTGATCTTATAGTCGCTGCAAAAAAATTTTGAGAATAATTTTATCTTGATTTTCCTTTAATCATGGTATAAAACCTTACCTGATGTAACAGCCACTTTTATCTTGAAAATTTGGATCTAACGCGGCATATAGTACAGTTTGCGCTCCATGTTTGGGCGACTTAATGAATAACCATGAAAATGGTTTTATAAATATTTTTGTGAAAAAATTGTTGTAAAAACTCATATGCCGAACTATATCTGTGTCAACGATACCAGGATGGACAGCATTCACGCTCACGTCTGTTCCTAGAGATCACAGAAATAATCGTAATGCTCGATAAGTTTGAGATATTGGGTGGTGGCAAGATATAGTAGACTAGAATACATAATAAGGTACACCATACCTTTCAATCTGTTAGCTAATTCTCTTGTAAACAAGACATTAGCCAATTTACTTTGACAATACGCTTCAGCAGGATCATATTTATCCATACTGTTCAAATCTTTCACTTTAATCTTGCCACGTAAGTGTGCAGCACTAGACACAGTGACTACTCTCGATGGGGCAGAGTCTTTTAACATATCCAACAATAGATTTGTGAGTAAGAAATGTCCCATATGATTCACACCAAGTTGCATCTCAATTCCATCTTTAGTGAAACTTTGCGGGCATCTCATTACTCCTCCATTGTTTATAAGAATATGAAGCTGCGTATGCTCTGAAACATAAATATGTCATTGGCTAATATGCTCACGCTACAAAAGCTTTCTAGTTTATTATTGTACGTGAACACTTGATATTAGACCTTTCGTAAATTGATCCACAAACTTCCTAATACTTTCTTGAGAAGCCAAATCACATTCTCGGCAATAGATGTATTTGTTCTTACTTTCTATGACTATCTCACGGCGTGTCTGAAAAAAGATATATTTACAGAAAAAAGTAAGTCTAGTTAAAGTATTCAGTCACGACTAATCTCTCCTCTAATCTCAACAGGATAAACTTATTTGCATTATTGTAGTATCATTATTAAAAGTTAAAAATTATTAAATGGGATACTAACAACAAGGTAAATACCATTTCACATTTATCCATATTTCTGCAAGCCATAATAACTTTGGCTTCGCGTTTTGCTAAGTCCATAGCTGTTTCTTTACCAATACCGGTATTAGCCCCTGTCACGATCACAACTTTCCCAGTTAATTTTTCTTTACCCTCGTACTTTGGTCCACCCATGTAATCTCTGAAAAGAAAGAACAGGGTAGTGGTATGAATAATACAGCTAACGGAACATGAACGAAACAATGTAACGTAATGACATATGGGCCGTTCGCATCTTTACAGGGAATGTTATAAATGAGAAGGTTTTTTTCTCCTTTTGAGTATTTGTATATATAACTGGAGAAGCGTAATTATATTTTTTATTGTATTACTTTATTAAATATCCTCCACCAACAGCAGTTCCAGCTGCCGAAAGGATATAAAGGAACTTCTTAACTGATGGATGTATCAAAACCATTTTTGTACGTATTATAAATCACGTTTATAGTTATTTATAGTAATATATTTGTTTGTAATTGCTCTTTAACAGAATAAAATAATAACGTGGGTCGAGTCATCGGCATAACCAATGTGCCAGTGCCCAGTTACGTATATTGTAAGTTCCTGATACATGTATACTGATGTATACATATATTTTGTGTCTAACTAAAGCTGCCATCTGTGATGATTTCTGGAAAATCGCATAAGTGTATTAATTGTATTCATTACCGATACGTTTTAGACTGGATAACATAACATTGAAACGTAATAACATATTTCGTATTGAAACATTTGTGCATTGAAAATTTGTTAGATTCTTTACAATCGTGATTGTGAGTAAAAAATAATCAGTGTGTATGGTGTAGACGAAGTGTTATATTCTTTTGATAGCGTATTTTTATAGCGGTTTTGTGGATTTATATTTATGTGGCATATAGGAGAACGTTCGGAGAAACAATGTAAAAAGACTACTCTGCTGAACATTCATTATTATATTCCGTGGATATTTCTAATATTCGTTGTTGTTCTGCATGGAATGTAACTTTCTTACTTCCGTGATACATTTGGCTAAAAAGGATGCATAAATTTGTACAATAAAACTCAATTTCTTGAAGGAATCATTCATTTTTGTTGACGGTTGATCATACCTGTGTATGTAAAACTATCGCCCACCCTTCGTATTTTGTTAATTTTACTTATTGTATAGTGTTGCCTCAACGCGATCTATCGTGACACACGAAATCAGTAAAATTATGTAGGGAAAATGCCCGAAGAATCATGATAATATTGTTGCATTAGATATCGCAAAACAAGTAGTTTTCAACCGAAAATTTTTTCAATGCAAAAATCAATGTGCGCATGCTCTTGACGGTTTTAAACTGTTGGAAGTTGCTGTCTGAAGAACCTATTATAATATTCAACACGTTGTTGTAGCTCATTTCTTTTGTCTTGAAAAAAATCTGGGAAATATCCCTGGTATTTATTGTAGTGTCAGTGTTTCATTCTTTTATACTGGACTAATAAATGATATTGTTGGCTCAAGATGTAAAATTTATAAACGCTGTTGTGGGGACTCAGTTCCTGCAATTTAGTTTTTTCCAAAATTACATTGTTAATGTTTATGATTCTAATTTATAACGAAATATGTATACGTCCCAATCGTATAGAATTTCAGAAATGATAAGTTGCCATGTTTTGAATGTTTTGCCTTAATTGATCAGTCATAGAAACAACTAACTACGGCAATGAGCATATTTATGCAGTTGATTCTGAAATCGTATCTTTGACGTTATATCAAATGGCATAATTGCACAGATTTGTTGTGCACGATCAACATGCTTTTTTTTGTATTTCGTAGAGAGGTTTGAACATAATAGTATGTCTTTACAAAAATTGTTACCTATTGCAAGAAATGTGGAGGCTCTGCAAAGAATGGTTGCGGGTAGAAGTATCCGATTCGTGACAAAGGTAAGCACTTTCATCTAAACTTGGTTTCCATGCAGTTTTTTTAAATGTTGCACAACGCAACACATTACATTTTGCTTATGTTTCGATACTTATAATTTTACACAGATATTTCAAAAGTTAGTACTCTAGAGTTGATTGTGTCAAAGACTTTGCAATTTCAAAATATTCTTTAACTCGCAGGGAAACAAACAACAAGTACCAAGGAAATTGGGAAAAGCATTCGTCGCATCTTCGTTCATGATGATGGGTATTTGGGGTTTGACAAAAAAAAGCCCCGATAACGAATCATCGATTACTGAAGTTTTATTAGCAAAAGCTGATGCATTGTTCGATCAAGGCAAATATAAAGAGATATATGACCTGTTGACTAATTATAGAGTAAATATATTTTTTTAGCACAATAAATGCCTTGTCGGTTTATTTTAAATTTATACCCTCGATCGTAGCCTTGCTTATTATCTTTGGGAAATAACGTCTAACATGGATGTAAAAGCGTTCAAAAGATTTAGTAAAATAGTGTAAAGTATCTTAGAATAATAGAAAAAGTTGGAGTGCATACTTAAAATGAACAGACAATGCAAATGCAATAACCAAGAAGTGTACAACACGCATTTATAGGATAGCAGAGACGTGGAAATTCTCTGGCGCTTATGTAGAGCTTTGTATAACATGTCTAAAACAGCCAACGAAGTAGAGGCCAAAAAAATGATATACGAAGGATACGATTTAATAAGTACCGCTCTTAACATAAAGGACGATAACTGGGCTGTTCACAAGTGGATGTCTGTCCTCCTCAATAGTAAATGCTCTTACGATGGTATGAGAGTAACGATAAAAGAATTGTCCAACATCAAGAAGCATATGCTGGTATAAATATTTTATTGCGTATGTCTTTTAGTCTATGGCCCATCGCTCGTACAAAGCACAATCTGCACTATATGGTCTATTAAACCTATTGATCGATCCATTATATTTATCATTACATAAAACAAGATAAAAATATGATTTTAAGAACTTTGTTTACATTGCAGAGAGCAAACGAACTTAATCCTATGGATGCAACAACTCTTTACATGCTAGGTACTTGGTGCTACCAGGTTTCCGACTTAGCCTGGTATCAGAGAAAAATTGCAGCTGCCATATTTGGAAACCCTCCAAGTTCGTCTTTCGAAGAAGCCCTCATGTACTTTGAAAATGCTGAGAAGATTGATCCCAATTTTTATAGCCACAACTTATTGATGTTGGGGAAAACGTATTCGAAATTAAACCGAAAAGATGAGGCACTGATGTATTTAAAAAAAACAGCGGAATTTCCTGCAAGAAATGATGATGATCAACAAGCTAAACAGGAGGCGCTAAAGTTGTTAAGCAATATTTAACGCAGACAATAAATGCGTAACCATTAATGGTACAAAGTTTATGGTGCAACAACGCCAAATACTGCAAATAACCGAATGAACATAATTCGCTACTGATTTTTATGTACTTGGGATGGGTTAAATGCATGAAGTTTACTTCAGTATACGTAGGCGGATAAAGAACTATAATACAGTCCATTGAACACTGAAGTATTGCGTGTAAATGAATAGTTAATAAGAGGGAAAGCGTTTGTAATTTACTAAACGGTTGTAATATTTTGATATTGATACATATCAGAGGTATATATACGCAAACATGCACAAAAGGTTCAGAATTCTAATTTTCAATCCTTATTATTGAGTTTGGTTTGGTTTGGAAATGATTGGTAGAATTAATGGAACGCTAAATATTTTAAAGGGTAACAATATTTTTATATACGACTTATTACATTAGTACAGTGCTTTTATACATTTAAAGCATAAACTTGTCAAAACACGAGGTACATCGTTCAAACTGCACAAGCGATTGTTTTTATATACGTTACGTACTGTACGCTATAGTACTATAAAATACGGTAAACGATAAAAGAATATAATAAAGATTGCATGCATTATTACTAAAACGTTCTTAAAACTATAGTATTGCAAATTCCATCTTGCATTTCTAAAACGATAGAATCATTCCACGCAAAGTCTGATTAAGCCTACTTGTAACAGATCGAATAATAATGATTACACGCGCACGCACTTACATCCTTCGTAACACACAATTTGGTACAGTAGAATTATCTTCTGTTCATCGGCGATTGTCTTAAAATTACAATTGCACAAAGTACCATACAGTCCCAGTAAATGTTTTCTACCGATCAACGTCTTCTTCGCAATCGCTGTCTGTCAGTACCACTTGACTGTTTTCCTTACGACTTATTATTCGCCGAAATCTCGCTTGTAACTGAATCTCAGCAAGTCTCTGAAGATGCGGTAATGCGCGTGCATTCTGCGAGATTGACTGATTTCTGCCGATCTGACTCAGCAAAACGTTACGGTGTATCGCGAAGTGCATTCTGTGTCTGCCGCAAGGGCAAAGGGAATACAATAAAATGTGATTCGGTTGTAACGGAAAGATCGGCGGACCTGGCACTCGAAATTGAGTGGATGAAAATGGACAAACATCTGGCGCAGTAGGAACCATTTTTGAAATTTTTTTCAACGACGCACCTGGAATACAAAGCAACTTGTTAAAATACATTCGACTGAATCACAATGAAATTTTAAACAACGAATGTGAATCAAGAAGAAGGCGAATACATGGTGAAAACCTTAAAGTATTTCTTTGCTGATTCTCGTAGATGCACTTTGTTCGAGTCGATTAGACAAAAACGCTGTGAATGTTATATATCGATAATAATTTTCTAATGCTACTTACGTTGCGATATGTAAATATGATCCACGAGGTAAAACCAGAAGTGCACTCCTCTATGCTTGTACAGGAAGTAATAGTATCCCCGTGTAACCAAGGATCTTATATAGTCACGCAGTCAATCGCCACCAGTGACGCGTGAATCATGGGTAATATTTTGGTACAATGTGCATTATTCGAATACCTGGCCGTATTTTGGAAGGACTTCTGCTCTTTCCCCAAATATACGGGCATAGCGAGGAATTACCCAGAATTGTTTTTCTCCTCGCGATCCATGCGATTTGGGATTACTCCCTGCGCGGCAGGTCAGTTTACCCACTTTGGAGGCTCGACGTCGCTCGTGCAATAAACGGCACACGATATACGAATTATAAAGCGTACAGTGTTGAAGAAAAAATTAAACAGCAGGGGAAAATGCAATTCAGTTTATTAGTCGCCGAAAGAAAAACAAGTACATTGCTTAAGTATATGAGTATAATTTACGGTGCGCTTTTAATAAATAATAATTTACGTATTACGCCTATTAAACGTGGAAAGCCCGCGTAACACTGGGTCGTTTAAACAATAGTCGATTGAATTTGTAGTTACGTATCTTACGAGATACAAGATCACTAACCTTAGAGGAATGTATTTATAAACTATTCAAGGTATTTTGATGGGTGTATCCGCGCGTAGACACTATCAAATGAATAATGATTATTCCAGAAACGATTCCGTGTTTCTTCTATAGTCTTTTGATTCAGATCATTTATCTTAACATTTTAATATTTTTCCGTTTTTGTCTCACGACATTAGTTATACTAATTACGGTATAATGCCTTTTTTATTACACATGCAGTTTTTTTTGAGGTACATATAATAAACTAATTAATATAATTAGCGCTTGATTTATTCTGAAGATTACGTATATAGGAAACGAACTTCCGTAACGTTTTAAATATTCTCAAGTATCGCATTCAAAGATTTACACATCGCGCTTGGTATTACGCGTTGTTCATTGCGGATACACAGCTAATAATTCGCGTGCATCGATCTACGTTCAGAAGCTAAATATTATTTATTAAATTACACATTTACGAGCGTCGTCGACTACGTTAAATAATATGGACTTTACAAAATTTGCGAGGACTTTGACGTGCGATTCGGTCACGCTTGTCAAGGAGACGATCGGATTAAGCGCGAAACGATTGTTCTATCGTCTAAGGTTATCATGCGTAGTTTTAACTTTACATTCATTCCGCTTCGAGAGGGATCGTAAAGTTCCATTCGTTACGAAATGCATCGATTCTTCGAGTCCGTATTTTTACGCAATTCGCGCAATCTTACGTCTTGCAAATATTTACATCGCTGGGCGCCGAGTTAGCGAGCACTTTTTTGACGTTTATTTGCACGTGTATTCCTCCGTACGTTCGGTGCACGTCTCACAATGCACCCGACAACACCAATGGAACTTGCATCTGCACTGCCACGTCCTCGTAAATTGATGCGTGTTGTAACCACGGCCGCAGCACATCAAATCGCATCCGTCGGTTCCTAAACATTGTTGAATATCATGAGATTTTACGCGTCCGAAATGGTTTGTCGCAATAACGGCACGTTATTAGGAACGAGATTACCAAGTTCATCGTGGATTATTTAAAATGATGGTACAGTAGAAGCCCGATTATTCATATACCTGATTATATTGATATCGATTGCCCGGGCATTCAGTAAACAATCTCGTAGTTCACGGTAAGCATAGCCGTCGTATTTACATCCCGGATAATACGGCCAGATAATCAAACAGGTATACGGTCCCCGGTTTAACGGACCTTGTTTCCGCGATTGTCCGGATAATCCGGGTTTTATTGTCTCGAGAATCGAGTATTAAATAACCGACTTGCCAGTGATGTTTTATTCGGGTTCGATTTTTATTACACTTTGAACATTACCTTTACTAGTGCGATTGCAATATCTGCCCTGCGTTCCAAGGCTGCCCTGCGCCAAATCCGGCTCGCAGTAATTAGGGGAAGGTTGTAGGAAAACCAGCTCGCTCCTCTTTGGAATCCTCTTCTGCCCCATACCCGGTCCGCCGCTGATTTTGGTCCTTTTGAGGACTAGGTGCGGCCTTCTCGGTTTCACGATCTTCTTCGTGGGTTGCCGATCGTGTCGGGATTTCCCGAAATCGTTCGGTTTACCCTGGGTCTTCGCGTCGTTTCCCAAAATCGGTGATAATTCCGCCGATGTCGGATGTAACGCGTCTATACTCTGCTCAAATGAAAAACGAATTTCTTTGATCTTCTCAAATACTTTCGTAGATTCGTTAATAGACGCGGCCGAGATAAGAAACAATTTTTGTAACGTTAATCGCCCGTATCTTTAATACAGGATCGTTTTCTCGGACCGCTGCAGAGTTTCTTTTAAGTGGGAGGGTTTAAAATTCCGTAAATTACCTGGATCGTGGGAGGTGGTGGCGGCGTAATTGCTACGACGGGCCTGGCTCTGTAATACTTTTTCATTAGGGCATCGCCAATTTGACGGAAACTGGGCAGCGTTCGCCAGCAGGTTCTCACGGTACAGGATCCGGACACGCCATGGCATTTGCATTCCGTCTGCAGGAGGGCTTTAACTATCTGCAATGAAAAATGGTCGGGTTACTCGGTAAGCAATTGCACCGCATATTACCGAGCAATTTCAAATCTACATTTCCTTCATTAGCGTCGGGGGCCCCTGACATTTAACGTTACACGATGCATTTAAAATGTCATTGGAAATTGTAATATTGCGCCGTAACTATTCTACTCGTATGATTTCGTTTAACGCGATGTACGGAGCTGATAGCGATTCTAATTACGCGTACCTCTGCTATCGCGATATCTGATGTAATTCATCGATTTATTAATCGCGTTATATCCATTGGATCACTTCGAGCCGTTCTCATGACCATTCTAACTGTTATAATTCGAAACAGTCATCGGGGCAGATACAAGCCACGCCGATTTTGTTCGGTATCGTACACGCGTGTTCTATGCAAATCTCAAGTACGTACAGAACCTCGTATCTTCGGTTGAGAGACGAAAGTTTATAAGAGTGTCTTTAGAATTAATGTGCATGTAATAGCAATCGATTATTTCTGGATATTTGTAAAATAACAACCCTCTTACGTTAAAACGTATAATAACCTGGATTCAGATAAGAAAATTTTATCAATGGTCATCTAATTTCATCTAATCGACCGGGGATAACTCTTATGGAGCAAAGAAAATCTAATTAGACGCGCGGTTTGTTTGAATTCGGTACGCATTAATGCACGCTACGTCTCAACTTCGATAATCGACTACCGATCTAAAGCGACCGCGATCATCGCGATCATGCTCATCCGTAAATTTTCTCTTGAAGCGCGCGCTTCTCTTGGTTCCTCCTCATTGTGCAACCACCTACCGATGTGTACGTTCAGAAAACTGGTTTACATTTCGAATTATCGTTGGTCGGTGTGCCCCGTGCAAGGGAGAAAAGAGGGAGAGAGAGAGAGAGAGAAAAGAATGAGGATACAGGGGGTGGGAGGGTGAAGGAAGGTTAAAAAAAATCGTGAGGGCATAAAGTATGCGGCGCGGCTCGGCGATCGACGTTAAGAATAAATCGTTAGCCGGTGCATCCATACGCACGGATCGTGTGTACGCATACGCGCACGTGAACCAGGCAACGATATACGCGCGTTTTTATTGCCGCCTCGTAATAAAGCCCATCGAAGAAGACGAAAGCTCGACGAACTTTCCCCAATTAAGACGCCGACTCTCGCGTACCCTACCCCGCGGCGTATAACTCGATCGTTTCTTATAAACGTTTGTTTTCGACCGTCGACCTGTCATCGTTTCCACCTTGCCCCCTTTGGTAAACGAATCGAATAGCATAGTTCTCTTCTACGTCAAATTATAGAGGTGAAACGCGTAGATACCAGGATAAAGTTTAAAGTGTTGAACTTCGAAATCGTTAATCGATACCGTTCGATCGATACGCTTCCAAATTCAAAATTGGAAGTCAGAACTTTAATTCCTTCAAGTGCATCACCGAGTCCTCCGCTTCCGATGTAGAAAAAAACAATCACGATACAATTTAGTAAAAGTTGTCTTCGAGAAATCGTGGATAGGCGTGTCGCGTTACGTTACGCCATTAAGAACGATATAATCAGTGATTTTTTTTACGTTTCCTCGGCGCATTATGAAAATTTCATCCGAGAAATTTCGTTACGTAGTGCAAGAATGGTGTTTTAAACACACCCCGTATATAGAGACTTAGGGAACGAGGACTGTGGTTAGGTATACGATGTATACAATTTTCCGCGATATTGATAGAGCAATACCGGAGTGTACCTATATTACCGTGTACCCGTTATTACCGAAAGTAATCGGTTTGCTGTGTTATTCGAGGAAATCGGTACGTGGCGAACGAACCCTATTATGGATTGCACAAAAGCGCAAACCGGGCGGTCTACCGGGAATTACGAGTACGGGGAATACGTCTATTTACGTTAAGTACCTCTATTTACCTGGCCCTTTAAAATTTTGCATAGTTCGCTGACTTTGAAGGAAATAAAGTCCTGATCGGCTCGTTTCGTCAAAGGGACTGTTATTAGCCGTGTATAGAAAAACAGTTTTGTCCCCGTGGACAAAAGCTTTCGGGAATTTCGTGAAATAAAAATAACTTGGGGCGACGGTCTATAGCAAGTTTAACCAAAAGTAAGGAAGAAAATCTTGACTGTTTTCTACGATATTTTCAACCGAACTCGGTGGTCGGAATATTACAACCTCCGTTGAGTAAATGTCTCGATTGTTTAAATTTGTAATTCCTCACCTTCCTCCCAGCTTTGTTGTTGTGTAGGTTCATTAAACTCCTCGCATCACCCTCGACCTCTCTCGCGTCCAGAAACCTACGCGCGAACCTAACATTAAATTACAACATTATAAATAATAATAATATTAGTAACATTACATAAAGTCCACGTATGGAGTCATAGAATATTTGCGCATGCACGATTTATGGTACGCTAAAGAGATAATTTGCAATAATTATTGAGGCATCAATTAGGGATACCGTACCTCATTCCATAAGTGACATCCGCGCTGCAACCGCCCCATTCCCAGCCATTAGGAGGTAATTCCTTCCTCGTCCTGCGAAAGAAAAAAGTGTCAAATAGGAATTAAATTGCAAACACGAAGAATTTCATTCTCTATCCTAATTCTCAATGGCGCCATATCACTTAAAACGATTCAAGGACATCGATACTTCGAATTCCTTGAATATACATGTATGTATAAAGCAATCTTCAACGTATAAAAAATCTCAGGGAATAAAATAAAAATTATTCTTCGACATTAACAGTATAGAATGCAATGATGTAAAATCTGAAATTAATTAAGGAGAGACAGAAAGATATAACGACCGTCATTCCAATTTGCATCCGCTGAAAACAATCCCCTTTGATTTTATTTCACTTCGAAACAGCGAGCGCATTAACTTGCACCATCTCGTGGGCGTAAAAAGGATCCATCGGAAAAAAAGTAGATTACCTTATGGTGGGTTCGCAGCCACAAGCCGTAATGTTTCCCCGGCTGCAAGCTGCGGTCACCGCGTACGTTACACCCGCCGAGCTTATTGCATACGTGAAAGCTGCTTCCCTGCTTCCTGAAACAGATCGGTAAGAGATTTCCCGTCAGTCGTAGCGCCGAGCAGGTCTGTCCAGTTTCTGTGCGGTAGCCACGGGTACGAGGATTTCGTAGCGCGGGAGATAAAGGACAATTTTGCGACGAATAAGATCGTCGGCTGACAAACTTCGAAAAGTAATGTAGCAAATGTGGGATATCGTCGTACGCATAGAAAATTCAACAGAAATCGATTTCAACTTTAATTTCCAAATGATCCATCGAAATGTCATATTTAATATTTATGAAAAAAGCATAACGCGATAGTACTAATTCGACAAATTTTTAATCGCTCCTGTGTATCCTTGTAATATAGCGAAAGTAATTTAGTAATCGACCGTTATACGATGTAGATATTCAAATAAAGTAATAAATTGGCGTTACTCGAACATCTAGTATCCTTGTAGTTTGAACAATTATTTCCATTGAACAATTTTAAACTCACCATCATCGGTCTCGCGGGGAGATATAATAATAAATTTGCACAGGTCGAAGAGCCACGACTGGAAACGTGTTAATTTTCATCCTCGATGTTTTGGAATTTCACGAGTCACGCATTAATTCGACTAATTCGCAATTAGATCTCGATTCTATCCGCGACGAACGGGGCAAGGTACAGTACGCGCGCAAGCCCACACTGCCTTCCACCGCGTTTCTATCATATTAATTTACAGCTATCCGCCATACGTACACGCGCGCAAAGCGTGAGCGCAATTAATTACCCGCGGAGCGCTTTCAGCTCGTTTGCCATGTTGAATGAGTTACCGCGCGTTCCTTTCTTCCCCGATGTTGCTGCTTTTCTTTTTTCTTTTTTTTTTCGCTTCGTCATCGTTGCAGACACCTACGCGGACACTGTCCCGTGGCCGAGTTGATCCGCATTTACGTGGCAGCCATCAACCTCGGCCGACTTTAATTCGAACGTCAGGATCGCCTTCTACACCGACGCCTAATTATCGCGTGTAATAAAGCCCGCGAACCAATCGGAATCGAGATGCACCATCGTTACAGGCTTTGACAGCGCAATATTCATGGGTGACTGAGTTTTATCGTTCGTCTCGATCCCACTAGCGCGAATCTTGCGATTAGCCTCTCGGTGCGCCGCGAGCCTGATGCTTTGACGTTCGAAACGATGATTCCGTTGCGCGGGCATTGATTGCGACGCGCCGGATTATAAAGTAATCGTCTATGCGAATTGTAATGATTTCGATTTAAGAGGATTTTCAACTAACGAAATGAAGCACGGAAACGATTCTTATTATAATTGCTTTTGGTTAAAATTACAAATTTATATTGAAAATTTGATATTTGTTAGTTAACGTTGCAATGTAATTAATTGCATAATTATAGTGATGATTCGTTTGATACGTAAATCTAATAGTTCGATTTCGAAATGAGAATTATTATTAAAGTCCGAATGTGACTTTTAAAAGCATGGACGTTCGATGACGCCAATATTTTTAGGACGAATGCTTATTACATTTTCATGAAAGCCACGTTGTTCTCCGAGTATAGCGATATAACGATAAATACAAAATACGAGTTTATCGTGAATTCGGTACATCGGAGAATCGAAATTTCTTTTTTGACTCTTCGATTCACGCGTCGCTCGTCGTTGACTATTAAGAAGCATCAAGATTGAAAAGATTGGCCAACTGTAATTATAGCGGATCTTCCTACACACGGTTGCGCTATAATACTAGCTGAGTCGATGTTTGTTATGCACGAGGTCATAATTCATAGTCACCGACGCGACGTGCGGTTAACTGGTGGGCATATTGTGAAAGTAAATAAATCTACGTACATGTACTTTCGCGAGTCAATCGCCTTCATTTTTCCGATTATCCGCGATTATAATCTATCACGATCTGTATCGTAATTGCTTCGAGGCCCACCACTGCTTTCCTCGTACTCGAAGGGATAAGTCTGTCTTTGCACGATAAGCGATATCATTTAAACGATTGTAAAATAAAGTAAACTTCGATGCAAATGTAACAATTCATTTTCCTCAAATATTCGATCAAAACGATAGTAATTTTATTTTTTTTATATTTGTTTCGTCGAACACCAATTTCGGTAATAGTAATTGATTATATTATGCATATAAGATTCGGTGAAATTAAAGTTGACGATTCATTTATAATCAATATAAGTCTCATCATCGATCTATTTAAATATCTGGACATAGTATCAGGAATATTTGCAATTAAGCAGAGGGAGAATTGTTGAGTCGTAGAAAAATTATAAATTAAAGACTTGATGAATCGTCGTCGATTCCAGATTAAAGATTTGATCAAGCAGGAGACGTTATCTTGAATTTTCAATTACGTAACTTTAGTCGATTATCTACTTTCCATTGCTTATTGCGTATCTTTACGATCGATTATATTGTACATCAACGTAAAATATCCGAAAAATGTTTAATTTCTAAAGAAAATCAAGGATCTAAATTGATTCGTGCTCGGACAATATTACCGCTAACGCTACGCAAATTAAAAAATTATCTGAACAGTGTTTATTCGAATACACGTCCTCCGGCGTGAGGATAATTACGGCGCTCAGAGTTAGAATTTCACCGTAATTATGGCGTCTGCGAAATACTAATCGCGGAAGCGTTAAAGTCTGTTTACAATGTGCAATTTCGTTCGCGTCAAGCTAGACAGAGAGGTTAATATCAAACCATTTCCCGATGTTTTCCTCATTGTCGGATGGTAATGCGTCATCGTCTGACAGAACGTAAATTATATTCAATTTTAGTGAACGTTAACAAGCACGAAGAACGTAACGGAACGTAAACGAAATCGTAGGTGGAGCAATATCAAAATGTAAAAATCCGTGTCTCGTCGACGGCGAATCTCAGAAGAATTTCTTTGACAACGAAGTACGGCGTGACGAATATCCTGTCAATTACGCTGCCAGATATCACGGTCTTCATTTTATAATGTTGGATTGGCGAGTCATTTGATTTGTCACTGACCTCCAATTCCATCGAATTCGACCGTCACATCGGAACGAATTTGATCAAAGTTCGATGGAAATCGGGGTCAAAGGTGAACGAAGTATAATCATTCCGTGGTAGTTTTACACTGTACCGAGCAAACGGTCTTCGTAAATGAGAAAATTTAATGGTTCTCCGGTTTTTAATAAAAATTCGTACGGGAGACTATGGGATACAGCGTATTCGACGAATCGGCAAAAAGTGTGCATCCTCTATCAACGCGAGAACGTTTATCGGGAATGTATGAATAATTCATGTCTAATAATAATAATGTAGAGATGCACGCCCGATGATAGGCGCGTCCACTTTACATGCATTCGGAAACACACTCGGGTTTTGATAGGCTTTTGTACAGGCATTTTGTTCGCTGGCAGGTGTAGCTGAAGTCCTGTAAATGGGAAAGGAGCGCGAGGGACGTAGATCGAACACGATGAATGGACTTGACGCGTCGTCGTTAACGATTATTAATATATCGATATATCGACGTTGCGTAATTTACGAGTTCCGCTCGATACCGCATACGACACCGTAATACCACTTTAAGAAACTTTTAACGTATTTACAACGTTAAAATTACAGTCCCTGCCGTTTCGATATTATATCGAAAATTTTTAAACGTTTCTATTCCCGTAATGGTTTGATTACCTATATTAGATCGCTCCTTAACCGCGATCTATGAAATTATAGGAAGCAGAATTGCGGCAATCTCAGATTTTATTATTAAATGACGCGACGTATCTGGTAACGTAAAAAATCGGAACGATGCGTAAAGTTAATTAGCGCGGTCACTTAAAATTCTGCGAACACCACGTTTCACCGTATCCCAACTAACATTCTCGCAATTACCCTGATTAATGTCAGTCGATTCAACGTTAAAAACCATCGATTTTCCGGAAACTAATTACCATCCGGCACGTTGGCAAAGAGAAATTCGTTCCACGAAACCGTTGACCATCGATACCATCCACCAACCGAATCGCCAGTTCTTCTTTTCTCGTTGATTAAATCATCTCCCCCCCCCCCATCCCTTAGTTTTACTTGGTCCGTGCGAAGATGATGCCCGAGCGTAACGAGATACGGGAAGAAGTTTTCGATAAAATGCATCGCGTGCAGCTGCCTACACTGCGCAACCCTCGGTGCTCTTATTGTCGGTTACCGCGTCCCCGTCGCTGCTGTTTCAACGACGCGCATCCTCCGCCTCTAGAACTCCCTTCCTCATCGGACGGAAAGAGAAAACGAGCGTATTCGCGCCTCGCAGAGACGCGATCACGGCGGGCGCCATGATCCTACTCGCGGGTTATAACGCGCGACCGAGAGATCGGTATCTCGCCACAATCGGCTCCGTTGATTTATAAGACGCCAGCCCGGAGATTGGTATCTGCCGCGTGTCCCGATGCATCCAATTTATGTAGCACGCGACATCCTTTGCCAGGACGAGAACGTACGGGAGGAAAAGGGAGTGGGGGGGGGGGGGTTGCTACCCTCGTTTTTTAATTTTCATGCTTATCAAAGTGTGGCGACTCTGAAATTGTCGGATCGAGAATTTGTTTTTCGTTAATAATTATCCCGACACCTTTTTCTCACGAATTATAAACATTTCCTGCGGTCGGAGACTTCTGGCAAAGGATGAGCGTACGTTGTGGTACAACGAGTGACGTTCGGTAAGAGAAACCGAAGATAGTTTGTCAGAGTTTAACGTAACTTTAAATACAGGCAATTATAGGTAGTTAGAGGCTTGGTATAGTCATTTTCTGACAGGGTACATACACGTACGCTCCTTCTCGTGTTTTACGCGCAACGGTTGGACGACCGTCCAGCTAGACGCTCTCTCTGTTCAGAATTATACATATACCGTTTAGCAAAATATACCACGGTTTTCAAGGAAACGTGAATTTCGTGTCGCGAGAATCGCCAATGGCGTACGGTAACGTCCATCCGGCAATTTTCCAAAGTCAAATTGTTTCGACAAAGCGCACCCTCGATTTACCGACCAGCGCGGAGGGGCTTCCTAACGAATGAAACGGCAATTGTGAGCGGAGAGACACGCACGACAGTTAAGCGAGCGCATCGGTCAAAAGGTTGATGAATTTATGCCGAGTGCTTATGTCAAAAGACGGCAGCGCGTACATCTATTTAGTGTCGGAAGACGGTAACGGGGAAATTTATCGTTTCGTCGGTGTCCGCGGCGGCTGCTCAATGGGCGGAGAAAAGAGAGGTGGCCTTTCCATAAATTCATTTCAGTTGTAAATTGTGAACGTACCAAATGAGCACCGCTTCCATATTTGGCTGCGAGTCATGGCGATACCGAAGAGTAGAGCTTCAATCTATTTGTACAGCGCGTTGTACGAGGCCGTTATATCGCGCCGCCCGTACGCTTATTAATGTCGGAAAATATTACACTGCATGGCCGAACGGCGTTCGGTGTACTTTGCAGGCGACATGAAATACCGAGTTGCTCAAATTTATCCGCGATACGAATCGTGCGCACGCGCGTCGCTGAAAATTTGTTGCGCGACGCCTCAATTGTTGTATACGGTCCACGCGGAAACAAAAGTCCAGAGATATATTGTCGGTGTTACGCGTAGTGAGAGCAATTGAAATTTAATCGCGAATCGTTGTTAATAACGTTGTTAGGATCTTTGTTATTATGAGAATCTTAAGCGAGCTGCACACTTTCAGGTAAAACGGAGCGATTTGATTGTAGAGACGGAATGATACAGTTCTAAGTCGGAACGTATAGATTTGAAAAGAAGTTGACTCCAACGACGATGTAGTGAAATTAAAAACTGTATAGTTTGTTTGCGCACGCTACGTTTTAACAGCACAGTTTTATCATTTGGTATTTTCAGTTTATTTCCGATCGACTGCACAGTTTCAAATATTGCGTAATTGTGACCTACACACGCACTATTTATCTGCACAGTGATTTTATACCACGTGACAACCCGCGGCGCTCTCGTATCCAGGCGGAGGTGATACGATTCTTAAATTAAACATTCGTTAACGAAAGAAAAATGAGTTACTCGTATTTAAGAAGCGTACGACATTATTTACACTGCAAATTAACGCGCGCGCGCTCTTTGGAGCCGAAAAAGAAACGAATGATCTCGGTCCGTGTTCGCGATCAATCGGGACACGGGCACGTTTGAATTTATATCATCGCGTTTTAAGTGACTCGCGTAATGGCCTTAGGAAATTTATAATCCGCGGTATCTCGTACGTGGGCGATTATTTACGATGATTGCGGGATACGAACTCAAATGTAATAACGAATTTGATTTCGTCGTGATCCCAAACCCTAGATTACGTTTTGCCTTTGGGCGACGTGGAGACGATCGGTCGATGTAAAGAAGGAACTTTTATCACGATCGTTAATGCTACGTTACAGATCATTAAGTGCGGGATTCCGAACGAGCACGCGCAAACGATAATAATTCCGATCGAAATTTGGAATCGTTCGTAGGACGCGCTCCGAAAGGCTGCTCCACTTTCCCGCGTGACGAATACAAAATTGTCGAGAATCGAACGGACGGTTATATCGCGTAACCCACGATTTAGATCGCCGCAGAGCCGTCAGTTTATTATCCCTCGCGTTTATGGAGCCACGCGCGATAGTCGTGAAACCACTCTTACCGGTTGACGATCCCATTCGCGCCGTGATCTATTTTACTCGAACCACGCTTCTATCTCACTTTACCGAGGATCTTGCCAATAATTTCGCTGATTTAAACGCTATTTCAAAACTTGCCATCGGGTGACATATCCGTGGCATACCAACGGCCTACGGAATAGTTCGCGATGTTTCCCTCTTATCCCGGGAATTCGGTGTAATTAAGTTGCAAGAGGGAGAGCAGGCTAATTAGCGAACGGCTAATTAGCGTGTCCCGATATACGAGCGATTCGAAATGCCCGCGGCGGTAAAACTGGAACGAAACGGTCCTGACAACCGCTAAATCTCGCATCTTACATCTCGAACTCTCCGGGCTCGCAACGCGACGTTGATAGCAGTATTTCAAACGGTGATGCGTCACACTTCCACCTACAACAACATTGTCCGTACGCCGGCCCGTGCTCTTGCCGCGGCGTTATTATTATGCCCTCGCGATTTTATGCCTCCCGAGCGATCTTATTAAAGGTAACGAGCCACGATCATATCGCGTCGCGCGATAAAGTATTCCGCTCACAGATCTTTTCGTCCGTCCGCTCGCGGCACCGTACGCCCCAGGACGGTGGGGGACGAAGGAACAAAAAAAGAAATGCAACGCTAAAAAAGAAGAGAGGCATTTCTAGTTGAGGGTTATCTCGCTAGGGATCGCCGAGATGTCCGCAAGGTGATTCAATTTGTCCAGGAAGATCTAGTTTCAGAAATCTTCTTCTTTTTTTCGTTGGTTTTCTCGAGTTCCCTTCTACGATGCTTTTTTGAAAAGGACCCTCTTCGTCGTTCTGCGTCGCGTCTGATATCTTTGTCGTAACGAATTCTTCGTAAAATCAACGACGTTACTCCAATTCGTTCTTTTGGCCCACGGGTGACTCAGTGGTGTGCAGAATCGAAAATTAATTCCGTTTGGTTTGCACGCGAGCATCGGGCTTTTAGTCATTAACGCGAGACCCATTGCCATTTGGCGAGTCACGTTAGCGCGGATTCGTGTTTCCACTTCGAACGAACCCGGCTAAATATTCAATCTATTATCGCTCGCCAGAACTGGCTCGTAACGAAACTCAATCGTGCGTTCGCGCGTCTGAGTGGCGAGAAGCGTAGCGGCGGGTCTACCGTCTCACGAATTTCTCATTTTTCGACTTTTCGCATTAACATCGGGACCGATTCCGTGCTGCTCTTTAATGGGGACCAAAATACATCATCGATAGTTTAAATCGATAGTGCTTTTCAACTGCCGATTCGGGAAAGAGTTATACATTCAAATACCTATAGAATTTTCATTTTATAATGTCAGATATCAAAACTAATACATTTTTTTAAGCCCACCTCCATCCCTGCCGGTTTCTATCCTCACCGGTGTCCGGTTTAAAACTCCCATACGTCCCCCACACAGGAGGTTCGGGAATGCCGGGATGTTGGCAACCTTGCCCAGAAGGGGCTCATGAGTCCAGAAGGGACTCACCTGCAAAAAGAACTTAAAGAAAGGAAATATGACCCCTGGTATAAATAACGGTGTAAAAAATGTTAAATATATATCTCAGAATGATTGTATATAAAATGCGATTCACAATTTATATTGCATATAAATAAAATATAGATCAATGTGTATATTGTCAATAAATAAATAAATATAGATCTTAATATAGAAAAAAGCTATATGCTGCTCGATCTCAAGTTGCTGATTGGTTTTTCCTCCCCCTCCACGACTCAACTCCTCTCCCGTTTTCACCTTTCTTTTCTCTCTCTCTCTCTGTTTACCAACAATAATACACGAAGTGCTATTACAACATTGTACATAAGGGTTTTTATTTCTGCCTTCGCAGATAATTGGTTTAAATCAACTAGACTAGATAAATTGACTAGACGAAAAAGGCACAGAATCCACGAACAGTTTTACGAATCAATTTTAATGAATAAATTTGTTTTCGGATGAACTCAAAACGTTGATCAACGATGCCCCACGTGTGTTCCCCCTTTTGTTTCGAGTCGAAAAAAATTCCTTTGCGTTTCCTTCTCGGAACAAATTTGAGACAGAACCCGTTAAGCTTCCCGACGATTTCAGTGTCGTTTGTCTAATAACTAAGGACAAGCCAACCTAACGAAGCCTTTGTACCCAGCTTACATCTATGCGTCGAACCATCGATATATGTATTGCGCCAGCAAAATGGAAAAAATATCTGATTGTAAAATACGACGTGATCCAACGAACAAGAACCTCATCCTAATTGAAAGCCGACGCTTTCATTAGCATAACCACAAAGTCCCCTTTTGTAGTGCGCGTTAATTGATTGCTTCCAATAACGCGAATTTTTGTAGACTGACCGAGGAGTCATGGGAAGCGAGAATGGTAATGACTCCGAACTCGTGTAACTAATTGAAGTTACTTACACTCGAAATGTATATTTCATTAAACAAATGTGCGCGTATACAGGTTTATCTCGTGCTTACGCAATTATTGAATTACATTCATAATTTATTAAATTAAACTTGAACAAACCGTAAATGAACTTTTTGGAGTATTTTAAGGTAAGGTGGAATTATTTTCGTTTTCTTCTCATACGTTTTACATTCAAGACTCATCATTTTGAGAATCCGTTGAAAGTAAGAAATTTAGATTTCTGAACCGTGTTCTTTGCGAACAAGTAACGTGGAATTACATTAAAATGGCACACAGTGATGAGACCACTGAATATAAATACAAGGTGCTTTAAAATATTCGTCGTTGTAAAATTCCAAACGTTGGAGGCACGATTTAATACAAAGCATTATCATGAACCGGTCTAGTAATTCTATAGGTTTCTCGTACAGGGGCCTCGTGTAGGCTCTTCTCGTTGTAGCCTTATTCGATAGACTCGATGAAATTCAATACTCCGTGTACTCGATGGGTGTCAATATAGATTACGTTGTCCGTACGGTACTTATTATTAACCTCGTTTAAATCTGACGTCGATGGTTGATTTTCTTTGACTCGACGAATCTCGATCATTCGTTGTTTTCGAGTTTCCACTTCCGTTTTATAAACGAGATTTAATTAATACAAAACTGAATAGGTGCGCACTTCAACTATTGTGACAGTGTTTGACATCTACGGTGACCTTTTCGGAATGTCGGTACAATTTTACATTGTATAGATCTGTTCTCATGTAAATTAATCGTTACAGCTATTCGATTTAAAGTAGAAATGCATAATAAATTGATCGTCCCTCCCGTTAGGAGAACAGTCTGCAACTCGAAACTGTAAACTTTAATCTTTGGTTCAATTTACTAGAAGTGTACGCGTTAAAAATGTATATTTTGTCAATTACAAATGATTTAAATCCATTCACAGTTTAGCAAATTCGGTCCCAAAATTTATAAGTAAATCGAGTACGGTGGATCGAGTGGCATGGTAGTTTACGGTTAATTCAACTATATTTTTTTTCTACGAAACGGACACTCTGTAACGGATACTTTGTAAGCGAGATGGCATGGCGAACAGTCGTGAATTGAAACTGACTCTTGTAACGCAAGTTGTAGTGGCGTTTCTCGAAGCCGAATCCCGCGTGTGGGTGCAAACGGAAAGAGGGAAATTTATTATCATCCACACGCTTTGCGATTCGATTGCGCTAAGGTCGGAAATATAATTACCAGCCACATCTCTTATTATAATCGACAAATTTTTTCAAATATCGTCCCGCAACGCACGCTGCCCGAACACTTCATTGATAATAGTTACAATAGCATATTACGCATTTTTCAAGATGAATGTAAAAAATAAAATACTTCGTCAGGTTGAAGGAGGAATATTATTCTTTGCCATTTCGCATCGGTCACCGAACATTGAAAGTGCTATTAACTGGTACGATCATTCTGAATTTTTCCGAAAGAGAGAAATCATACTCAAATTACCCGTCTCGGAGCGTTAACCAGCGGAGCGGCCTTTCCGGAGGTTGCGCACTTTTAAAAAAGATTGATTTTTTAATGCGGTTTGGCCTCCTCGGATACACCCCCCCCCCCCCCGCCCCACCTCCGTTCTTTCTTGAAATGATACACAGTCTAGTTCTCGCGTACTTGTACTTGGCCCGAGACAAGACCTTGTCTCTTGATAACAAACCACAGTCCTAATATCAAGAATATGCTCATTTCTTCGTAATCCACGAGCACGTTCAACGGCAACCATTCACCCTTCGCAGAAACCACGAACACGTGGATTATAAGCGAACCATCAAGCGACTTTCCAGAGGTTCGTTAATCTCGTCCACCCTTCTACCACCGTTCTCCGCAATTCGTCATACTTCTCTTTCCGCGCGCGTAGAATTTTGAACTGAGAGATCACGCGGTGTCGCGTACCGAAAGCAACGTTTCTTTTGGTTTTTTTTTTCCTCTTCTCAAGACCGTGGCGTGGGTGCTGAAAAAAGAGGGAAACTTAGACACGGTGCTCGGTGGTCGAGGAAAGAGAGGAGCGGTCGTTGAAACCCGAGGTTATCTCGGTGAACAAGCGTGTCCTGCCACTACGCACCAATGTTTCCGTCTTGTACCCTCTCGTGTCCGACAAGATCTTTATTTCGTCGCGAGAAAAATTTATCTGCGCGCAACAACGCTCGGCATCACCTCCCGCAATGTCTCGTCGTGTATCTCTCTCCCTCTCTCTCGCGCTCTCTCTCTCTCTCTCTCTCTCTGTCGCTCTCACCCTTTCTTTTTCTCTCGCCTCGTCCCTTTCTTTCTACGTGCACGCACGAGGTTAAAAGTTCATTCGCGCCTTGCACGCTCCATCGTCGAGGGAGAGAAAGAAACCTTATTGGCTCGCGACGTTTGTCGCAGGGGCAGATCATTCCCTCGCGCACCCACGCAACCTAAATCGATCCCAGTCCCATTGAATTGTGCGCGCCGGATAACGAATGATACGGTATTCCTTTACGTTGATTTGTGATCTTCGTTGTAACAAAACCATCTCCCATCGATGCGACCGTGCGCCGACTTTCTCTCCGATAAAATATTCGCGGAGGGTGGAAAAGAGTCTTCGTGATTTACTCGATTCGAGTGGGACGGTCCTGGCGCGTTAGGTACATGTCCTTTTGGCTGTTTATCAAGTGCTTTTCGTTACGTTGAATCGCAATGGCGTTACGGCAATGAAGATATTTGTTAGTTAGCGGATTCGACGATATTCGAGGTCTAGAATCTTTCGTGAACTACGAGTAGTATAAAATATCCGTTTGACTTTGGTGAATATTTGTACGTACGCTGGTTAACGGTTCCACTTCGCGTCACGCTCGTTGTTTAGTTTGATTTGCAACGGTGAAGGTACGGTTTAGGACGAGCATTTGACGCGGCCTCCGGACGTCTATCACCGATGTTTAGATTTGGCTATGCTTAGGGATACGAAATGGTTTAACCGAAAATGGTTTTATTCCCTTTGGAAGTAGGCCCGAGAGTAATTCACTTTCTATTTCTTCATATTGTAACAATGCACAGATAATATTATTCTTATTCACAATGATATTGTGCAAAATTAATTTTTCGTAGCAGTGGTTATCATAGAATTTTGTTAAATTAAACCAAGAATGGGATAAAACAATGAAATCAATGGCGTTTTGACGCTTATCGCTAAATCGTCCCAGACGCGGCGTCTGGATGCCTTTTAATATCAGTGAAACCACACCGTAACGCTTGAAAGCAAACCGTTCTTTCGAAAAACGTTCGATTACCGGGAAACTTCGTCGGGCGAATAATGCAAAAACGTTCCTCGGCTTCAGCGAGCTTCAGCGAATTTCCAGAACGATCCGCGGAGCTGTTTCTTCGTAAAATCGGCGAATAAAAATGAAAATTAATTCCAAGTTCGTGGAACTTGTAAAGACCGTAATTAGAACGATCGGCGACCGGCCGAGATGAATCAGAAGCTGATCGGAAGAAGCTCGTTCTGGATATACGGTCGCGTACGACGGACTAGTTCTTACTTGATTTCGCTTCGAAATCGACGCCGACGGATTCTTTTGAATCGTGCTCGGTGTTACTTAAGATAGCGTCGCGAGTGTCGAGGGAAGTACGAGGAATATCGCGATGCCCGTAAACGGTGAAATAAGGCTGCCACGGTCTCTGAGGTTCGTAAGAAACCAAGCTCATCAGCGAGGCCTCCTCGGACCAGTCTCGCGAGCGTAAGTACATACATGCCTCGTAGAGTGTGGAAATTGAGCAGGGAAGTCATTAATATCACGGCGGTTCCGATAAATCAAATAAAATGACAGTTCGGTGGTTCTTCGCGAATGAAACACGTACGGAAGCTACCGGGTATTGGTTCAAATTGAATTACCGAGATATACTCGTTATCGGCTTGATCTTCGTGGCGGCTGTAATTGTTTTGTCCACCGTTTAACCCGTTCTTCGTAAATAGCGATCAGAGGCATTTTTGCCGTTTCTTTTTGACTTTATCGACGCGGTAAATAAGAATGGATAAATTTAGGTCGAATAAAATGCTGTTCCCGTGTAGACCGGTGTTGGATACCCGTCCGACAATCTTACTTTTCGGGCATGCGATTTGATTGTTTTTAGTCTTAGGCTTAATATTGTGAACTCTGAAATCGTGACCCTTCTAACTCACCCTAACGCGTCCTCTCTGAATCACTTATTTTTCCAATGTCCTGTTTTCGCATCGTTATCTTATCGATTCTCCTTCATTCCTTCCATTCAGGCTTTCTAAAAACCTAGTTTTCCTAATTTCCACATATTCACCAGCTTTTCGAATTGTCTGCAACCTCAGTACCGAGTCACTTAAAACTCGTAGAGCTCCCTCCCTCAAGCTTCTTCGAAGCGACGTCTTTTAAGCTCGCTTTCCGGCGACTCACGCGTTTAGCTAGACGAATAAAAGCATTTATTCATTACTAACTCCGGATCACAACACTCGACAGCGAACGGAGACAAAGACAAACACGATGACGTAATACGATTATTAAGAAATTACGATCCATTCGGTTTTCTTCTCTCAAAAGATACAGAGTTTTTTTTAATTCAATGGTCAACCCGCGCGGGTCTATAGCGTGCCTTAAAACTGTAATTGGAAACGTATGAATTTGTACAATACACCTATCGAAACGGGCCGTGAAAAGTGGGATGAATGCGCTTTATGTAAGTACACGTGGTCGCTGAAAGCGAAGCACGACGTAAAGTTGACGATGACGTGGTGCTGGATCCTTCGGATCCTCGTTTCTTCAATGAAGGAACAACAGGCGAGAATGCCTTTTGTCCATCGGGACAGACGTTCCGTCAGATTGGGGGGCATACGAGTTTTCATCTTTGAATAATGATAGTTATCTATAGGATAATGCATCCGCGTGATAACATCTCGTGAAAGAACAAAGGCGAACGAAAGAGTGACTGCGCTGCATTACATGGGTATTTTCATGCACAAAACGGAGCCGCAAGGGCGAGGAATAATACCGATGGATCCGTTTCATTTTATTAGTTCTTAAATTCTATAGTAAACGATCGATCTTTCCTTCGCGTATTTAATTGGGAAATATTAAAGTTATCCGGGAAAGCGCAAGCTAAAACTATGTTATGTCGAAACAGGAAAACTCGTCTCGATCGGAGTGACATAGAAATATTTTTCAAAAATATTCTGTAGAAACAAAATAGATGAATATAACTCGTGTCCGATAAAGATACAAGATTCTTCTCCCTCGTGACTCGATCCTCATCTACGTTCTTGTTCTTTGTTCCAAAAATTTGTTAAAACGGTTCTACTATTCCGAAATTAGGACCCGGCTATAATTGAGTAACCAACTATTCGATCAAATTGCGATAAAAAAAAATTCGGGTATCTTCCTAATTGCTTGATGTAGCGAATCCATCCGCACCCCGTGTACCGTTTCACTCCTATTTAAATAGAAATGCAAAACGGGGCTGCGAATAAAAAAGCGCAAACTCGTAGAGAGACTCGAACGGCCATTGAACTTAAAGTATAATGTCAATACCGACGTGGGTGTGAGTACTTCTGGAGTTCGCTTTTTCAATGGCGTGAAAGTAAGGCGCAAGAGAATGCCTTTTGTGCATTAGACTCGAAGCGACAAAGAGCGTACACGAGTCTCGGGATGGACGAGCGAAGGGACGACTTTTACGGTCGCGTGGCATTCTTCGGCAATCGTCGACGGGTGGCCCCCACGGTGTTCAATGAATAATCATTGTTCAATCATCGTAAATGCCGAATGACGATTGCCTCGGGACTGTAGCGCGAGCCCGGGGATCGGAAAGTAACCGTGCACCGCTCGTTTCGAGCTACAATTGTAATTCGTGCCACGCCAATATATCGATGTTCGCTTCATCGCTTTCCAATCGTCGCAAAATTGAATTACGTTCTCGTTTTCCGATAATTATTAGGAATAGCAGTTGTAATTGAACGGCATGAAAACATCCGCGATATTTGTTTAAGTAAAAAATGGATCATGCCGAATTAAATCTCCGTTTTAATAAATTTTTAATGCGACAAGTTGTCGATGTATCGTCGAATCGAGCGACACTCGAAATTAAATTACATACTTGTCTCGTCGTAATTTTCGCGGATGCTCGACGTAAAAAATGGCGTACGCGACGAAGTACAATTAGGCGCAATTAAAAGTCACGAATTGTCGAGGGCCAACGAAAAGAACTTGTTCGCCGCGTCGTTGCAGGAGCCATAAATAACTTTATACGCTCCTAATGAGGACCACCAAAGATATAATGAATTCACAATCAACAAGTTTATTCGAGTTTAACGAATCGTACGTGGCTACGTTTCTTTTACGGCGTTACATAACGAAAACGCGAGGGGCCCCTCGGTAAGAAAAATCTGATAAAATACAACTGTAACCCGGGATTCCGTAGTTCACCGACGAGTTAAACTCGATCAGATAGCGGGACAATTAACCAATTACTATAATTAAGACACACGCCTCCACTTAGCATTTGTTCGATGCGAGCTCCGTCGTTGAATTTGCATTCGAATCCACTTCGGAATCATGGTCGTTCCTTCTCCGCGAGGCCTCGTTCCGTAACGATCCTGGAGCCTAAATTGATTTTTCCCTTAACCGATTCGAGCCGTAACCAACACCGATCCACGATCGATCACTCGTTTTTGTTAGTTGGCAAGTGGATCGTAGTGTCGAATACAAAATGATGATCTCACGAAAAGAACTCTCCTCCTTGCCGATCGAATTAATCTTCTATTCCCACTAAAGCGAAAGCGTAATTCAATTTTCTATATATATTTTCCTCATTTTCGACGAGAAAATCGCGACGCGATAAGCGCAAGCGTAATACATTGTCGTACTTCCGCCCCAGAGGACGTCCCGACAGATAGTAAATCTCTTGTTTGCGAATGATTCACTTTTTACTACCTGGCTTAATGAGCGCGATGACTACGCGCTCCCTCCCCCCCATTTCTTCCTCGTTTACGAACAGCAGTTACGGGTGTTGCAATTCAGAGGCGTATTACGCATCGCATTACGTAAAACAATCTTGCCACATTATTAGAGTGAACGCAGAATCGTATCTCCGTTAAGACAGAGTTATGCTCACCCGTGTCCACGTACGAATGCCAACGAGGTGCCTGATAAATGCAATAAATTGATCTCGCGTTGACAACTTCTAATTAGGACAGCGGTCACGGAATTAATTTACGTTGTTAACGTGGCGCGTTCTGTTAATCGATGAACTTTCAATTTCGTTCGCAGGTTCGGGATATTATCATTATTGTGCTTTACGCTTATCATTTCCTATATTACTTTCAGCTTTCAACAACGATATCTCAATTTTGGGAATTCAAAATTTCACGGTAGTAGCAGCAGTTGCTGGTTTTGAGATTACACCGACAAACGCTACTCGTTATTTATTCCCCCAAAAATCTATTTGAATCTTCGATATCTCAGACCGAAGTCGATATTTTGTAAGTAATAGACGATATTGATTGAGTTCGCGTTCTGCATATTACCGTGATACTAGAAACGTTACAAAAGATTGTCAAAAATGTGAAATTAATACGAACAAACTCTACGCCCTAGGAAAGATGAATGTTTCATTTTTTCCCGGTTTATGCACGTAAACTTTACTTTGCACGCATATATTTGAGAAACTCTACTCAAAATTACTCACGACTGCTTATTACTTGCAAGACCTAATGCCCGTAAGAATGAACTCGCCTTTAAACCCGACCGACTTATCGTTGAACAAACAACATTTACTACTATCGAGACCGATGATAATAGTCCTCAAAGTACCCTAAGAAACACATTATTCTTAACCGTGCTCGATCTATTCACCATCATCCGGCCCGTTGCTCGAGCGTACGCGCAATAAATTCCGTAATTGGTCGTAGATACGTCGAACAGGTTGAACCCGCTCTTAAGGCTCTTCTCGTGGCAGGTGCGAGCGTCGACGATATTAAATAATACGAGCCGAAAGGAGCCGGTACGGAGCGCGTAATACAATTAAGCGCGTCACTGTATGCAACGCGTACCCACGCCGTCACGACGCGTCGACGGGGGGTCGTCTAGCGTTAGATCCAAGATCTATGGTCGATCCTCGTTTAAAGCTTTCGTTATGCCAGCCTCGTGATTTACGGCTTCTCCCCGACTACGCTTAACCCCGCGTTCGTCGCGGCGCACGCCGATAAATGGTACGTCGCGATGCGCACGAAAGTTATTTATAATATTTTTTTGTTTAATAGTCAAATTTAACTTTGTAATGGCGCCGTGCGATCCCACGACCGACGCAGTCTCCGATTTATAGTTGTTTTAATTTTTTTTCAGTGCCGCGTCTATACTTTTGACAAACAAAACTGTGTTGAAGTTTCTTTGAAATATAAATATATGTATAATATACGCATTTTATATTATCCGTAAAAAGACAGGGGTGCAAGTTTAAATATTATTTCATTAATTTATATTTTCAGTTATAAATACCAGTATCATAATTAAGCCCCGATTACGATATTAAAAAATTTAAGAAACATTAGGAAGTAATGGGTTACAAAGTGAAACCCACGTATAACCAAACATACGTCTAACTAGATCTCGCGTCTCTATCGTAGGGTTAAGTTGTTCGAGTCAAACAATAAGCATTATGTCACCACGATACTAACCTGATTAAGAAGCTAAGTGACAGTATCGAGTATCGAGCCAGGTAAAGCGGAGGTGCGTACAAGAGGTAACTAGCGACTAACTCGGTAACTCTGCCTATTAGGAATCGGAGAAGCGATCGTACATACATCCTCCCGTCGAGTTTCCTCGAGAAAGGGGAAGGATTGAGAATCGCTCCGAGGTATGGGGCGACCTTTTCTATCCAGCGATACATCTGACGATAGGTTCGCCTGGAATTTCTTTATTCTACGCCCCCCCTCGCCCCCCCTCCCAAGCTTTCATGTGTAGTTACTGAAGATACTTTCTTTTTTTCCGCGAGGTGCACGGCTACTCTAATATACTGTACGCGAGTTCCAGGATCGATAACGTTGATTTCGAGATTGCGATATGCCAAGCGGGACGATCGTTTCGCGTTTAAACTCCATGCCCGGGGAAGATATCTCGATGCGCGAGGTACGTTAGTGTCGCGAGTCTGGTATAATTCACATAGTTGTATAGGTCATGTTAGAAACTGCTCTACGGAGTGGAATAACCTTTTCTAACGATACATTTAACGACAGGACTCGGTTGGATCAGTTTGCGATGCTTCCGAGACTTCGACAGCTCGTAACGCAATTTTCTAACTGATTCCAAAACACTGACGATCGGAAGGATCGCGGGTATGTTCGAACTTCGAAGTTCGCGCGCAGGGAGAGCATTGTTTTCGATGGATCGATATTTGTATCTCTCGTATACAGTGGGACACATGATACTTTTCCAATTTATTTCGTAGTTTTCCGCTTAAGTACATTACGTAAGATCTTTTACTTTATTTGATATGTTTTCCATTCGGTAGATTAATCGCAATTTCCAAATTTATCTTATAGTTTTCGCGTCGAGTTAGATAAACACTATTTTTCAATTCGTTTTACGTTTTTCCTAAGAAAAGTAATTATTAATTAACAACAGTGAGAAAGAATTTTACGAGTAATAGTGGTTTCGTTCGAACGATTACGTACCGATGTACATACATACGTAGTTATAAACGTCACCGCGTTATAGGCCCCCTCGTTGATACATTATACGACGACCAAAAGATAAACAAGAAAAGGAGAAGAATATCTTTCCGGGGCGACTTGACAGACCGTGGTACTTTCCTGAAACACACTTATCGGCGACTCGGTGACTGGTTACATCTTAATAAGGAGGGCAGGAACAAGCGGCGCGAATTCATCGCCTCGCTCGGCCATTATTAATGGCCCCGGTCTTGTTAGGGATTTTCGCAGGGGCACTTTGCTGCCAGAGGGTAAAAGATACGCCGGTGATATATTAATTTATTAACTAGTTTATTTATACGGCTTAAAGACGCCTCGTACACGCGGACGAGCAACGGAGCCCCTGGGGACTCGGACCGGCCATAACTCAATCTATGGATCACGCTAGTCGCCGTCGGCAGTTTTCTACGCTGAACTACTGCCACTATGTCGACCCTATCTTCTATCTCGCGCGCGACGGTATAATGACGAATTTTTAAAAAACCCTTCGCTAACGCGGATTCCGACCGATAATGCTGCTCGGTCGGATCGTAAATGGAAATTTGTCTCCGGGGCTTCTTTCCACGTGGACGGACATAAGAGATTCGAAGAAGTATACGCGAATACTCGTATTGGCAAGACCGTCGTGCGATGATTTGTAATTTACGGTAAGCGTAGGTACGCGTGCCCCGCTTTCATCGGGAATCGTTGTTCGGTTGTACAAGTATAAGTGGCGCGACGCGCAAGCGTGACAGCTTAAACTCAATTCGAATAATTACAGTTATTACCACTGCGATCGAGCGTCATTACACTCGCGTCGTGGGATCGGTGAAGAGTTGAGACGTAACTCGCGTGGTTTCAGCCTCTACGTTGTACCTTTCGAACAGAGGTTTAGAAGATTTGTTGAGATTTTTATTCCAACATTCTACGGTTTCCTGTAACATCAATCAAATCTGTGACAATCTTTCCGCGATTGATTCCCCACTCTTTCTTCGACAAGGCGAAAATTACTGATAAGAATAAAAGTTTCTATCGTATACAACAACGCGCATTATTAGAGTACCGTTCATCGGATATCTCGTATCCGTGTTACGATCTAAAAATACTTTTCGACTCATATTCCGAACCGAGCGACATCGATCATCCACGATCGAAAATAATATTAACCCGCCTTATTAGTCCGAATTTCTCTCCGCCACTAAACAAAAAAGCAACGGGCCACGATTCGGTAAAGGCGCCAGGATATTTATGAACTAGCAACTATCTACCATTCTAAATTCATCCCCGTGGTTATCTAAACAGAGACCGGATCATAATTTACCGCGGAATAAATATCAGTCCCGGGGTAAACCGAGGGAAGTCTACCAGGGGCCGGTGGATGTCGGCGATGGTAATTTTCTGTGCCGACCATAAATTCTTAGGCGCGACTCGCGATCGGCACGGCGGTACCTATATACGCATCGGCTATTATCTAGTCTAGTTACATTCGCGAGCTAGAGATACGGGGAGGATTTACTTGGGATTGGATCTCCGCTGCCGCCGTTTTCAACTCCTCCCCGCCCCGAACCTCCTTCGGTTCGACCTATCGAACAAATTAGCGGTAAGATAAAGTCGACAGAGACGGATCGTCCGGCGCACCGCACGATACAATTATCCCTGCCTCGATGGCCCCACCTATCCTGCCTTGCCGGACTCCTCGGAACTTCTCGGGAATCGGTCGGAACGACGTGATCGTGTACTCGACGAAAAGAAACGCAACGAAGCGACGTTCGTCTTACCGCGGTTCATCCGACGGAGAATCCGCGAGTACCGTTGACTATCCGTTTCTTCGGCCTTTTCGTTATGTCCCGTGACGAGCAGCGAGCTTTTTGATTAAGACTGGCTCGGATGAGAAACGAGGCGTATCGGTTTCCACGCGACGCGTCGGAAAGATGGCAATTAACCGAAGTCGAGTAATTCTTGTAACGTAACTTAAATCTTTGAGGTTGGATGGGTTAAAAACTGTCCCACCTTTTGTAGGATATAAATATTTTAACCCGCCTCGAAAAGTTGGAGTTACTTGTAGTTATACTGTTTAGATTTTATTTGAAGTTGTTCATTCAGTTGGCAATTCTGTGAACCGAGGGTAAATGCGTAAATAAGTAAAGCAAAAATTTATACGAGTCGAAATATAATAGTAAGTTGCTGACACCGTTATCATTAAGGTTGGCAAATTGTATATTTCCTTTAAATCGTGGGCCTCAAAAAGTTAAAGGGGCTACGTTCGATGGTCGTTAAATAGATCATAATAGATACATTTATAATAATCGAGAATTATGCTTCAACGCTTTCGGTGCTGAATAAAATCCAACTTATTCTTTAAACCCCGACCCCGGTGCCTTCACGGTTACTTATCTTCATTGGCGGATCATCGCCGATTTATTTGTCAAACAAATCCGTTTGCAACGCATTTGTATCGAAACGGCGAAGAAATCGTACGAGCTACGTTTCACAATCCAGTTTTATAACACGCGTGCATCGTTTTTTCTTCGCAAGCTCGTAAAAGTATCCGTCGCGTAGAGAGGGTTGACAATATTACTTCACCAGTGAAAATCACATCTTCGACCTAACTACGAAGAAGTCGTCGCGTCGTCGAGAAGCACGCGTGTGCGCACCCACGTGGCAATGGCACGGACGTTCGCACGGTTAAAACTCGTTAGCCGAAAAATTGGCCCGACTTCTCTCATTATACGCGTCCCGATACTCCCTCGATACCGATCGTTTGAGTTTCCTCGAACCGGTCGGGTCGCTCGTCCGACACGCGAGTATCCCACACGCGTGTGCGAGCCGATATCTGATCGATTCGGACGCGAGTTGTCACCCGGCGAATATAAACCGAGTCAAAACCGTCCGTAGATAACAACTGAGGGATTGTCGTGTTTTTCTGAAAGACGATGATCGACCTGCGCGCGGTTTTCTTCGCGGTTTAATGCTGGCCAACTGGAAGTATGCCCGGCCCCCCTCCGTTTTTTCTTTCTTTCTTTTTTTTCATCGGTACCGGTTCTCCTCTTCGTCGTTACCGTCGTACTCGACGCTCCTATCTTCGACTCGTGTAATTTAATCCGCGTAGCACTCCAGAAGATTATGAGGACTCTCGGAAATTTTCATAATCAACTTTATCATTTCGGTCAGTACGTATGGTTACGAGCGGCTCGCGTCTACTCGGTGATTTTTCCACGGATCAATGCTCACGCGTTACGTCGCTTTAACTTAAAGCTAGTCGCGACTCGCTCTATCTTTGCTCTCTTGAGGCCGAGTCGGCTGGAACGTCAATCGACGTTTACGATAACGAGATCAATGTTATTTGTTTGTAATTGCCTTATCGTTCGGTATTTACGGTAAACGCGAATTCCCTCCTTCGTTGCGATTTTATTTTACACGCGTACGGCAGCTTTGCCCGAGAACAGGGATACAGCGCAAACGTTATTTCTTCGCAATTGTCTTTGTCCTTCGCTAATATTTACGCTAAACGCGAATTTCCTCTCACGCTGCGATTTCACATTATGTACACGCGACAGCTTTACTCGAGATCGAAGATACAGCGTTAATTTTCATAATAGACCTCGCATTCTTCTTACGCGAAGCATCGTACCGTAACTGACGTAGTCGACTCTTTGAAAAATACCAGCGTAGAGCGTCCGGAGGAACGAGACGGGGACCCTCGTAAAGATAAATCTAGCACCAGAAATTTAACGTACCCTTATATTCCACGATGCGGAATGCTCTCACAAACCGAAAGTACCCGCGTTAAAAGTGGATAACGCGAACGGCCGTGTAAACGTCTCAGGTGTAACCTATCCCTCCGAATCCTGTACCTGTAGACCCACACGTACGACCGTAGAAGCGTGTACGCGTCACGGCCACCCCGTAACGTGCATACATACGCGGACCGATGAGCGCCGGGGAAATGCGCCGAATGCATCGAATCGAACGGAGAGCCGCACAACACAGGTAGACGCGGAGGGTTTACGGGTAGGTGTGCCACGGCACGTGATCGCCGAGTGTGGGCCAGTCCAGTTATTTGAGACGGATAAGGGGACGAGGATGGAAAAAAGTGGCGAGCGTGTGGTGAGAGTGGATAGGTGTAGAGAAGGGTGAGAAGAGAAGGTGGAAGGCTTTCCATTGGGCCCGGCAGAAATTGATAAGACGCTACATTAACGCGGTCGCAACGTCCTCGTTGACGTTATCCTGCGGAGAGTGTTGGGAAAGGGCCGCGGGGGGGAGGGGGAGGGGGAGGGGAAGGGAGAGGATACACTCGTTGTCGTGACAAGGGAACGCCAGAGTTTCCTCTCTCTCTCTCTCTCTCTCTCTCTCTCTCTCTTTCTCCCTTTCTCCCTTTCTCTCCTTCCTTCGCCTTCCATCTTCATTCTCGTCTTTTTTATCTCTCGTCCGATGTGCGGTCCGGATTACTTTGTCACGCGCGGAATAAAATTAGCACCTCGCCGGGCCGTATGTACGTGGATTTATAGGCTGATAAGCCCCGATATTATCGCGAGATAAGCCCGAACGAGAGATTCCTCGATTTTTAAGGAGTTCTCTCGGTTGGGAGAGACGAAAGGACAAGTGCATCGACGAGTGCGCGAGCAGATGCTATCGCGAGATAAGCGAGCGTTAAAGGATTCGTTTCCTTCTGGGGTTCGGTGCTTTTGAGAGCAATCAGGCTGGATCTTCGATGTCGTTAATTTTGCGGAGCCGTGGCCGCGCCGTGGGGTAAAGAGAAAAGAACCGCGAGGGCCGTAAATTGGGTAAAAATTTTCGTTAATTTTAGCCTCGATATTGAGGGACACCTTAATTGCAGGTGGTTTCTATACGTTTGGCATCGAGAGTGGAATGTGATCTCGATTATTCGGAATACAGGTGCTTTGAAACGTTTCTTTTTTACCTGCCGTACGTCGGTGAGATTCGCATGTTATTTTTTACTTACTCCAATTAAGTAACTCGAAATAAAGAATGCTCAATTAAAAAGGAGATTTTATTTAGCGGAGTAATTGAGTTAACATAAAATTTCAAGATTCAATCTACGAAACGGTGTACGGTATTACTCATAATTAAAATTTATTTCGACGAAACATCCGACGCGAGTTTAGGTAACCCTTCGCAACCGCAAAGTCCCGAGCTTTCGCGAAGGGGAACACGCGAATAACGAAAATAATTCGAAAAAGATGAAGAAAACAAGTAATCGGGTATAAGAATAACGGCGTATCGTTAGAGGGAGTTCACCGACGGAATTCCACGAGAATTCTTTCCGTGCGATCCTTTCCCCACGGAACGATTTCACCTCAATCTCACTAAAGATATTCCTGGAACTCGTCGATCTTCTTTAAGGTCGAGTCCCACGAAACTTTTGCCGTAGATCTCGCCCCGATCCGTAATTAAGAGTATACGGCCCTTTCCGATTGAATTAATAATAGATAATGCTCGAGCGTGGCCGGCGTAATGGATCTCTTAATTATGTCGTTTCATCCCGGCGATTAGGTGCCATCCGCCCACGACGACCCCCGAAATTCGCGTCGTTCGCGCGAAGTCGGCTTAATTTATGAAAATATATTCACCGTCCGATCCGCCGAATCGTCGAGTGGGCCGTCGCGTTTCTGATTACCCTTACGCGTCATTAACAGCCTCCCGCGAGACAAGTATGGAGTCGAATCGCGAATCCGGTAAACACGGGACGCGCGACCATTTCTAAAAACAGAATCGAATCCGTCCGACGGTCCTGACCAATTGTATCGACTCTCGCGTCGAGTTCGCGAGAGCCGAGCGCGATTACGCGCGACGAGCGCCAGCGGTTCGAATGGAAAGCGCGTGTGCGTGTTCCTCTCACCTTGCGCTACGTCGGATCTTTTCATTTTTTTTTTTTTTTTCTTAATTTTCGCCTCGGCGATATTTCACGCGCGCGGTACAAATAACTCAGATATATCTCTCGCGCTTTACACTTTGTACCTCGCTACCAACGATTTATTCGTCTCGTTTATCGTGCGTTTATTCCGCGCCGTAGACGACGGATCGACGGATATCGCGGGGCTGAGTTTAACCGCTCACGGTGTTTTAACGAAGCGTGTTAATCGTCCGTTTAATTTGAGACTACGCACTCCTACGTGCACGGATTATACGGTGTACATAATGTGAGCGTTTTAAGAGCCGGGAAATATCTTAAGCGTATATTGCCGCACTTAGCTTCAACATGTCGAGCGGCCCCGTTAATTTCACTAATTAAGTTAGCGACCAAGTGCCCCGCGTCTTATGAGCGTTATTTATATTTCTTTTTTGCGCATTCATTTCTGGCCTTCTTATTTCAGCCACGACTTCCTCCCTCCGGCCGGTATTTTCGTTTCGCCTCGTTCATCGGCGGGATCTTTAAACGTCTCGCGATCTTTTTATTCAGTTTTGAAAATCGTTCTCCGATTAACGGGGAAGGAGGCGCTTTTTCTTTGATTTTATATTTTACGACGTTGCCGGGTTTTAACGCTCTCATGGGACGCGGTTACTCCTCGTTTTAATAAATGCTCGTCCGTGTTCGCGATGTCACACATGAACGGAATTCATAACTCGTTAGAGGCGAAGAGATGCCCGACTAACCGGATGAACTTTCAGGTTCTCCCCGTGCAAACGTATCGCGAATCAGGGATAACAACGCGCGGAACGATATCGACGCGATCGGTTTAGATATTGCAACGCGAGGGAAAAAAGTTTCTTGCGGAGCGCAGAAACAGGGGAAACGTTTAATTCAAAAGATTATCAAAAATTTGAATCCCTGATTCGCCAGGTCCTTCTTTACGGCGATACAAAATACTTTTTAACGACGCTATCCGAGCGAAATATCGTGCAAAGTTAAAATCGTTATAAACATTCTATCGAATCGATCGAAAGTACAATTATTGACAACATACGCGTAAAATCGTTGAAGATCCACGCGTCGGAATGTCGGTCGCGCAAAAAGTTCTCCGCGTATGGAAGCGGATAAGATTATCATTGCAGAATTACCGGAATAGAAGCGTTAAAAAAGACATCCTCCTTCTGAAAATTCTTAACATCAACGTAAAGCACCTTACCCGAAGTGGAATAAAATAGAAGCTCCGATCCACGATTGTACCCCGATCTCGTGCATACAATGCGAGCGAAGCGCGTAACAAAGTATCGGCGTCTCTTTGCTCGTCGTAAATCATTAGGCGTCTCGCAAACCTTAGTTTTCGATTTTCCCGCCGTTGCGGATTAATCCCTCCGCCTTAATCATGAGAAATCGCCGTGACGCGTACCACCGTGGTGCGCGCGTACCTACCTGTTTCCCGTATTGCCCATGAGACACGCTCGTCGTGGGGTGTGCGTCCCCGCACTAACCGCGCGTATGGTTTTTAATGCCGAGATGACAAATACGACGTATTTAGTGATATTTATGCGAGCGGATCACGTCAGCTTCCGTTCACTGGACTCCCGGATTATCTTGTCCCCGAGAAATATTGCTTTCGCCATTTGTCGCTGCGCAACCTGCCACGACGCGTCGCGTCGCGTAATATTAAGTTACTCCCGGCCGGGGCTTGAAAATTAAGAGGAAAGAAAAAGGCATTTCTGATTTATAACGTTACGCGGAGCGAGCCAGCGTAGGATCTCCCCCGGACTCGTGGAAAATATCGCCTTCTCCGTTTGCCCTCGACGATCGGGTTTTGTTTTGCACGAGTAAAGTCGTTGAGTTTGATCGATGAACGCGCTCGATAACTATTTCTCAGACATTTTTCATCGACCACTCGTGCTTCGCGATCGTCCTATCCGCGAGTGGTGAGAACGAGCTTTAAAGAGAAGCAAAGTTTCGTTAAAAATGCGAGCCGATAAAACGTTGACGCGTACCGATCGTTTAATCCGATTAACGACAGTCCCGGAGTTGACGTCCGTAAACTCCATTGGCACGTTGTCGTTCATTCGAATTGAAACCATATCGAACGATACGCGCAGATATTCCTCGTGACGTAAAAAATCAAAAGCTTATCGCTCCAAAATCTTTCCTTCGACTTTCAGCGTTGTTGGCACGCGGGGCGGGGGAGTGGCGGGGGTTGAGAGAGCGTTTTCGCGTTACGGTCGCGTGAGATTAGTTAAAAAGCGATGGGTGCGTGGGTGTCCACGTTTTTACGTCCGTGTCCGTTTCTTTTGTGCCATTTTTGTTGAAAGATATCGGAGAGCCCTTACACAAGGTTGCGACGTTCCTTCCTGCGCCCCGAGCATAAGTTATTCGCGTATTATGCGTCTGCCGGGCAGCCGGCAGCATCACGAAACGGTAACACGAGAAACCGGACCCCACTTTGTACGCGCATACACGCGCGTACACTCATACGCGGACTCTCGTGGGTGTGGGAAGGCTGCTACCACGTACCAGTGGTCGTTTCGTCGATTTCCACCGCGATAAAATGCGCTACCGCGGCACACCGCTCTCGATCTTCGTCCTCCACGAAATCCTAATCCCCGTTAAAAAAAAAAAAAAAAAAAAATCCCACACCGCGAGTGAGCTGGCCGAAAAAAACGCGCCTACTCGAGTTAATCTTAAGCCGACGGAATTCTATTATAGCGCGGCTCCCTAATTCGGACCTTCATAACGTTTCGTCGCGAACACGCTTTTGTTCCATTGACGCGCTGTATGGTAAACAACTCGGAGGTGATGTATCACTAGCATAGGGACGCGGAGATTGAGTTTTCAAAGGGGGTAATTCTGGAAAAAAAAAATATCCCCTACGGTGGAAACTTAGCCGAGTTAGGGATACTGCTAATCTCGACATTCCGAAACTGCTCTCAACGCTTTCGCTGCAGAAGATGAGCTTTGACAGTAGATTCCCGTATTCCTGCAATTGCAATTCCTGCAACGTGAATTACTACAATCGCGGCTTCTGTTTTTGTATAACGCGATTCCTCGTACAATACGGTAAATAATAAAACGCAGGATGTTTTACATATGGTAAAATGTTGTTTTTAACCAACAGCGCATATATGCCATTTGTTTCTAAAATAACTCTCTATTTAATAAAACGTAAAAAATAAAAGTTGGCACGGCAATAATCATTTTAAAGGTGTTATTTTGGATTACTATAACACGAATTTGTACAACGCGCAAAGTATTAATTAATTAATTATTAATAATTTTTAATAATTAATAACGAATTTAATTTGAATAATTAATGATTATTATTGATAATTAATCACGTTATACGGAAGTCTACTTGGTATAAAGAAAAGATCGTAAAACACTTTTTTTTTGCGGCACAAAACTTATCTATATATTTGTCCGAATTTCTACAGATATTATGAAAAACGGATTTTAAGCGTCAGGTGAAATTTGTACAAAACCGAGAGTTGCTCTGCCGATCCATTCCGAACCAATTACACGGTAGTATATTATATCCTCCGGTCGCGTTCCTGTAACACGGACCCGTTGAGTCATTGATTCTTTACAATGATGAGAACAAATTACAACGGTGCCCGAGGGAGAAAAATATGTATTGCCGAGCATTTGTGACAAAGAATTTCGAGTTTACGCCGCAGGATGCACGCTTTTGCAATTTATCATCCCTTCGCGGGGAGCGCAGCGGGGATCGAACCGAAAAGATGTTCTATCGAGCCTCGTACTACCACGAGGTAAGGATAATGATTTAACCGGAATGAATTTATTCCATTGCATTATCCATATATACGTAACGTAACGATGATATTACCGAAATAGCTTGTCTTTATAAAAACGTCGAATAACTTGGAGGTCAAGATCCAAATATGGGCTACAGTTTTATCATCGACTAATTAACAATTTCCAGTACTGTTAACTGTTAACAATAACAGTTTAAATGACATCCAACAATACGTATTGTTGAATTACATTATAACATGCATGTCAGCGATCGTGCAATATTTTGTTATCGTTTTTCCGTTTTAAAGGAAAGTATGGGCTCTCCCAACATATCATACTTGGTATTACCAGTAATGATCATATTTGGACCGCCTACACATTTTTAGCATACATAATTGAAATTTGTATTTTCGGAAACACATTTGTAATTATTAGGTACTCGTTGCCAATGCGCGCACGCGCGCGAGTGCAACTTTCAGACAAACGGCTGTTGACTGGGGGAGCCCCACGGTAGAATGTAAATTGATAGGTCTACGATAAAGCTTAGAAATCCTTAATGAAAAGACCATTAGTATGATACACGTACGAGAGCCTAATAAAACACGGGTCTGACACGGGAGCCATTTATCTTCTCTAGTTTGTAACGTAGCCATGAACATACATGTAAACGCGCTGGCTACGGTCAAATAATTTAGCACTGGCCGTTGTAGTTTATCGGATACGGAACGAAGTTCGGTTAACGACATTAAATTATACGAAGAAATCCACGAATTCCAGTGGCTCTCAAATATATCTTCCGTGTAGTGGTATCTACTAACAAGATTTAAAGACGTTAATTACAACATCGTGGCGATCCCGTACGAAAATGATAATGATGGGAGATAGAGTACGCGTTTAGATCGATCCTAAATGTCGCAAACGATCACCCCGTTATCGAAACCATCCGATAGCGATCAAATAAATTAGTCGAATTATTCGGTAAATAGATTCTAACCAAAACATTAAACATTGAGAATGTCGACAATTTTTATTTCTGGACAAACCTCTGTTTTTTTTTATTTACGGCCATCGTCTTTCCACTTCCTATCAGATTGGACGCGAACTTGATAAGGCCATACTTAACGTGATTATTAACCCTATCGAGATGTTGAAAAATTAGAAGCTGGTTAGTCGCTTTAGAAATGAATTCGAGCAAACTAAATAATTCCCTTACAGAATTAATTCGTCGTGTATTTGCATCGATAACCCTAACTCTCTCCGTACATCTAGCGAATACGTTCGAAATACCATCGGCGCTCGAATCCATTATCGTGTACAAGCCGGGTAGCCTTTCGCGGACCCGGCCTGAACTGCTTCTTACGGAATTCGCAAGGATACGCGTATGTACGCGCGACAACGCACTCGGTACTATTAAACGTCGGGAGGATAATAAATAAGCGGGAGGGGGCCACGGTGACAGGACAATCCTTACCTACTACGACCACGTGGCCAAAGACCTGATCGTTGGCCACGTGGGAACAGTTCCAGCGGTGATGTCTGAACTGATGTCGGCACTCGCGAAGTCCAAGCTCCGCACCCTCGCCTACCGCCGGCATCGCGTGCGGTGACTTCCTGCACTGCTCTCGTTGACTTTTCGCCAGACCGGGAATACGCCCGCAGACGGCCGCTCCGACGACCACTGCTCCGACCACCCTGCAACCAAAGTCGGATCCTCTTTAACTGACGTCCGCGCTCCTCTCTCTCTCTCTCTCTCTCTCTCTCTCTCTCGGGATACCCATTTCGATCGAGTTGAAAGGCAAACGGAGTCGTTTTCAATTTTCGACCTAAAGAAAGTCACGAAGCGATTTTTTAAGAATACGTTTGAAATGGGTGAGACATAAATGAGGGCAATTTGAATTTTCGGCATAATCGTAACGCGATTTGATACTATTCCTTAAAATAAATGAGAACACCTTAAATCTTCAGAACACCGTGAATATTGTTGCAATGGTTGTAATTTAAATGGGGACGCTTTGAATTTTTGGCTTAATCGTAACGCAATTTAATAAAAATATATACGAAGGGGTCGCAATATAAATCGGAACGCTTTGAATTTTCAAGCTAACCATAACGTGCTATAAAAAGAAATATTTCCAAAACAAAATTAGAGCGATGGTTTTATCAAAGATCACAGAGGGGATGCGCTTGGTTGAAGTCTGAAAAAAGTTTAATTTCAAATTTCGAACGACGTTCGTCAGATTTATTATTCGTCCGTCCGTCTTAATCGATTTTGCAAATTTTACGGAACGCAATTAGCAATGTAAACTAATTTCGGTGTAATTGGTATGTGAGACGCTTCGAAACCTTAGTTCTGACTGAATTTACAGTAACGAGGTACCGTTTAATAGCCATCGAGCAACGTTCAGGGATTCAGGAACGGGTGCCGGTAGTGGGCTTCCTCGATCTTACGACGAAGATCGTTATTTCGTCGATTACGACGAATTAAATCTCAATAAATTTCGACGTGTGAAAGTACGAGCGTGTCGACAAAAAGGCAGGTGATTCGGCTGCCCAACACGTTCACTACGAAAAAATAATAAGACGATCTGTTATTCCCAAATTTATACGTTAACCAGTTCACTTTTTATTTTTTATTCGGCGCGAAATTAACAAACGTATACGAGCAATCAGATGAAATCATACTTTCTATATCTACCGCGTATCACAAAAGATTTCTGCGAAGATCCTCCTCTATCTATAGCTTCGCCTTCCTTACATCGTAGTAATTATTAAAATAATAATAATAATTCGAATAATACAGATTATCTCGGATCGCTCTCACGGTCTAATTCGGCCCAACAAATTTCCAAATTGAAGCTTTTTAATTATGCATGAGACACTGGGTTACCCGACTCACGTTTGACATTAAACGTTTTATACCCATCCGTCGTGGCGATCCTTATTTCGACATCTTCACGACTAACCCGCGAGGCGCGATCACGGTATACTAAAAACGATTACCTGCCGACAACCTGAAACGCGATACTCTCAGGCTCCTACTGGTCCATTGCGTCATTTACATCCCATAAGTCAACCTTCTCTCAGCGGCGGAAACGTTTTCAGAAACTACGGATAAAATATATTCCACCGATCCCTTCGTAATTTAATCCCAACGATCCCTTTCTTCCTGACATTACAAACTTCTCTAACGAGGAACTCCGCGTGACTATAGTTCGCTCGCTCGATTAACATTCTTCCCCTGCCGAATGAATTATTCACCCACTTAAAGTTATAAAAACGATACGAAGAAAAATTAATTACAGCGTGATTCCTCGGTTCACGCCCGACATACAGATCACCGTGGGCAAATCGAACCACTCGCGACGCAGCTACGCGATATCCGCTCGAACGAAATAATCGGGGCTGACACTCGTGTCACGTAAACAAGGAAAAATGGAAAAAGACGCCACACACGTCCCGGCGAAAACGGGCAGTCCCAATTCTGTCAACGTCCTTAATCGTCATCGTCCCTCCTTACCAAGAGAAAAAGAAAAATTCATACTCGAGAGCCTGATCGAGATACTAACTCATCGTCGCAACTTAACATAGATCTCTCCTCGTAAGGAGCCATAAATAATCAGGCACCGACGATGGTACACCCCCCCACTCTCCTCATCCACCACGCCTGTCATCCTCCCTATTCCTTACGACGAGTAATGTATCATCGAGGAGCAACTGGCGCACCCGGGGGTGGTTTATCGAGTGATATAAAACCCCGGAGATAGAGGAGGGGAGGGGGCGGGATCGGTGGGCTAAGGTAGGCCAGGCAGGTTGAATTTCTGAGAAGCATGAAATTGCGACGATTACGCCGCGTCGTCCCCGGGGCGAGAGTTATTTGCATTGGAATGCATCGCGCCGCTCGGTGGCCGAAACTCACCATGTGGGACAATCTACAGGGTGTCCTGACGAACGTGAGAAGCTGCCAGGACGGCGCCCGCGTGCCGTGCGAAAACGAGCCGAGTGAAATCGCCCGGAGGGTCTTTTCCCCTCTCTCTCTCTCCCGCCGTCTTCGTCGGCTCGTCCGCTCTCGTAAACGAGGAAGACGTTGACGCGAGGAGAACCCGCGAAGGTTCGTGATTCCGTCGACGGGAAGACATAATCGCGAGGGTCGTCGAGGTGAAGACGTCCCGCGCCACTATTTTTTTTTTTTTTTTGTAATGGCACCTTAGGCGGGCGACGCCGACCGTGGCGCGCGCATCCTCGCGCAACCGTAGATTTGCCATCTTTCGCTATTTTCTTCTTTCAGCGATGTACATCGCTCGAGCCTGAATTCGCGATATTAAGGAGATTTTATTAATTCCGTGATATATTTCGAATTTTTACAATTATCTTTTGGAAAGGTTCTTAGTGGAGGTTGCTTCATTACGAACCGAGTCGAGTTTCTTTTGTCCTTTTTTGCGGGGAATACAAATAAAGGGGAGCGATAGTTCGATCGACGGTATCGTGGTACGGTGTTATCTTTTGGAAAGTCATCGGTATTCGGTTTAGAAAAGCGTAAGAGCGCGAAGGCTGGCAAGGTAGGTACGCACTGTTAATTACACGTTCGTTACGTCATTCGTTATCCCTAATTAGAAGCGCTTAACATTATGGCGCCCTTAGGGCACGTCCCGAGCGAGCGAGTCGCCCTGCTACTAATTATTCATTTGTTTTACTCGCGGGTCGAGTAATTACGGTCTACTCAAATGCAATTACCTCGCGCAACTTGGAAGCTCCCTGGCACCTGGAAATCCTTTAGCAAACGTTCACGAGATCTTATTAGCGGAAATTCTGTTAATTCCGTGATACTTCACTTTTTCCGAGATATTTGTAGAAAAATTGCAATAAATATCTGTCGCAAGAGATTCTTCTTTCGCCTTTCATAAGCCTATCTGGATTTATGTTTATTTCTGCAAATATTTTTGAAGAAAATTCTACGTCAACGAATATGCTGATATCGCGTTCCCAAAGGAATTCTATTCTTAACTCACCGCAAATGATGCCTATATTAAATTAGCATAGTTTGATTTTCCATATCGCGATGCGAGTTTTTCTGCATCCAAATGTAAGTTCACGCGTCACGATCGAATTTTAACCGAGCGGTTGCCAATTAACTTTCCGTAAATCAAACGCCATGCCGATTGAAATTTTCTATTAATTTAATTCCCAATTGCCTATGGAAACGAGAGGTGGTCACTACGACGCACGAACACTGACGACACAGAAATCGCATCTCGTACGCCAGCCGAGCTTTCTTTTCGAGAAACTCGTGCCCCTGCTCGGTCTTTAGTATGCCGACCAGGTAAGCGAGAACAACGGACTCGTGTGCATGTGGTCGGGAGCAATACATACATAGCCATTAGCGCGTAATGTATAACATTACGCCCTCCTCATACGGAGGCTAATGGTGCGCTATTTGCAACAAGGCACTTCAGCACCGTAAACCACCTTCCGTAAAGCCGCTGTCAGGACGATTTACGACGATCCAAAAAATACGTTCACCGTGAACTACGAATCTATTTTGTAACAAATACAGTGTTCGAATACTATCAGCGAAAAGCGCAGTGTTGAGACGATAAGATTACAATTTCACCGTAGCACAGTACAAATCGATCACCCGGTACCGAGTTTCTATTTTAAAAAAACGGGAACTCTAATTCGACGGACGTTAAAGCAGCGAACATAAAAGATGATTAGGATCGCCCTTATTCGTACGTTTAAGATGACGTTTAAGAAACGTCTTGTCCCTTCTTAAAACCTGGAAGCTGTAGCTTAACTGCCAGTACGCACCGATTTCGAACCCGTAATCAAGACTTACTTCTATAATTTGATCACCGTTTCAGCGAAATCGCTGGTAATAGCGATTTCATTTTATCGTGACCAGAGGTATCCAGCGCGCGACTTATTATCGCGTTCCACTGCAAGGATACGTGTTCCTGGGTACTTTGTACAATGAAAATTGCTTTAATCGTTACTCGAGGCGATAGACAGCGCGGCGAGGTAGGTGAGGCAGAGGGGGTGGGGGTATGGAAGGGGGGAGGGTGGAATGGGGGTAAAGAAAAATTGGGCAAATCAGGGGAAACGATCGGCCGCGTACACAGGACTATTTTACATAATACCGTATTCGTAAGCTACTGTTAAAATGCCATTGAACGGTATCGCATGATTCGACGCCCCTTTTCGTCTGCGATCGATTATTATTGCTCGCTTTTCCTCGTTCCGCGTGCCAGGAGCACCGCTCGGAGGCTCGAACCTTTCGAGAAATATTTTAAATCCACCGGATGGCTACGGGTGCTTTCGCAATAATGTTTATTATCCGGCGGCACGTAACGTCGCTTCGAGAACCTTACGAGTTACCTGTTCGGACGGTGTTTCAGTAACGATCCCTGGACCCTCTTCAGTTTGATAGGCACGCTGGAAACTCTTCCTCTTCCCGATACTTCGAAACGTATCGCATAAGTATCGCGGGACTCTCTGTTTTCCGTATTGTAGGAGAAACTTGGTTAAGTTCGTAACGTTAAGAAATTTCGAACAATTCCGAGGTATTACGGTTTTGTCGCAAAATTGACGCAAAATGAAAAATTAAAAACATTATAGATATAAATAAAGGCTGACGCGCGCAGCTTAAACGCGATTATTTTAAGTTTGAATGAAATTCTGCGAAGAATACTCTACCGTCGCGGAATCGCTTAATCCGGTTTCCCCTGCGTTACCAATTATATTTCCAGAAAAATTGAATCGCAAGATCTTCGCAACTGCGCAGAGAATAAAGCACAGCCGTAACTCCTCAATTTCCGATACAATAAAATTTGCGATCGTAAACGTTCGATGCTCAGGCCCAATGATTTTATCTTAACGCTTTCGCGTTGTACACATATGTATATGTTCGACGGTCAAAGAAACTCGCGTAATGAATTCAAGAGGCAATCAATGTCGTACGGTGATTTGTATTTCCGCGACTAATTAAGAATGAAGATTTCGCTCGGAAAGCGTTCGGTATTCGGGAAGTAATACCGGTGGATAACTATCTCGTAATAAGAAGGAGAATCTACCGAAGAAACTTTTCTGCTTGTACATTTCCGCCTCTCGATATCTCGAGTGTTCTTGCGCTTCGTTAACCGATAGCCGGGGTGTATGTATGTAGATTTCTATCGCAAACACGATTTCTCACCGTCGACTCCTCTATCGTGAATCACGAGCGATCGATTTGGTTATATCCACAAAGCGGTCAGAGATCTTATTCTGTGGAATTTTCATGCGGTTATCCGGTGGGACCGAGGCCTTTCTGCCGCCTTTTTTCTTTCTCTCTCCGTCGCTACCTGTTCCATTTTGATCTATGGACGCGCGTCTTCGAAAGATTCGCTAACAGATACTCGTTAGCGAAACAGAATGATCTACAGGGAACCATTTTTTCAACCAAATTATACAGCAGTCTCCGCTCGGGGAGCAGCCTCCACGGCAACGAGTTTTTGTCGAGAAATGTTGAAACTCTGTGGCCGATTCTAATCCGAGAAACGAAAGCTTATCGAGAGAGATCGAAGAAATCGGGACACGGAATGATTTTTGTCGGGATCGTTACGACTCCATTTGTCGCGGACATGAAAATTTAATGGGCGCATTTAGCATATATCTAGAGTCTGGAAGATGATCGCGGTTTGGGAAGAAACGAAATCTGCGGATCGAGAGTTCGGACGATTCTATATTAACAATGAATCAGAAATTTAAACAACTTTCGACGGAAATGACGGTTTACGGAATTTTATTCGGAGAGAGGATAAGAATCTTCTGTACAAATTTATACGGAACCAAATAAATGTAAACAACACTCGTGTTTCGCGAAATAAAAATTTTGCGTTTTCTCGGTTCATGTAAAACTTGTCGCTGCACGTTTTAAATTATACAAAGATCGATATCATTAACGTCGTGGAATGAACTCGATTACCCTCAAGGTTTGTCGCTGAAAATCGTTCCCACCTGTATCATAAACTTTCGTAACTAACTGAGTTTTAGCGCGCGAGAGAAATGCTTGTCGGAAGAGCCGACGCGCGTCTCACCGAGAAAAATTTCCAGTTGAAATCATGGTCGACGTTCTCACCATGGGAAACTGAATTTACTCGAGCTGACGCAAATCCCTCGAGTGATCCGTGACACTGTCAGGACATGCTCGTTGATGCTCGTTATAGTAGCTTATGGGCTACGAAGTGGTCGTATAATAGATACAGAGATGGTAGTGCTCACTTTCCCGCTCTCTTTTGATGATATCTCCGATAGCGAGTGCCGGGTGACACGGCGGGGGTTCTCCAGAATTCGAGTGCACAATGGCGTATGACGTTGTCGGTGATCTCACGACCGTTTCTCTGTCGCGTATGCGGAAACAGTGGTCACGGTGTCGTTAATTTTTAACCGTTCGGCGATGATTTTTAATATAAATATCACGAACGAACCCTCATTTGTATATTATATAATATTATGTTAATAATATATATTATAATATATATTCTCGACGTGTCTTGGAAATTAGAATTTTTTTGAAAGACGTACGAGCGGGTTACGTTTTACGTCGAATTTTGCAATCGAATTTTATAATACCATATATTTATGTATAGTATTAAATAACGGGTGCGTTGATCAAAGCTCGAGTCTCTTTCAATTTGCTTACTATGTAACCGTGCGAGTAGGCCATTTCTACGGTCCCTGCGTTTCGAATGCACTTATTACAGGCTATATTTACGAAGGAGAAATATCGAGAATAAACTAGTAGCGACCCTGTTAATTATAGCGCGCGATACCACGCATACCAATGATTCGATAATTCAATGCCCTGATATAATCGCGCCAGCGATCCAGATAAATGATGGCACTCATATTTCGCCAGGTCATTCCTTTCTTTTTTCAATTTTAATGAAACGTTCCCGGCGTCTAATGTAACGGGAAATTAATAGAAAATTGGACTATTAAATACATCGGTAATTAACGATCCGACCAATTTTATCGCAACGGCTAAGAGACTTCGATTTGTGTTCCGCTCGTCGTGCATATCTCGCCTGCAATATTAATACTCGTGACTCTAAAAACAGTTTACACTTTTTTATCGCAAACATTTACACATCGCGGAAATGAAGAAAGTTGCCCGGTATCGCAAATGTATTCGAATGGCCGCATTGTCGTAAGGTATTCCCAGGAAAAATGATTTAATCGAATCAGCGAAACGTAGGGGACAATAATCACAAAGGCAGCCGGTACTGGATACCGCGAGGTGCAAATCTTCCGTTAAGCTCAATTCTATATCCCGCGAGAAGAGACTTTATCTTGAATCGCTTTCGTGGATCGAGCCGATGCATAGGACTCCGAAGAAAAATGCCTCGTAAATTGCACGTTACCGTTTTCGCGGTTTCGTCATCCCCATCGAGGGATCCGGCCGGTGTTCCAACAACGAAGCTATGCATCATCCCCTTATCTAGTTCGCAGATTCACGACTCGCGATCGCGGCTTCGAGATACGCAACTCTGAGCCTTCTGCTCTCGCAGCCGGAGTGACGCACGTGTGTTCGCGTATATCCGCGCGAGCGCACGGAAACAGCGCGAGCATACGGGTTAAAGCATTTAATGGTATTCGAGAAGATTCATTTTTCTGTCGCTGACTGTCACTTAGGAGGTAGGATTAAGAATTATTAATTCCCGAGGGGCCCGGAGATGTGAGATTGCAACGCCGCGTCGTGGATTAATTTATCCTTCGGTCGAGAGTTTTCGAGAAAAGGGGCGGGACTCTTGTCCCCGGAATATTCGAATTCGCGACTATCCGCTGGAAGTTGTATTTTTACATTTTGACTTCGCGTTAAGCGAGACTTGGTTTGCGAGTTCGAGGAAATAGGAATACGTTTAATTTCATAATTTGATGGGAATAACGTTATCTCCGAGACGAGCAATTTACGATGACACGGATGGGAGAAAATTATTTTACATCTTAACGGTTCGGCTAAACGACGTTGATTTATAAATATGAAACCGGGGAACGAGAATCCGGAACGCAACGTCGCCATCGCACGTACCTCGTTACTAAATGACTTTAATTATCGATGGAAAAATGAAATACGACGAATGTTGGGTAGGAGACGAGAACTTTTGTTGCTCTCATTAGCGGAATGTTAAATCACGTTCTATTTGACTTGGTATTAATAAAACCTAATGGAAAATCAATTTTCTTTCTCGCGTTATCGAAACTAATATCCAATAATTTCGTTAAAAAAAAGTCGAAATTAACCAACACGAATCCAAAATTCAAACGCAACCAAACGTGTAAACGGAATAATCCGCGCGTAACCATATTCTAAACTTACCTAAGTACACTACAAGTTTATTTACCGTAGAATGCATAACACTAACTTTTGTTCTGATTATTACGCGTAATCTTTAAATAAAATCAATAGAAAGAAACTTTCGATGCTCAATAATACCGGCCCACTGTCAGTTTACCGTTTGATTTGTGAAGTTGCTCGCTTATTTAGAGCCACGTTGCAAATCGTTTAAACGTTAAATCGTTCATCGACGAGCAACGCGCTCGAACGAGACGCAAAACGTACAGGTGCACCGGACATTGACTGTTGTCCGGGTATTCGAGGTATCCGGCACGAGACGTCGGTGGCCGATTTATTGCCCATAGAGTTCTTATCTCGCGTTAGTTTATCGTTGCCTATCGTCGCGGTCGATTTCGCTCGACGACCGATACAGAACCGAACGCTGTACACGATCAGGACTCTCGGTCCCGGAGGCACCTTCCTCCCCCCCCTTTCCCCTGAACACCCCACCTTCTCGTACTACTCTACGCGTCAAGGTACCCGAAAACCCCCGACGAAGGACCTTCGATCCTACGACGTCGGTTATCCGACGTTGGAATCTTCGAGACAGTTTTCTCTCTCCCACCCCCGCCACACCCATCGAGACCCCCGAGACGCCACGGTGAGAAGACGTTGGCTCACTGGCGTAACGTTTGGGCCTCTTTACGCCGTGAGCGATTTTAACCCGACAGCCCGTGGCGAATGGGTTTCGGGCGCTCGATACACCTTGACTAATCGGAAATGCCGCAGGGGCGTCCGTGAAACTCGTTGGGATAGGTCCGACTCTGTCTCTCGTTGCATCGTGCATCCTCCGACGCGATATTATATTCGAAATCGCTCATTCGCTCTGGTTACGACTCCACCTGGGATTCGATACGCCCATTTTCGTTGGGTCGGTCGGTACCGTTCGGATTAAATGCACATCGAGACGCGAGTCGGGAGGGGGAGGGGGGGGGATCAAGTTAGTGGGCCCAAAAGTGCGGGGCATTGGCTCGCTCGTGGTGCAACAAAGTGACCCGGAATTCTTTGGGAGATCGGCCGAGTCATCGGGGATTCATCGATAATCGATTCTCGCCGGTGGAGGACCGGGGCCATTAATATCGTGCATGAAACGATGTTCTCTCTCTCTCTCTCTCTCTCTCTTCCCCCCCCCCCCCCTATCTCGTTTTCTTTCCTTTTCTTGAATTAATCGGCGGCCCCGATCGTTTTCTAATCCCTAAGTCATTTTGTATTCCCTGTTTGTTTTCCGAGGTGAACGCAATGAAATTGGATGGATTTCAATATACATACGTGGCTAGGTAGCTCGCGTTGTATACATTATACATAGTTCCAGGGTAAACGATAGATATACCGACAATTATAATCCATGTGTTTTTTTTTAATTAATCGGCGCTCCGGTCGTTTTCTAATCCCTAAGTCCTTTCGTATTTCACTTTGTTTACGACTCTGGGTAGCTCGCGTTGCATACGTATAGTTGCAGCGTAAACGACAGGTATACGGTGGTCCCTCGATACGTTTAATTCACGCCGCGTAATTGCGCGGCTTTAGGGGCAAATTGAAACGATCGCGAAGAGATTAAAAATAATCGATTGAGATATTTGAAAATCCTTACGCGTACATGTGATCGTGTATTGCAAATACGAATTCACCTCGGAATAATATTGCTTGGTAAAAGAAAAGAAAACTCGATTAGAGTCTCAATAAACGCGCTAATAAGAATAAACAAAAACAAAGGATATAAAGACTTCACGTATCTACATAAGCGCGCTGATCTAAATTAGCGAAATTACAATCGACATCAATGAAATCGTGGAAGATAGCACACATACACAATATCGTACACCTATAACGGCAACAATCTTTGTTTCTCACCGCGAGAACTGAAAACGATCGCGGCGGAGCGAAAAGAAAACGACCCGAAGAAATTTGAAAAATTCTCCCGTACACGCAAAAGTGCGTGGCAACCACGTGATTTTTCGACGATACGCGGCATCGGCTGGCGGAGGGTCCTCGAGATCCGTGTAATACCGCATTTATCTTCGACGATAAACTCGGCGCGCGGACGCGGGAGTATACGGGTCGATCTCACTCGGCCAATATGCGTGTCCACTTTGCATTGCATATGTGCGATACGCATAGATAAGGATTAAGGACTTACTAAGTGATCCCCCGTGCGTTGAGTACGTGGGCCGGGCCCGTTCCCACTGAGCCGCATTATTTAGTGAGCAGCCTGCAGGTACCTTACACACGCGGCGAACTGTATCACTTCATATCTAATTCCCATATTTATGGCACGTTTATTGAATCCCTCGGGTTTCCTGTATCTCCTCGTACCTCGTACCTCCCATCGACGAACGCGCGTGCGCCGCTAAAAGCCGAAATATTTGGAAGGTAATGAACCTGCAAACGTAATCTTTATTCGCATACGCACGCGTGTCTCTGTAAAGTGGTCGATCGCGGAATAAATTCTGGGGAATAGAGATGTTCATGAATCGTAAATTTTCGATACCTTTGTTTCATTAATGCGATTTAAGGAAATAAATTTGCGTTCTCTGTTAAAGAAATCGTTGCAGCGTTTCGGGCCGCGCGATGTTCGCGTTATCCCGGCTCTCGCTGTCTTCGATAAAATCCTGTCATTATTATTAACGTCAGAATACTTTGACTTGGAGTTATTTTCGACCGAAGGTTACAGCGATTCGTTAAACTTGCTCGTTAATGTGCCGGAGCACATTTTAATTGCAAATTGAGGTACATATATCGAAGGTGATCCTAGATTAATTAAAAGAAATGTACCTTTCGAGAAACGGGACAAATGATTTCATTAACACGATTCTTTGGACGGATATTAATATCGTGGTAATATATAGGGTGATACCGTCATTATAAATAACCACAAAGGCGCGGTATAAAAGTCGTATCGTTCCATCGTATTTTGTTCCCCCTCTCGGCAATATTTTCGTCCGATCCGATCAAAAACGATACGTTTCTCTTGCCACGGGCAGAATACGCAACGATCGACGCAATCACACGAGATAAGGGGACCACCCTATGTACAAGCCAATAGACCACTTCAATTAAGAATTCCCGATTAATAACGCCACGCCGAAGTTGCAATTAGCTTCGTGTCGTGAGCGTTGATCGAGACCACACGCTGATATAATTAGTACCGCGTTGTACGTTGGATCATACGCAGCGAAGCGCGATGGTGGTCGTCGTGAGATCGTCCGACGCACACACTCGTGCGTGTGCGCGCATAAACATCTATAAGAAAAATTGAATTAATCATCGGCAAGGCATCGAAATCGCACTGGCGGCACGCGAACGCATCCGGGACGGGTATCGTTCGTTTAAAAAAAATTCATTTCACCTCGCGGAGGGTGTAACGTGCTCTCCGACTCGCGTTCGTCGTTTTCCTTCCCGTTCGTTGGTACCAGAAAAGAATCCGCCATCGGCAGGTTAATTTAATTCGTATTCAATGCTAATGGAAGGTGAAGTGCTCGTGATTCTTCGTACGTGTCAACCTACCTACGCGGTTCACCGTGCGTGCGCGTGTCTCTCGCGGTGCTCGTTGACGGAGAAAAGTCGACGAAGAGGCGAAGGAGTCGGGAAACACAGATTTCCCACGAAATGTTTCCAGACCCGACGGTTCTCGATATTTCTGCTGTCGTAGTCGCTTCCACGGTGGGAGAAACGAGAGAAGAAACTTTTTTTTTTTTCAAGCTTCGCCGTGTTGCAAGGTTCTTTGACAAATTTTCACCACGACCCCCGAATTATTGCCGAGTCCGGGGCGGTTTATAGGGCTTTAACCGATCCCAGAAGGGCCTGAGTTTGTACACGGCTGGCGCTAATTAAAAGGACACGTCCGGGACTCGGTGGAGAAGATAAGATCGGCGTTGACGCCACGGAAAGAAAAGTTTCCCTGGTTCTCCTACTATTTTCGGGGGAGAAGGTGAGATGTTTTGGCCGTTTTCTCCCGCTCCGTTGCGATTTCCGAAGAGATACGAATTAGATACGGCTAAAGTAGTTTCCAAACTCAAACCTTCGGACGAACAGGTAAAGTCAATTAAAAACGGTCGTCGTTATTAAAATCGCGTAGGGGTATTAATTGTAAGCATCATAAATCGTGTACGGTACGTTGCATTCTATACTCGTTAACTTAATAATCTCAGATTATATTCGAAAACTTAATTCTCGATCGTTGGATAATAGTCGATGTTAAAAAAAAAAAATGATTACCGTAATTTCTCTTACTCGTAGACCATCCATAGCTTATTTTAATACCTAAAGCACGTACCAAACATTAATCGTTACGTTACGCGCGGTACTTTATATTTAAATTCAAACGTAATCTGGCAATCGCGTAAAGAATTTTGCAGGACGTTCGGCACTTTTTCTCGAGAGAAGCGAAGGTATTAACGAGCGAAGGTGATCTTTGCGGGAAAGAGGAGAGAGGGACAGCGTGGTCCAAGAAAAAGGGAGCGGTTCGCATAAATTCGCGATATTATCTGGGCGCGAAGGTATTCCTCATCCCGTGGAATGTACGGCCTGGATTCCCACGCAGAGAGCACGAGAGATCGTCCAATTTCGAAATTTTCGGACTGACCGGGTTAAATGTTAACACGGGAATTATGGTAATTTCCGGTGGTACCCCGGCGTATCGGGACATTCGTCATCCAACGCTGGCCCGTAAGTTTCTGCTCGCTTTTTGCCGGTACGCGTTTGTTGCGAGAGCGTATGGAGGTGGTCCGGCGGAGAACGAGGGTCCTATTTGAAAGTCTAATTTTTTTTATGATTTTCATGCTCGCGGACTGGATTGCCATTAACCGTCCTCGCGGTTTGATACAACGCACGAGTTCTGCTCCGTCGTTGCAGGTTTCATCCTTCCTTCCTTTGTCTCGCGAATTGCATTTATCTTCGCATCCGATACCGTTATCGTCGAGGGTTGATTGTTATTTGCACGAGACACTTTATGTCACCGCGATAGGAAGAATCAATCTGAATGTACGCGACGAGGCGCTCGAATGGGAACGCGCGTGTACCTCCGTTACTTATAAACGTACGTGAATCTCCTCGCAAAAAAAATGATCGCGAACGACATTTTTTTTCATACCTGTCTCGCCAAATCTATACGTTCTTCGCGGGGAGTTCACTCTCCTATATCCGTCAGTAAGAAAGAAATTCGCGCGTTCCGATTTACACGTTTCACTCTATATATGTATACAACTACAACAACAAAAAAATAAGGAAAATATGGAACATCCAATTGTTGTATCATCGTACGGTCAGGCGCGTGACATCCCGTGATATATATTATTTATTCGTAACACTCGAGATACTTCCAATTAACGCGACACGGCGAACTTAACTCGATCGAATGAAAATCCTGGAAAAATTGTGCAAACGCGACGGTTAAGTTATTAACGAACGCGAGACGAATCGGAGCCGCGACCCACGCGTCCCTCAAGTCCGATCGCTAATCAGGGACAGATCGGGCTCGAATCTTAATACACGGACCAACGTGTCGCGGAATAGAGAAATCTATTCGTAGCCATATAAAAGATGTACACTCCCACGTGGTGTGGGAGACGACGGCGGAGCGGGCGTTAGGTCGCCTCGCGTTGCGAGCGTTCGCCGGAAATTCATAACTTAGCATCAACCGTACGAAAGAGGGTTAATCGCTAAAAATACGAGACGAGCTTTGTCGTTGGCGATCCTGCGATATAATTTCGTGGATTAGTACGCGATCGCGGGAACGGGTGTGTAAATTTCACGTCGAAAATCGTGCTGCCCGGTCACCGTGCGTGCGATAATACCTGCCACGCCTCCGATCTCGATGAATTTGACACCCTACCCCCCTCCTCCCCATCCCAAACTCGCCCCATCCTCCTTGAATGAATAATATAATGCATTTTTCAACGGACTTTCTTCGTGAAACCGTTTACAGCGATCTCCGTATCGCGGGATTATTAAATTTATTGCTTTCGATCGATTAACCGTCGTTACGTTGTTTGAGGGATAATAAACGCACTTTACCGGTTTCTGTGTAGAAAAAAAAGGAAAGAGGTAATACTGACATTGTTTCGCTCGACTGCGTCGCCTTATCTTACTTTATGTTTGCCACCGAACTTTTACGACGTCGATGATTGAAACTAATTGCCGATCTGGAGTGACAGAGATTTTGAGCCTATCGGGATTAGTTACCGTACAAACCAGTTACTAATTTCGAAATTGATTTACGAAGGCGTAATTAACGTGGTGATGTAGGTGATTATCATATTGCATTTCATTGACGTTACGTTCAAATAATATTCGCTCGATGACAAAACGCCAATTAGTCCATCGGCCGGATCGTACGCTCACGATTCGGAAGAGATGTTCGAACTATTTCAATTAATCGTTCTTAAGTAATCAATTTTTACGAATAATTGTTAAAAATTCGCGCTATCGCGTGGTTCGTTTTTACCCAAATTACTGTAAATAATGTTTAAAGTTCTAGTTCTAAAGCGATACATTCGTGTAGATAACAAAAAAAAACGGGAATCGGCAAATAACCCGAAAAACAATCTTCTACCAAAAATCGAATGCGCAGGGATCGGTGCGCGCGAGAAAGAGAGAGAAATTCGCATAGAAATTGAGAGAGGGGAAGAGAGAAAGTCTCTCCCGTATGATGTACAGTGGTACAGCAAGTGTGACCCCCTCCTCGATGGGCGTTTCTCCCGTTGTCCATAGTGGGGGTGGGTGGGTGTCTTTGAGGGGGTGCGGGGGAGAACGAGGAGAGGGAGGGCAGCGGCGATTCAATTTATGGCCCGACAATGCGGCTTTGTCTCGCCAAATTATCATACGCGAACCTACATGCATAATCCCGTACCCGACGCATTATCATATCATAGACGCGCATTAAAGTACCGGTCCCCCCCTCCCCTCCCCGCCCGCCCCCGACCCCTGGTATTAGCGCGAGAGGCGCCTGTGTTTATGCGGCCGGGAAAAGAACTCAGCCTCCTCTTCGTCTTCTCCTCCACGCACATCGTTTCGCCGATTAAACGCCTCGACAGGACGATTTCGCGGAGCTGTCTGGTAGGATGTCTACTCGTGATCGTCGAAGTAGTCCACGGGTCAACGGGAATCGGAGATATATTTTCGCAAGAAACGCTCGGTAAACATACATGTTTTATATAAAAAATGTAGCCGCGTCAAAGAGGAGCGAACGCGAAGAACGAGGAATCGCCGATCGCCCTTTAACCAGTTAGCTGTTTCGATTTCTTTGAGTAGTGCGCACCTAAATTGTATCGCGAAGATGAAGCGATGTCGAGTATCTTGTTATATATGGTAAACATATTTTAATAGTTCGTGGCTCGCATTACTAAAGAAAAAAATACAGAAACCGTTTCTGTGTTCCCATTTTATAAATATATCCACAAAATGTACGAATATATGTTTTGGTTTTCACTAAAATTCCAATTGAAATAGCAAGTGGTAACTACTTGCGTGTATGTCGAGTATACTCTTTATAACACAAAATATTGTCATTTCTTGATGCCGAGTGTACTCGTCGGTAACGGCTGACTGGTTAAAACGCTTCGCGATTAATCGCTTCGATTCGAGCTGTTGTTTCGCAATACTTTCCTTATCTCGATTCTCTGTCATTTTATCTCAAAGTCGAAAACTGGAAACTGTCGTCGACGCGTTCGATTATTTCGATTAACGAGAAACAATATCGTTACGCGTTCGAGTTGTAAACGCCCGAGATACATCGTGTAATTGTTTATCCGTTAAGTAAACGACAAGAAGGTAACGGGGCGCCTAGCTGTTTTCATATCGCCGGGCGCGTTGGCACCCGAGATATTCTATGTTTAACAAATTACATTTTGATCTCTCATTACGTTTCTCACACTCGAGCGCCCGTTCCTTTCACAACGCATTAACCTCACGCTTTGAGGAATAAAAAATATTCACAGGCGCCCGAAGTGAGTTTCCGTTAACGAACAGCATCGGGTCAAGATAATTAAAAGCGTCGGCGGCGTGCAAACAAGATAAGTTACAAGCCTGCCGGTCGATCTCGAGCGATCAATCATATTCCGTCGTGAAATGCCACGGCAAGTTATTAATACCATACCGAGAATATGTAAACGTTGCAAAGGATAAAGAGAGACCTTATTAAATCCTGTAACAATGTTGCGTCGTTAACCTCATTCTATATTCGCGAGACCATGGCGAATAATAATGTATAGACAAATCGTTTGATTTATTAACGCAACGTCCGAGTTACCCGTAACGCTCGCGTCGCTGCGTCCACGCGTTTTATAACATAATTCTTTGAAAGACATCGATAACTTACGCGTCACGAAACAGTGCATTATAATATATCGATTTAAGGATGCCCGTCGATGAATAATCGACAAGAACAATCAATAATGTAAAGTTAAATAATAGAAATACGATCTTCCATCCGTTCCGGTTGTCGAACATAACTACCTCCACGGCCGAAATTCATTTGGCACGAAAGGGGGGAAAAAAGAAGAAGCGGCGAAGTCGCGTCCCCGCGAAAGAATCAATCCCTCGAGGGTCCGTTAAACGTTCCAATTACCATAACGTGAATTATGCGTATACGTCTCCGTCGGGGGAACGTCGGGATTAAAAGTGCGACTAGAGGCCCGATCCCGAGATTTGCATGTTTCCCTCGTCCGTCACCTTAATACAGATTGCGTGTGGCATCGGATTCACGTGAGAATCTCCTCTCCCGAAGCGTTTCGTCGACAGTGAGGAAGGAAGATTTCTCAATCGATGCGGGGCGTATTCGCGCGAGGACGACGAGAGGCTTGAAAATCCGACGCATTGACAGGATAATTACACGCACGTAGGCCGGCCGGTTGTCTGTTCGTTCGTCCGTTGCGCCGTTGGTCTGTCAGGTACAAAGAATGAGAGGAGGATGGAGATGGGCGAGTTGTGACGCGACAGACGGAGAGGCAGAGAGGATAGGAGGTTGGTAGCGTTGACTCTCGAGCTACCGGTAGATCCGCCGTCGCCGCCGCCGGCCACCCACGACGTTGATCATCGTTCGAAGATCGCTTTAACCTCCGCGCGAACGTTCGCGAATAACTTCCCCGCCATTTGCATAATGGAAATTATACGCCGCGCGAGCCGGTGCGAACTCTGAATAAGGGTTGAGTTTCAGATACAAAGCTGCGCCGCTTGAGTGACACGGGGAGGACACGCGGATGAGTTTATCCTCCGAGTGACGTTTCTGTGTCGCGTTAAAGGCCACTTCGTCGGACGAACTTTGTAATTAATAGTTCAGTTCATTTGTTGAGTACTCGTTGGGAGATAAAACCTGCAACGGGTGGAAGTTATCGAACGTGGCGGTAATAAGCGGACGGGGAACGTTAATTACCGTGCACCGCGAATCTTAAGCGTTAATGAATTATTCGAAGATAATTGCATTCGGAAGTTGTGATCGTTGAACGACCCCCGTGGTAGACACGTTTCGTAACGGTGTGCATATATTGTTCCTTTTTAACGAAAGATTCGTAGCATCGATCGCGTCTTTCTGTCACTGTGTTTTAACAGAATCGTGGCGTCAGTACCAATTATTCGATTTTCGGAACTGACTCGTCGCAAATTAATACGGGTTCGCAATATTTCGCGGAACTTTGTATTGATGCGTCACTCGATAGACATTCGCGGATTAGCCGGCAGTTTATTACCTATCGTGTTTAGGAGTCGTTTTTGCGAAATCGGTTGCCGTGTATCAATATTACGCCGGACGTGCAAGCGTATTCTTGCGATAACTTAGTTTTATCATCGGGGGTAGCAGCGCGCGGATAATGTGGAGAGCAGATGCTAATGCAGATTTATTGCGACTGATCTGACTATTAATTCGGAACATTACGAGACGTAAGTGGTTGGATGTATAATCACTGCCGTGATCGCTTCCCGATACCCGTTACGGACGAGAATATCAAAAAAGCAGCCCCGGGTTGCTCGCGAGTTTAATAAATAAGTAGCATTTCCTCGTTTCTACGGCGTGACAAATGGCCCTATCCTAGATTACTCGGTTAAAGTACTTTCCCCAAAATGAGATGTAATCATTTTTATTGCTCTCTGATTCCAAGGTGATCGTGTTTATACATATATGCACAAGGGAGTAGTTAATAATTTGAGAGATAATGATATTGACGAGCATATTATTGTAAAAATACAGGTTCCGAGACCAATGATTTCGAATGCTCGATCGCCTGGGAATAATGCAAATTGGAATAAATATTAGTAATCGCACAAAATTTGTTTTGTAATATCAAATTTAAAGTACAATGCACGAAATGTTTATTTTATTTTTACTGATCCGCGGGTGTAAAAACGTAAAAAGGTGGAACAACTGTCCTGGACGATACTGTTAAAACATCGTCAAAGAAATTAATGTAACAATTTTCAATAAATTCAGATTCTGCCAAAAATCGTTATCTCTTCGTTTCTAACCGTTCCATTGCCGTACGAGACTGTAGTCAAAGCGTTTCGGGTCCCGACATTATTATCGACGCAGGGGATTAGCTAAAAGTCCCCGAAATAACGATACCACCGACAATATATTACCGAGAGATACTCGCGTCGCTGCTATTGCACCGTTGTCCGTACGTTATGGTCTCTCTAACGCGACGTGACTCCGGCAAATTGCATTTTTGCATCAAAACTACAAGCGGTATATCACACCCCGGCGCGAAAACTCGTTTACAACCATCTCGCACGTGGGAGGACTACTTACCACTTTTTATCGTTTCCCTAATACGCTGTATAACGCGACGCGGCCGTGTATCGATGGGATTAACAGATCGGTAGCTATTATTATCTATGCACGGAAACACTCTCGATATCTTAACTGCCCTGTCTCTCCCGTGCCAATCGATATATACGAGAAACCCAGATTTATTTCCCCCCGGGTTCTACGAACGAATGATAATCGATGCACGAAAGTACGGCAGAGCACGGATAATACCGATTATTTATTAAGATTGGCTCGATGACGAATGCGCCGGCAGCATAATATGTGGGACAGCGAATAAACTACAGTAGCACCGTGCGAGTCGTCCCGCCTATGCGTGTACATTCGTACATACATACATACATGCATACACTCGTGGACAAAAGTTAAGAAACATTGCATTCGGATGCGCTTTCGTTCGTTACTCTCGGCGAGCTATGCTCGTCTCGAGGTATCGTTGATTTTATTTAACGATCCCTGGCCCTTCGCGCCATAACGTGATTAGTTAGATTAAGATCGCTATAAAATTAAAGAGAATACGATTTTTTTTTTCAACGTGGTAGATCTCGTAAATCATACCCTCAACGACGATATCTTTTCGGTTAATCATGGTAGTTTCATCTTGTGCTATTTTTAACCAAGTTGGGAACATACATACAGCTTCGACGGACTTTTTCTTAAACGATAGTACTTACAAAATTATGTACGTAACAATTTTTTTGGCAGTTCAAATTTCCGGAAAAGATACAAGGTCTAGTCTCGCATACTTGTACTTGGCCCGTGACTGGACCTTGTCTCTTGATTTGAGAGACGTACTGTATTTTAAAAAATTGTAACGCCAATGGTGCTTTCGATATTTTAACGGAACTCAGGCGCGTTGATTTGAGTGACGTACCGTATTTTAACAAATTGTAACGCCCATGGTGTATTGGATATTTTAACGCAACCAAGCGCGTTTTGTAACCGAGAGATCACGGAACCTTGAGAATAAAATCAACGGTAATATGCCGAGGATTATTAGAGACGCACAATATTACGATCGTCGTTGATTTGACTCGTTGGGATGTTTCTTAACTTTTGTTCACGAGTGTATGTGTGCACACGAATGTACGCGCTGCACGAGTTACCGTCGATTTTACGGTGTACATACAACACGCTCGACGCAACGACACGTTGGAGCGCAGCGAAGGCGCGAGTTTAACGAAGCGCTTAAATCAAAGTGCTGCCTTTAACGCCGATCGAGAGACATTATATGTAGCGGTAAATTATGACCATTCAAATTGGTGGCGGATTCGAGCTTGTCCTTTATTATTCTTAAGGAATGGGCTTCTCGCGAATTGCGCGTAGGCGAGTGAAAGATCCTGAGAGAAAGTGAAAGCACTGTTACGGGAGGAAATGAACGGCATTAAAAGGTTTTTACGTTTAGGCCGCTCCCGGATGGTTCTCGGTGATAATGAGTATTGGCACCGACGACCAAGGTGTTCGCGCCGCGTGATTCTTGTTCGATGCTCATTTTCACCTATCGTTAACGTTAGTTTAACGTTGCCATTAATACTTTTTGAGTACCGCAAGTACGCGGCATAAGTTTATTAACCGTTTTGTATTTTAAAAACAACAAAATTTTAGTATGTATACGCGAAAAAGAACGCATTGTATTCTCAAAAGGGTTGACGAACTTTTTCCGCATCCTGTGTATGCTTTACTAACTAAAAAGCAACAAAAAAGTAATAATAATAGCGGCGCCGTGAATTTTATTTAATGTAATGATTTCGGAGTACCCGACAAAAACGGCAGACAAAAAAACTTGGGAACCACTGAGCTATATTGACAATATTAGAAACCGTTCACGCGAGCTAAATATCATCAAGTATTTTTATAAACGTTAATTTAAAGTTGCATTAATTTGTCTGTACGCGTATATCGGTAATATTAACATTATCAGGCTTTTTGATACACCTACATTGAAAATAATAGATATTCTACGTTCGAACGGTAGAAACTTAAACAAAACGTTGCTGGGAGCAGAGAAAATTTCAATGTACGATTACATTCGATTGTACTGTTTACACTTTATTTGCATACATCTTTTTCTCTCGTACGTTCAACCTTTCTTACACTTTCAAACGACATTCTGCGACGAGGGCATCGCACTAGCGACTCAACATTCGTTAAGCCGTTCATAGATCGCAGTTCATCCACGGTGAGAATATTCGGTCTCGGGGATCGTTGTAAAACAAAGTTCGGATTTACAACTAAACGCGCCTTCCGTTGTCCGCGAACGCGCTACTTCGACTGGAAACTTAGGAAGCGGCATTGAAAGGACGATAAATCGAGGAAAGGACGTTCGAATAGGCCTGTCAGGGTAAAACATGCTTGCAGGTACCTCTAGTGGTTCTAGCGTACAAAACGTAGGCACGAAACACGTGTTCGTGTTCGTGTAAACATACGTGTATGAGCGATGCACGGAGAAAACAGAAGAGAGCAAGCGAGCCACGGAACTACCCCAGGCGCGACATAAATCGGTAACACATTCGCGTGGAAATGAAATAACTATCGGCGTAAATATTCGCGTGACGCTCGACTAGTGGATCTTCCAATAAGAGAGATTTAACCATTTTTAGCGATATATACATTAACGTTCGACACTACTCTAAAGATTCGCTTCTTACGATTCCACTGGATAAGATTTCTCTTCGTAAGTTCGAGCACGAGAGAGCGGGTGCTTTTTAAATAACATCAACCACGAGGTTTAGCGTGAGAAACTTTCATTCCGTTGCCGCTGGAACCTTCTAAAAAATTTCCCGTTGAAATCAACAGAAACGCATGGATAAGGTTCTGACAGTGACAAAGAAGAATCTTTTATCTCGCTCGTAAGTCAAGTTTGATGTATTTTTATTTACACGAGTACAAATACTTTTGGAGCAGAATCACGATATTTCTCGGAGGTTCCGACAATTTGTATTGAAAATTTAACCGACAATCTCTATTTGACTGTAGCCTTAGGCTTAATATTATATTTTGAACTTCGAGAACCTTTCGACTTTCAGATCCGCTTCTAACGCATCCTGGCTGAGTCACATATTTTACAATTTGCCAGCTCGTCGATTTTTGGCCAGAACATTCCTACTACTTCTCCTTCATCCCTTTTATCCCGCGTTTCTAAAAACCTAGTTTTCCTTATTTTCGCGGATCAAAACGTTTCACAGAGTTATTCCGAACTCCGAACAGTCGACATAGTTGTTCTTCAACCTCGGTACTTACAATACATAGAGCTCTCCAGTCACTTAAATAAAATTAATACTAACTCCGTCCCTTACGAATCTTCGACCCGGATCACAAAACTGAAATTCAAATTCCAAACTTACGATTGATTCAACCACGAAAACTTTCCGATATGGTAAAACATCGTTAATCGCGTGGCTCGCGACGTGCGAGATCGATTGCACGAACGTAACCAGACCTAACGTCGAGACGCGTGCACGCGTGATCTCGCCCCTCCCCCCCTCCTCAGCCGTACACGCGTGCACACGAGCGGCGTAACGCGTGAGAGGAGAGACCGCGGGAAGACTCGGGGAACACGTAACTATCGAAGGTGCGACATAAATTCGTGGAGGATCCCGGCTCGATCTTTGTCCTCTCGACGCGGTAGGCCGGACCTACGAAAGCTCGTGTACCTACTCGCGGACATCGTGGACTCCACGCCCTATAAATACGCATAAATATTCCCATAAATCCCCGTGTAACGTCGCATTACACGCGCGTTCGCGAGAGTTGGTAGATTGCGGTGTGCCCCGTCGAGAGAGAAAAGAGAACCGTGGCGGCCGCATGGTTTACCAACTTGCGCGGAGTGTGTATATCATACACGCGGAATAAATTACGCTCAGCGTATGGACCGGATAACCGGGCGAATTTATACACTTCGCCCTTTCTGTATTCCGATGTAATTGAGCATGTAATGCCGCGATTCGTGGCTGTCATTGGTCGGTTATTCCGGCAGTGCGCGCAAGGAGTTTGCGCTCGACGAAATTTATACGCTCGCTGCCAGTCTTGGGGAGTTTGATTTTGTATTTGCACGGCGAGGTATCGCGGCGAGAAGCTCTTTCGTCGTTTGCCGTGGAATATAAGTTGATTGATCGGACGATTAGCGTAGATTAACGCTTATCGGATATGGGGGAGCATCGCGATGCCACGAGTTTGGAAAGAAATATAGTTTTCTTATTCCTACGACTATATCTTAAACTTTACTCCGATAAAATATGAAGAGACGAGGTGTTGTCTCGGGCCAAGTACAAGTAGGTACGCGAGAATATACTTTCGCGGAGTAAGACGCTAGGATTTTTATGAATTTTTTACTCTGAATTCGATGGTAACGTATGTAGGATTTGTTTTACAGAATGTATGTATGTAGAATGTGTGTATTAATGTATGTATTAAAGTGTGAGAGAAATGATCGCGTTTTATTTGTCGCGCATAGTGCGTGAATGTCAATGGCGAGTCAGTCGTCTCCAGTGTGCCAAGGAGTGTGAACGTTTTTAAAGAAATTCTTGTTTTTGTGTGTCCGTTACGTCGCCATTCTTAATTCACAGTCCCAACATCACTACAAATATCGTAGCGACAAATGCTTTTCCCGGTCAGCGAGGAATAAAGTTAATTGAATGATTATCGTAAATCTGGTTTCACCCCGATGATTGGTAACATACTAAGCGGATAATGATCAGGAACAAGGTATCCCGAGATTGCGGCTGATCCGGGGATATTGGAACATTTTCCAAAGATTGTTGTATAATCCGCAATAAATATGTTACCTTTATCATACCAGATTCACGATACTCCAAGATTCTTCGATTCAAAAATTATTGTACAATCCTAAATAGATACGCACACTTTTATCACAAGAATCATACGAGAATCTTTGCTATTAAAATGGAAACGCTATTTATATTCGTTTCATCATCCGCTGGAAAGACTTTGAAGAATCGTATATATCACGGAATTCGACGAAATTTCCGAGTACCTCGTACTTACTCGGGTATTCCTCCATAAGGTGTCTATTATCGAGTTAAAAAAAAAAAAACTCTCACGACAGTCCCTACATACGACACATCGACGCGTATCATTGCCAAGGGACATAATGCCGATACTCTTCGGCGCGCACCGCTCGTACAGCGATCGTTATTAATTCGCGCAGCGTTTCACGAGAACGAGCTCCAGAAGGACAGTTGGCTCGTACCCGCTGACCGTTCCGCAGAAATGACTCATGTGAATAACTCGGTGTCCTGATAGCGATCAGCTCGTTAAAGTCCTGTAGCGGAGCTCTAGAGACCGAAATACGGCTTCGACCGTGGCGCGGAGCCAGCGCGATTCCTGCGCACGAGGAAAAACATGGAAGATGAGCGTTACCTGCGATGCAGCCGAGCTAACTTACGCGCGAGAGGAGAAGATAGAGAGTGATAAACAAATAGAACGAACGGCCGGAGCTTAGGAAAAAGTCCCTCAGACGTTTAGAAACGCGCGATCGGATGAGATACACACCGAGTTTAGACCGAAACGCCGGAGTAGATTCCGATAACGCTCGAACTCGTTAGTCTCTCGGAGTTTAGCCGACGCTGGTGCGTTTTCGATTTACGCGTCGTCGTCTCGGGTAGAACGCGTGATCCCATAAACGTCGTAAAGATACCTTCGAGGAACGATGAGTTTCCCTCGTCGCGATGAAACGTTCGTCAATTAACGTTTCGTCGGGCCGTCGGAGAAACTTGCCCGGGCACGCCATTGGAAATCGCAGGCAATTCGGTGATAGCAAAGTTTTTTGGAAGATATTTGTGGTGACGAGAGTAAACATAGATCAGCCTCGTGCCGGGAGTGAGGCGCTAGAATATTCGATCTAAAGGCCCCAATACGCGATCGAACAATTTGAGCAACCACTATGTTTGTGCAAGCATTTTCATCGTGTATGGCACGGCTTGAGTAGTTGCACAGTGGTTTGAAACGAATCGGTCGAGATGGAAATGTGCTTGACAAGCGGTATGAACGTCTGTTGCCGTATTTGACGAGCATCAGCCGTGGAAAAACCCCAGGATCAATCAGGAACGTTAATAGCCGTCAAGTTTTGTAATAATAATGGCGACTGCAAATGATGACGAGAAAAAACTTATTTATTCATTTATTTTAAAAGTTTTTATTATTTACTCAAAGCTTTTTATATAGTCGTCGTAAACTATCGCGTCGCAAGTATCTTCCGTGTAGGACATCTTTTAGTACGTGATATTCCTCGACATTATGAAAAAATGAACTGAAGTTTGCACAAGCCACGCATAATGTTGCACAAACACGGTGGTTGCGTGTGATCATTTCAATCGTCCTTAAAAAAATTTCACCGCAGACATCGAACTGTTTTGACCTCGAGATCGAATCGAACGTTATTCTACTGACAGCGACCTAGGACGAGTAGAATTTTTATTATCCCATTAATGGTCATGTACAAACGACGCGTATCTCGTCGAGAATTCACGAAAGATGAATTCCGAAGCGTTAGCGTCTACGATTTAGACATTAACGGGAGACGACGTTTACTACCTCGAAGTCGCGAACGTCGCGTTCCGAAAAGATTGTTACTCGACGCTGGCGCGTCGGCAGTTAGCGCGAAAAGCGGTCGTAAGGATGCTAGGAACGGCTTATAGGCATTATAAATACTTCTACGCGACAGCTATCGCAATCCACGGACGCATAAGAGAGCGATCTTACGCGCAGAATCTTTGCCGATGTTAGAACCGGTGAATTTGATTTACGGTGATTCCCCGATGATCGACAACGCTGAATAACAGAATCCCGCGTAATCCGCCAGTCGCTAATACATCGCGGCGGTGTTACTTTTTAACGGTCAAGGAGAAGTAAAAGGTGGCACGCTCGCTTCGTCCAGTTCAAATCGCTCGTTTGGCGAATCCCGAGGACGAGATAGGTTTGTGCAAGATTACCGACTAACAAGTAGCGTATTTAAAGACGCGCCTCGTTAACCTCTCTTAACCGTTAAAGAGGCTTAGTGTCGTCTAGCGAACACGGATTTTTAATTCGTCCGGACCGCGTTGATAAAAAATATGAAGCGCTGGAATCTCGCTCGAAGAAAATCGACGTAAAGTTTTATAGATACGATTTGCGTCCGTGTACAACGACGCGACGCGTGATTGGTGAAAAAAATGTGTTACGGAGAAAGCCGGAAATCGTCGAAGATCGCGTAGACTTTATCGTGTCGCTTTGACTCGTGAAATGTAGCAGGAAACTCGAGTTAATCCGTCGGGAATAGTTTTTTTGAAAACGAACGCGTACTCGTGTATACGCACCGTTAATACCTCAGACACGCCCGTGGCAAGTTTTATTGCGACACAGTGACGATAATATAGTCGCTAGATCCGTTAAACATCGATTGACGGTACACCTCCCGGCTCGTTACTCGTGTCCACCTGATTTACACCTATGACTCCGACGTCATTAAGCATAATTAAATGCCAACGCGCAGAGGTTCGCGACAAAAGGAAATACGAGAACGGTATCTCCTGTAGACCAGAATATCTGTTATAGACGGAGAGATGCTCGTGGGCGAACTTTAATCATTTTTGCGGCGCCCTCGAGACCGAGTTGCCTCCCTCGGGTAGTACAGGTGTAGCTAATTATTCCGATAAAACCTTCCTGTCCGGCTATCAGATCCCGCCAAGAAAATTTCATACGTTCGACATTTCTGCGCAAATGTACCGTGGATTCGATATAGACGGAAAGTAGACGGAAAGATAAATGTATCCAAGGTCCGCGGTAAAATTGACTTGATTTTATCGAGGGATGGTGAAACTCAAACGCGTTCGCAATCGAAACACCGGAGTCCCCGACAACTTTGTATAAATACAATCATATTCTATGAAATGTAAATTCAATTAGCTCTGTAGTTCGTGAGAAACGAATTTCGTATTTTTCCCCACAATACAATAAAGACAAATTTGTCAGTTTGTCTACGTTTATTCGCGATTCAACGAACATTTGATAAAGGGTTCCTCGTCGATTTATCCCCGTTCATTTGTATCGTCGCAAGCTTAAAATACAGTCACGTTAATATCGTGGAAGAAAAAAACATTTTTTAAGATATCTCCGATGCTCAGGTAATAAAGGTATACTCGTTCGTTATCGGAACAGGGGGTGTTTACGTATCGCGCCACAAATTAACATGATTTTATGGAGGGGAAAAATAGAAGCGTTTTTCGTAGAACGGAGAGCTCGTTAACCCAGGTATCTTTGGGATCTGATCTCTCGACAGGTAATACCGAAAATATCTCTGTAGGAAGGTCCCGACAACCGTAGAGGTGGCGAAAATTTCAACCCTGGCGCCTCAAGATTTATCGTACGGCTTCCCCATTCGGGTCCCGTACCGTAACCACGTTCACGGACACGCGCTTGCGCGTTCGTGTTACGGACCGATAGAGAAACCTTCCGCCGGAAAGCGTAACGGAAAAGTGAGAGCTTCGGAGCGAGGGGTGGATCAAAACGATGCACTCGAGCGAGTTCCGCTGAGGCAGACAACGTTAACGTTTATCCGCTGGTTAGGACGGCAGAATGAACGACTTTTTTAATTTTCGAGTATACGGTCGACACAGTGGTGGGAGCGACATGTGCTATTATCTTGTTACACTCTTGTCCACTGCGTCTTTTTTTAGCTTTGGTATTTTGAAGATTTCTGTGATTACACTGGTAAACGATATTTTTGTTTCTTGTACGCTGGGCACTATTTCTTGTGTATTTTTTTATGCTGATTCCGAATCCGTGGTAAGAAATCGTCCATGAGGCACCAGCTTTGCGCAATTGAATTTTCCATTGTTGAGAGTTAACCTAATCAGCCTTAATACTGTATACTTGAATAATCAATATTTTTAGCTCATTAATAGACGATGGGGGTTGGAGGTTCCGAGCAGAAGAAGAACAACGAACTACATACGACGCAGTCTCATTCTGAAACGAGATCGTCTTTGTGTTGGTCAGAAGAACCGACTGGAGGCGGTTCGCTACGAGCGGTTCACGAGCGGTTCACAAGCGGTTGTTTGGCGTTCCGAACCCAATCATTAACGGCTCGCGAACAGTTCGGCTCACGAATGTGTTTATGTTCGCGTGACATTTTCGCGTCTACTCGAATCATCGGAATAGAGTCATCCCCATAAATTCTCGGTGTTCGTTCGCCTCAAAATTATTCGCTCGTTATATTAATTAGATACGACCGCGACTTTCGGAATTGATTTCAAATAATAGCCATCGTCGCCGTTACTTCTTGCAGAGTTAACTTTCCCCTGGTAACACAATTCTCACACCAATTCTGTTTTTTATTATTTCAACATTTTTATTTGTATTAAACTATTTTTTATGCAAGTGAAAACTCAGAATCTGAAAATGACAGGAAAAATAAGTTATTGGAGAAATTTGCACCTCCTTTCCATGATTCGCACAAAAAAATTTCCGAGTGGGGTTTCTCATCACTCCTGTTACCAATGGAAGGTTAAGTATAGGGGTGATTTCGAGCGGTCGATTCCGCGAAAGTGATCTAGGGTGGTATCCTACGGTACCGTCGCGTCGAAGACATTATTAACGCAAATAACGCGCAAACAAACGGCAATCCTCATAAAAGTGCAGTTTCTGCTCATCGATGGCGTACGCGCACCGGTCGCTCGAAATCGATAATGACCGGCTGTCGATGTAATTACGTCGGATTAAAGTTAATTAGATTTGGCGTGCTTAACGGTTCCGCGTCGAGATAATTCGTTCCCTCGCCGGTGCAACGTAGGCCTGTAGTAATAAACGGTGATAATTATAATGAAAGCGGAGATTATAGTGATTACGTGGATGCGCGGGCATTCTTTATCCAACGCGGTAATTGGCATAAGCATGTCGCTCGTCAAGAGGCTGAGTAGTTTGAATACATTAAACTCACTTTTGTCACCTTCTGTTGGTCGTCTTCCAACCACGACGGGTTAACGCGTCTTTACCTTCCGCTAAATAAAGCACGCGCGCAAGAAAAAGCCCCTCGTAGAGATTTTTCCCCCGACTCCGGCCGTTCTCATCGTTCTTTGAGAATACAGATCAACCCTACCGTCCGACCTGTTTTCTTGTAACGCGTTTAGCATAATTTTCTATGAATTTGTAATAGAGGAGGAGAAACACTTGTGCGAATGCTGTAAGTGTTCGCGCATACGGCGTTCCTGCTTCTCCTTTTGGGTAACGTTAATAAATAAACACGGGAGGTTGTTGCGGGTAATTTTACCGAGTACGCGAGGTACGCGTATTCTCGCTTGCCGGTGGTTACTTTTAATATTTTTGTAACAAAGTAATAGTTAACGAGTTCGGCAATCGAGTACAAGTTCTTTCAATTTAGCTGATGCGGGCTGCAATTTTTTTGCGCGTTACAAGTATCTGCGAATTAACGCTGAGTATTAAATGGTCCCTGGATTAATGGTAAACAAGAAGCTTCTTCATTTTTGTTCGTTAGTTGACTCTCGGGCCTCGTTAATGCTCCTGTTTTTCAAGTTAATTACTATCGCGTGATTACTCGCAATCACCGAGGCTCACAGTTTTTGCGCTCCAAATCTTCCAAATGATTTCTTCGTGGGATCGCGTTTCCTTTGTTCGGTTAATTTTAAGAAAAATCTATCGTTTATATCCAGTCTTACGATTGCAACACTTATTCCTGGTAATCGTGGTTAACAATGACGACTGGATCACTTTTAATTTTAATAACGAACGCGATTCGCGTCTTCTTTTATCGCCAAATTACACTTCTGTGAGCGATCCTATGCGTGACACGATTCCCTTTTCATTCTCATTAATGGTCTACCTGTCGCGTTAAACGTCATCCAACGTCCTCGCACCGGTTTCTTCGTATGCGAAATTCTTCTTTTAGAATGGAGGAAGCTTGGTTAAATCCGCGGTTCTCAAAAATTCTAGTCAATACCGCAAACAGAATATCACGCTTTTCGAAAAGTTTTGCAAGAGTTTAAATAGATGTAAAAGAAATCTATTTTCCTTGCGATGTAAAGTTCACATGTATATATTTTCATCATGGTAAATTCTATTGGAAATTACTTTATTAGTATCGCGGATGCATACTGAAATTTGAGTACCACAAATTTGCACGGGAAATCCGATTATCACGAATTTACTAAAAAATACTGAATAACTCAAATTTACCCGAACAATCGAATTACCAGGAATTTCATCGGAATATCGGAATATCACAAATTATCTGAAGTTTCCTCCGTATCGATCGCGCAAGTACAATACAATTATTCCTAAACGACCCTCCGCGAGACAAACATCCCCTGCGCAACCCGACAAACGTTGAATTTCCTTTTAACCCTCGTATCCTCTCTCGAACGAATCAAACTGAAACCGCCGCGCGGCGCTTCTATCTCATCGCGATCATCGTCGCGCCCGTTTATAACCGTACGACCGTCATCCATCTTTCCTCGTTTAGCCTTCCCCGGCGCAAATCTCGCGAACGTAATTGCCCGTGAATCGTCACGTCGACGCATCCGTCTTGCGAGGCCATTTATGCAACGTGGATGCATTCATCGTGCTCGCACGCGTGAGTTGTCATTCGTTAACGTCCCGTAGCCCGCGAGGGGCGGCTAATAAAGACATAGATCATGATCGCGCTAACGGGAGAAACCGTGCCTTGGAGTCCGACGACGAGGACGACGAGGACGACGACGAGGACGACGACGACGACGATGATGACGGGCGACGATGATTTCCAGATACGAGACCGTAAATTGCTACGAGTTCTTGTCGACGCTTATAACGGCCGACGATCCGCCGACGGTGACGCCGTGATTCGCGTTTAATCGTAACCGGTGCATGGATACGAGGCGGACCGCACACCGATGCGCGGTTCAGCACGCTAGCGCGGACACCGAGAAACTTCTGTTGTCGAGGAGTCGCTCGCCTTGAGGGTGTACGATGGCAGAGGGAACGTTTTCTTTTGTCGCACGGTGACAGGCAGAAATGCGATAGAAAAATGTACTACTCGTGGAGTATCGATCAATGGAGACGCGGGGGCTAACTAGCGACGCTATTCTCACCGATCGGACACTTCTCATTTTTTCCCTGGTTTAACAATATCTTGGATAACACGCACGGAATTGTAATGTTAATTGACTCGTTCAGGTTCGCATGCTCCGTAGATTTATTCGAGATATTAGAGTTGAGGTATCCAAACTTTTTTTTCCGCAGACCACTCATGTTTATTACAAATCAGTCACGTACATACCAGGATTGACTAAAAATAGAACTGTTCAAAATTTCAATATAAGTTTTTGAGGTATCTGTTATTTACTTATAAAAAAAAGAGTACAGAAATTTTCAGTAATTTGGGATAACAATATTAACGTGTAAAAATGACAGTAAATAATAATTTATACAGAATACGAAATTGAATGTAAGATAATATTAGATTTGTTATAAACGTTAATATATAAACTAAAATAATATATAAAAACTAATTAACTTTGTTTTCTGTGCCATCACGTGGCCTTCCGCGTATCACCAATGGCACGCGTACACAGTTTGGGATCCATTGTACTAGAGCGTCTATAGACGTCGAATTAAGTAATTTGGATTTGGTATCTATATTCTTACGATCGATCGATTAAACTCATCCCCATCCGTAAACAGCCCCCGTTTTGGGATGTAGATAATTACAACTATAACGCGTTTGATAAAACGCAATGTTATTATTCGTCCAATTATGACCGCGGAGTTTGAGCGACATCGATACCAATTACCGAGTCCCTGGTCGACAAATAATGTGGCACAATTTCATGGTTGTCATTGTCCAACAAATATTACGTATGCACGGCAGCTTCTTGAAATAATAGCTCGCGATACCACTCGTCGCGGTTGATTTCTGTCGAACATAAAAAATGGTTTCGATTCCACACCGCTTCTCCGCGCGTTTAATCAATTTGAATTGCGTAGACACAGGGAATAACTCGACGTCTTTCATGCCCCACCGACTACGGAGCAGTTCCCGAGGCACTTAGAGATATTTTAATGGCGCTTTGTGCTCTGTCTTTCTCTTTCTCTTTCTCTCTCTCTCCCTCTCCCTCTCCCTCCCCGTCTTGGAAGGGGTCCTTTATTCTACCGCGTTTCGTTTCACCCTTTGTCTCTCTCTCTCTCTCTCTCTCTCTTTCTTTCCCTCTTCCTTCCCTCTCCTCTTCTCTTTTTCCTTCCCTGTCTTCTGCTCTCTCCTCTCATTATACTTCTTTCGGGCGACGTCTCCTGACCACTGGTTATTTTAATTGGATCTTCGCCGAAGCTTTTTTCGCTCCTTCTCTCTCCTCTTCCTCCCTCTCCCTGCCCCCTCCATCCTTTCCCTTTGCGCGGTCGTCCCTTTCTCTCTTTCCTTTTTCCCTTTCGTACCTTCCAGTTCCACGGATACCATCCGATCTCGGCGTATCGGTTTTTGTGCGCGGCGCGACGACGTCGTCGTCGTCGTCTTTAGGGACTTGGCGGGAGACGACGCGCGGAATTCGATATACTCTCGGAACACCTCAAGGATCTTGAGATCTTTCGCGGGAGCAGTTACGGGCGCTTTGTTCTTATCGACCGTCGACGTCTCGAATGATTTTATTTTGTCCCAGCGATTTTAAATACCACGGTGTCGCGCTTACTCGTTTACACGCGGCTATTTTCATTGGCGCAGAGTTTTGCTTTTTGCGGAGAATACGTAATTATTTATACATACGCGCGTACGCGATCGTTGGTATGAAATTTTAAATAATAACCTTGTTAAAAATGTAATACTCCAATCGGTATTAGTAATTTAGTCACAAACTTTTTCTGCAATTTATCGATTCATTAATTATTATTGATACTAACTTTGATAGACTCGTGGTCGGTTCTTATCAACAACAACGTTTTTTATTTTTACATCTATTATTAGACGTATCCTGCGCGAGAGCACAGGTCAAACAAATTTTTGCGCAACGCAAGTAAAACGCGTACAAAACATTATCATTCTCATCCGTCAAGAAATCAGTCAAAGAAATAATTGAAAAACATACGCGATCATCATTACCATACGGGGAAAGCGAAAAATGTTATTCCCCGGGAACTGTATCTGGAATTAAAAGGGTTAAGAGCAGTCGTGCCGCCCTCTTGATCGCGCATCACGATACCGATCGTCTCGATTCCTGTTCGTGAATCAACTCGAAAAAGAGCGTTAGGAGCGCGAAGAGCCGCGAGTCCTTTTATTTGTCCCCGCGGGATAGCGTTCCGCAGGAATGTTCTTCCGCAAATTTCCTTTCGCGAATCGAGAGGTGGATCGTTCAGCGGGCCCGTAATAAGCGCCTACCATAGACGATGAAGACACGAACTCTACTACCGAACCGAGCTAACCGAATGGTATTACTACTTCTCGCTGCAGGAGGGCCGCGTCGGGGTTACTTTACACCGTCGGATCTTAATTTAATGCCGGTCCTCTCTCACCGGTACGACACACCGACATCGATGCCTGTCGTTCCGTCGCGCGTCCCGCCACGTTTACCGCGTCTCGTCGCCCGAGAAATATATCGCGTTAAACAGCTATTAAATTATTTCGTCCTCGGCACTTCGTTAAGCGTTGAACGAATTAGCACGCGATTTCGAGAATTAGGGGCGATGCGATTGATCGTGAGTTGTGAGTTTTCTTGGTCTAATCGTATCGAGGAATACGTAAAGGAGATTTGTTAATTGTAATCAAGCGATTCTAAGAATGTTTTTCAAGTACGTAGATATTGAAAATAAATAGATAAACTTTGCTCTATGAGGAAAATTAACAATTGTTCACTTTTCCGGTGTAGAGCTCGTCTACACGTTTACATTTATGTCGATTCGATCAAAGATTGACAAGGAGGGAGAACGAACGGGATATGTATTGTAGTTGTCCTATACACACCTTCAATTATTATTATCATTATCGTTTTTTCTGTCCTACAGTTACATCGTTTTTTCACGAACTCCGAAATTTCGATGCCATCGCCGTCTATACGGTTAGGGAAAGATCGAAGCAATTAGTCGGACGAATAGTTGAACGCTGAGATCGTTAAGAGATAAGCGCTTTATCATCGCGACCCTTTAGAAACGTTTAAGGGTCTCGGCGCGTACGTACATATGTTCTTGTTACCGTTCACGTCCAACCGACACGCACGCCTACCAGTTCTCACAACGCGGGAATCTTTTCATAGCTATTTGTAAACGTCAGGATTCCCGCGAGCGGAGGCGCGCCCTTTGAAAGGATCGTGTCACACGTGCGTCGGACGCGCCGGGAATCATGCGCGCGAAGGGTCTAAACTCGGAGGAGTTAGGAACGCGTCCCCGTGATCGATGAACATCCTTTCCACGCCCGCGTATTAACTTCCTCTCGCATACGCGATCAGCCAGAAATCATAATTTAGATTGATTCCCGAGGTTTCGTTAAGTACCCCGCGTTTCGGCCAGTTTAGACCCTTATTAATGGGCCCTCGAACCATGGAAGATTATGATCGATCGCCCGTGAACCTTGGCATATGATTATTTTTCAAATTCCTACGCGGTGCCTCGTTAATTTGACCGCGGGGGAGTTAGGAACAGGCGTAACACCTATAATCGTGAGATATCGTCCGCTCGAGAATGCGGACGGGGAAACTTTAGGTAGACGATACGTATCGTTTGTGCCGTTTAATTCTTACGCGTCAGCGATCGAACGGTATCCGGTAACGTCATCATTCTCGAGATTTCGAGTGCACTCGCGATACCTACATACGTACACGCATACGTTACGATCCCTATAAAGTTAATGGTCGCGCAATGGGAATTTTCCTTCGCTCGTGCGAGCAGGATAAATGGAAACGTTCGTTTGCATTTACGATCCTGCAAAGGCGTAAAAATGCACGCGTTGAGAAACGCGCCGGGTGACGCGATTTCTCGATCGCGTTGTTTGTCAGACGAAGACGCCTTTGCGGTACGTTGGACGGGGTCTCTCTGATTATTTTAATTATAGAAAGCTGTCACGGCCGTTGATACGATTTTGTACAATTAGATCGAACGTCCCGACGAGCCGTTTCTTTGAAGCGTTGATACGTCGATGGACGCGCCGATAATTTCCATGCGTACGTTACATCTCGCCGGAACACGCTGATAGGTATCAACGCGAACGATGTCAATGACATCGGGTTTAATTAACACGATCAAAAACCACGGCGATGCTTGACGTTGTCTTCTAAACCTAAATGATTACTCGCTCGATGATCGGACAGTGTTTTAACGCGGAAAGATCTCACAACGAATTACCTTTTTTATTCTCGTAAAATAGTCACTGTCATATGCGGCCTTCCAATTAAGAAATGTGTCGACGCGCAATCAGATAAAGAGCGCCTCGTAAATTGCTCGTGTATCGTCAGTCGCGTTAATTAAAACGCGTACTATTCGCGGCAATAGCATTTTCGATTTTTATCGATTAAGTTTTTGCTCCTCGCGATCTATAATCTTGTTTGATAAGGGTCATCCGGAAAAGTCATGTGCTTTTGAGTTGCTCATTTCTTTTTCTTCCATTCATTCACGTTCAAACGTCCTTTATCGGTTTTTCAATTTATCAGCAATTACAATTTGCGCTATGTACGTACTTACTTATGTACGTCGAACGAATTATACCGACGAAGCCTTCCCGTGCACTCAAATAACAACTCAAAAACCTTCAATCACCCGGGCGCGTGAAATTCGATCGATACGTTCAACAGGAGCATTCTTTTCTTCCCCACCGTGGCAATCGATAACGAGGTCGACAACGAGGCCTGCTCGTAAAAACCGGCCGCCCCTTTACGGCTACTCGCGAAATTAAATTCGGCTACATCGCCCGCGACGCGCGCATTACGTAAGAGTTCCGTTTCACCTGAACTTGCAATTAGAGCCGAGCGACAGACTCCCCGGTAGAAATTGAATCATTGCCGCGTTTACGTAAGCCCGCGCGAAATTACGCTGACGATAATTTCTCATGCGTCACAACAAACTGTCGCGAGTAATAATAATTATCTCTTTAATAATGTAATATCCAGATTGTAGCTTGTGACTGGTATCCGCAATAATTGCAGGCTCGCCTCCGCGAGTTTCTGGGAGGTCGATTAGCGATTTTTGTCTCCCCCATGTGAAAAGTACAGGTAGCCCCGCGTTTCTATCTTGACCTTATTGCGGCCCGTTACGAGGTGGCGAAACGAGCGACTCGTTTCGAAGACCCGTGCAATTTGTACTCTCGATACGCCGCAATGACCGGCACCTGTGATCCGACGTAGCGGCAATATCGTAAAATGTCGCGATATCGGTACGATCCACCGCTGCTAATTATGATCGCTGAATATGAAATCAGCCACCGGTGTATACACCGATAAGAAGCGCACCGTTCAAATGTAACATTGCTCCAGCCGCGATTTTCTTTTAATCGACCAATTTGCAAAACTTTGTTTCAAACTTGAAACTATCGTTACTACTCTCTAGCACAGTGGTTCTCAAACTTTTTTGTCTGCCGGCACTCTGAAATTATTAAACAAAATTCACGGCACTTCATTATTGTTTATATTATTATTATTTGCTTTTGACAGTTTGTAAAAATAGATAACATTTAGCTAAAGAAAACATTTGACGTTTTACATATAAACAATTTAAATTTTTAGCCGCACCCTTGTGCACTACGCCCAGTTTTGAGACCCATTGCTCTAGCGTCACGTATGATACCCTATAAAAAGTTTGTCAATGTTTTCTTCTCGCACCCTATAATGGTTTTGTCGTAGTACACTTGAAACAGAATTCTCAATCAAATTCCAGGTTGACACGTTAAGTGAGTCGTCAGTCTCTGGAGACGGACAGTGAACTTTTCGTTTAGGCGGCGTCAGTCTTTAGTTTCGGCAATGACGACCTCTTTCGGTTAAATTTCTGACTGTTTCGCGCTCAAAGATTTTTACATTTGTGTTATAACATTCGGCAGAATACCTTCGAACTTTATGCACTTCTACTTCTTTTTTTGTAAAATCGGCTCCGCATTTAACGTGTAAAGGATCTACTCTCCTAACAGAAATGCAATGAAATCCATTATAATTACATTTATCGCGAAGCTACCGATTATCGCAATTTCGTAAGAATCGATCTCGACGAACGAAACGTACAAAGACACAGTGATTTGTCGGATGATTTTCGGGGAGGTGTCTAAATTTATCATGCGCGAAAAGGAGTGACCGTGCCATCAAATTTCATTGCGCGGTTATGCGAGTTTGACGCGGTGTGACGGGCTTCCAGCACGCGTCGACACGGAGCGAGAACGAGCCTTGCGATGAATTCTTCTTTCAATGCGACTCTCTGGCCGGTTTGCAATTGTTTATTACGATTGACAGCTGAACGTTACACGGTATTTAAACTTGCAACTTTGAAACGGATGTTATTGAAAGTCTAGGCGGAACGGGTGCATAGTATTTTATTTGACACCCTCGAAGAAATTGATTGGCAAAATTCGTTTACGGGAACATCATTCGAATATAAACGAAACGTTCTCTCAATTTAGGAAACATGCGTTCGAGTTGACAAATAGTAATAAATCCCATATAATTACCGTCTCACTCCCAGATCTTTTTAGAGATAGAAGGTAAACAAAAGAAAGGTAAAAAATCCCATCTAATTTTGTTAGAAATTTAAGATAAATATAGATAAGCACGCGACGCAATCACCATTTTTAACACGTATATCACATTTCGCCGCGTACACCTTATCCTTATTTATTATCAATTTTACAAAGTATTATAAAGCTCTTTTGTTTATAGGTAGAGACGAATTTAAGGAAATTCGCAACCCTTTGATCCTCGCGAAACCGTACAACGGACGAGCGAACGCTCCGTGCGCGAACCACTCGATTTACGCAAGAATCTCCGACGACATGTCCTTTACCCACCCTTATCTCAGGTTGGATCTACCGGTGAAGTGCGAACGATCGAGTCCCTGCAACGAAACCAAATCTCGATCGAGGTGGTCCCTTCTTTCTGGATCCCCCGAGACCAACGCGATCACCTCGCTTCACTGAATCTCATTGCGTGTGCGGCATTCGCCCTCTTTTCGTACTACTCCAGGCTTCTTCTTTTACACGAGCATACGCCTTTGAGAATATTGTTACCTGTCGCGACGGAAAATTACATTACGCTAGACGCGCGGATGATTTGTATAACGTGGCGTATCACCTTAGGAACCACGCTGGTGATATAACCGCTGTTCTCGATATTTTAATTTTTTCGGGTGTCTTACGTGATTAAACGAAAGAAATATAATTAGAGGTACTTTGATCACAGTTTATATTTACCGGACACGTGAGACGCGACACATCAAAATTCAGTGATTTAGTTTTTCGTTAAAAAAAAAGGCGTAGATGTCAACGTGGAAAATTTTCTGAAGACTTTAGCCAGGTCAGGTAAAATAACGCGAAAGCATGATAGGGGTACCACAGAAACTCGATTTGTGTAATTGTTCTTGTTGTACGGTCACGACACCGTGTCGCCTGTTAACGGATAACACATAAACGGTAATGGCGTTCAGGGTCCTTTTATTATGAATCCGTTAAATCGCAATTGTACGTGTTAAACGTTACCAAAGAAGAATAAAAATCGGAAACAATAGCTTAACCCCCTGACAAAGATGAAAATGAGCGCATACACCTCGTGCCGCAACATTCACGGCAACATCCTGCATTTCTATAGAATAAGAATACAATGCGGCCATTAGTATAGCGACGAGATACTTTTGCACAGGCATGCAAACGTCAACAACCAGATACTATTGTGTACATCCCTGCTGAAATATCTTGCTCGATACCTTCATTCCTACGTCTGCCGAGCGATAAAATATTACGCGATGAACATCGGAAGCCAAAGAAAATCGTCGCGGCAACGTTCCTCGCCAATTATGGGAATCACCGCTACGTCCCAAATAATCATCTAAAGTATCCTCATGGTCGAACACATTTACGGAACATATTTATAATCAATCGCGCTGATCCACGCGCATTTTCGCGCGACCATAATTCCAACGATAATTGTCACGAAAGTAGTCGCGTATCCGTGACAAAGAATCGTAATCGGAATGGAAAACATTCCTCATAACGAGAATTACACCATTGCCATTCCAATCTGCGATTCACACTTATACTTTAACGATTGAAAATTCTCACCTCGTTTGCCGTGGTCCCTGGATCTGCCCAAGAATCAGAAGGGCTATCGCGGTTGCCGCGATGTCACCGCGACGCATCTCTTACATCACAATTCCCTTGTTTATTGAATTCATAAACCGGATGCGAGCGGAACGAGGTTTACGCTTCCGCGGTCAGCCAGCCGGATGTCAGTCGGAAGTCTGTCATTTCAGGCGCACGGCATACCGATCACGTACCTCCGACGAGGCGTCCACGATTTCTCGCACAGTTTCCCGATTATCACCGCGCACAGCCTTTCACCGGCGACAGTTTCAATTTCGCGTGCGTCTCCAAAAATTACGCGAAACGTCGTCGCGACGCGATGCCCTCGAACGCGTCGACTTCGTCGAGAGCGACCGCGAGACACGATTCTAAATCGCTCGCAATTAATCGAGGATCGATTAAAATCAATACGGTCCGTCGGACGCTATCCTTCACGATTCTTGAAAGCAAAAAGGCAGGCACCAAATCATCGGGCGAATCGTCCATTTCCTTCCACCGACGAAACAAAGCCACACGCGCTGTGGAAGCGCGAAAGAGTCAAACTGCAAGATCAACATTTGGAATCTCTAAAGTGTTTGCGCGCTTAACTGGTTCGACGAGTGTTTGTAATCGCCAAATACTCGAAAGCCATCCTTTTTACGAGTGACTAAGCGCAAAGAAGAGTTTCGCTCGGGCTCGTCCGTACGTCCGGCCGGTATCGGAGCACGCACCTCGCGTGCTAAAACTCTTCGCGTAGCCGCTAATTTCGATTCCCCCTCCCCCTCCAGCCTCTTTTCGGGGGCAAGAATCGTCATTCACGAGTCCTCTTCGTCGGGGCCGGAGACACGGTCGACCGTAAACGATCCCGATCGACGGTAACGGCGATACCGCGATACCGTGAGTACCACGGATGTAGTTAACCCCGAACGATTTATTTAATTCGTCTTAATGAAGCTGGCACGCCGGCCGAAGCATGCCGCTCGGTCGAACGGCTCGGCTAGAAAGTCGAGTCTAATCTAAGAGACACGTTTATCCGAAAGACGGCAAATCGGTTGTCCTAATGGTCGGTATGCCAGGCATCCGGCGTACGGCGGCTCGGCTGCTGGCCACCGGTCATTAGCAAATAGACGCTAATTAAAAAGATAACTAAGTACCGTCGTTATCGGCGCACCGTGCACTTTATAGCCGAGCTTTGAGGCTGATCGGAGATACGCGGGTCACGCGATCGAGCATTATTGGCCGGGAATCGTTGAATTCGATCCTCACGCGAGGATAGCGCCGTATTGTCTTGACGCGACGATCGTTAACGATTCCGGCGTGAGAATTTATCGATCGACTCGTCATCGTCGTCCCAGTCGCCTTTATCTCGCTCGAGCGACACGCTCGATCCTCCGGCCCCCCTTTAAAGATCTAACGATCGCGATGGAATCGCCAGATCGCGGAATCGCGAGGAGGCGGCGCGATCGAACGTACGTTAATTCGCGCTCTCACGCGCGATACGTTCCGTGCGTCCCGTCTACGTTCCTCGCTTCTTTCTCTCTCATCGGGTCCAACCTCGGTAACTTAACGAAGAATTCCTTTCAGGGAGTACCCTCCCCTCCCGTGCTACCGGTTCTCATTGTCCCACTCCTGCTTTATTGTTCTCCTTTGTCAGTCTCTTTTCCGAACTCGTACCTCCTGTCCGCTCTTCTCGCGCTTTCGCCTTTCCTCTTCAGACGCGTAAGCGCCGCTTTATCTCTGCAAAATTTCTATACCGTCCCGGCGAATAGAATTACGCGACCCGGGGGTTTCCCTCGTTTCCCCGCTAACGGGAGGCAAAACGTCGGCTCGGCCGAATCGGGTTGTCAGGATCCTCGTTCCGCGTTCCGCGTTGTCTGCCCATCCATGTTCAACGACACTCGATACACGTCCTCAGGGTCGATCGACCGAGGAGCATCGTTCGCCTTGTCAGCCTTGACAAATGCGCTCTTCGAGGCGGATAGGTGTCGCGGGGCTTCTCGACGGATCGTCGAGTCCGACGATTCTAATTACGATCGATTATCGCTCCGCCACGAAAAGCGTTCGCTGGCCCAAATCTTGATGACGAGAGAGCCTTGTCACTTTTCATCGCGCCCCACGGTTGTCCTTTGTCAGCGACGCAACGCCCGACGCATCGTTTGTCATCGTCGATCGCCACGACCAAGACATCATCGTAACCGTCCCGACCTGTCAGCGGCTCGACGCAAAACGATAAGGTACACGTCGTCGTGTCTCGCGACCACCAACTTCTAAACACGACTCCCAACGAATCACGGTACACCGATCGATCGTGGATCGACGCCACCACACTCTCGTCTAACCGGCGATCATCAAAGCTCTTTGAGTCCTGCTCGGAAATAACGCGCGATCTCTCTCTCTCTCTCACTCTCTATCTATCTCCGAGATTCCCCAAACTACTTTCGATTTCACCGAAAACTTCTTAACCGAAGCGTGTTTCGAAAACCGATATCCGATCCGCTCGCGGCCCCGTCAACGATGGTCCCCCGAAGCGCGCTGGAACTGGAGCAGAGGGTAACTGTGCAAGGTGTGCGGTGTAACCCGGTGTTCAAGGTAACTACCACCACCAGCACCACCACGACCACCACCACCGTCACCACCACCACCACCACCACCACCGCCGTCACCACCGCGACTCCCGACGACAACGGTGACAACCACCACCACCACGAGCAACGGCACCGGCGACACCACAGTCACCAGGAGAGGTAGGAGCTACGTGGAGTCTCTTAGGGGTTACTCGGTACGGGGAGTTCGACGAGAATCAGGCCGCGTGCACATGGGAATTTGAACGAGCGGGCAGAAAGTAAAGCGCGTTCGGTCGAGAGGAGGGCCCGCGATGGACTGGCCTCGCCAACCCAAGTCCTCCTACCTTTGGGATCAGGTCCCAGCCTCTACGATGTTACCTCTACGATCCTACCTCGCCTCTTTCGCTCTCTTTCTCGCTCTTTTTCTCTCTCTCTCTCTCTCTCTCTCTCCCTCTCTCTCTCTCCCTCCCTTTCTCCCTCTTCCATCTCTATCTCCCTCCGTCTCTGTTTCTCCTTCGCCCTCCGTTCCTCTCTTCATCCTCCCTGTACCACCAACTTTCTCTGTTTCTCTCCCCGGCCTCTCTTACTTTCTTTCTCCCGGCTTCTTCTTCGCGTATGCACCTTCGCTCGGTTATATACCCTCTCGCTTTGCTTTAGTTTGAGAGTTACCTGTTGCCCAATGCTCCGACTCTCGGCGCTCGTGCAACGTCTATATTCGCCGGAACGGCTCGTGGATCCACGACGCTCCGCGTCAATCTTGCCGGTGCTACCGATGGGATCGTCATTCGTGCGAGGAAACGTCCGTTGTTCCGCGATTCAATCGGATCGATGATTCGGGATGAGGTTCAGCGAATCAAATCGGTTACATTCAATTTGCTCTGTGCCGTGTGCGATTGCTTCTCGTGACATAATTTCGCGGGTACCTTTTCTCTTTGTAAATTACAATCACCCCGCCGATCGTTTGCGAATTATCAATAACCTTGTATTTACATTTTATTTATCGATAACTATGCAAATCGTTTGCGTCAAATAAAGGAGGACTAAAAACTTGATGGCGAGTAATTTGGGCGGTTTACAACAAAGAAAAGAAAATATGGCACGATATATCTAATACCTTGGTGTCCAACGCGATGGACGGCCAATTATCGTTAACTGTAATTGAAATCGATAACGAAACGTGGGTACGACGCATCAAAATTGTACGCAATTTACTATCGAAATGATCGTGAACGAATTGATAAGTTTGCATTCGAATAACACGGGGCACCGCTCTTGATCCCATTTATCTTAACCCGCGTCTATGTTTATACACGGTAGATTTACACCGCAAACTGCAAATATATAGTACCATCGTACCGTATCAACGTATCGCGTACCAACTGTTTATCGCTTGTTTCGCTGCGCGGTATCTTAAACGCAATATCAAAATTTATTAATCTCAATTAATGTCTATATTCCCGAGCCACGATTCGAATACTCCATATCCGAGGCGTATCGTTATTTCAATTGTAATTAATAATCAACGAGCGGGAATTTATTGATCCATACATCTGAACTGGTGAGAATCGAAGCGTCTCGAGTCGATTTTATAGTTATCGGAGGAATTTAATATTTCTCGAATCGAGCCAATGAAATGCGAGGAAACGCAACGAAATATATTTATCCCGAATTAACCGCCTTCGATCGTTTATCGCTTAATTCTTAAGTACATGAATTTATAATACAGATAACCTTCGCCCAAACCGGATGATCCAAGACGTTTGATACATCGAAGTAAGATTTTCTACAAAGATCGGTGTAAGTTGAGCGCTTCTAAAACTCGCCACCGAGAAAAACCAAAGATCGAGAGTTCATTGAGAAACTCATCGGAACGATCCAACATTACGTTGCGAAAGCAGCTAGAGGCGTAGCGATCGATACACATCCGCGCGTGAATTTTCGATCCTATCGGCGTTCGAGTCGTGATTCATTTCGTGGGTGGATCGCTCGATCTGCCCGTTCGACTTGAGGTAGACTTGATGTACGAGGGGTGTGTCCTGGCTCGATCCTGTAGAGCGGACGTCGACGTAGCTGAAAAACACTCAAGGTATTACCTGAACGAAGATCTTCGCGATTGACCTTGTTCGGGATCGAAAAAAGAAATCTCCAGGATCTTCGGTTAGTCCCGACGGATCGTATATTTCGTCGAAACGAACGTTGCGTTAAAGAGAAGGACGGCGCTGCCGAAAATTGACTTCCGTTGAAATTAGTTTCGTTAATCTCTGGCTTAGCGGAAACGGGACGAGAGTGGTTTAAAGCCTCCGGCGCGAGACTTTAAATCATTCACGTTACGCGTTTCGAAGTATAACGATTCATCGTTCTGGCGTACTAACGCGGGAAGATCCGAATTGGTTAATGAAAAACATTAATTAATTTAAAAACAAATGTTTCTCTTTCATCATCTTTAATTGTTTCTCGCTTCTCTCGGGTATTAAAGTCGCGGACTTTATCGCTCTTCGTTATTTTAGATAATACGAGGAAGCAAACGTTTAAGTTTACAAGTACTTGATCAAAATTTGGAAAAAAAAGTACCACGACCGAGGGTAACGCGGGTTTGTCCCCACGATATGTCCGTCTTTTTACCCCATCGGTTTTTCCTGCATCGTGCAATCTGTTTAAAGCCTTACTTACCACGCACTATCATTAACGTGGAGACCACGCGAGAGCAAGCTATCGATGATAACGTGTTTATTTATGGAATCTCGCAATTAGACGGGTAATAAGGTACCGAATCGCGATAAAAAAAATTCACGCGGACGACTTTTTCTTTCACGTTCGTCGATCGAGGGGGGAAAACTGCGTGGCCAGAAATGTTCGTGACATTGGAAATTAGTATGTTGCTGTCGTTAGCAATTTTCTGGGCCTTTACGATCTCGGAGCATGCGAAACGTAAGCGGTAGATCGTAGGGGGGAAAAAGTATACAGGGCGATGAGAATTTTATTCAAAGGACGGATCTCGTAGTTGCTTATGAACTCGGTTCCCTTCGATTTTCGAGGAAACAAGCGTGCCGTATAACAACCAGGGGGTGTGGGGGGCCTCAAGCGAATTCCATTAATTATATATCATTACGTCGTAATTGTACGCCATATGTTTTTGGTTTTAAGGGGTCTTTCACTGATCCGCGAGTGTGTTCGTATAATATATGTATATCTACATGCAATATACATATATATATATATATATATATATATATGTATATGTGTATGTATACACGTCCGCGATATGGTTCACGGCTTCTTCACGAAGGGAAAAAGAAATCGAGCGGACGATCGACCCCCCCCCCCGTTCGACCGCAAAAATGACGCGGTCTGGAGTACCGAGAATCGGAAAATCGTCCCTGGAAGTTAAATTACCGTTACGTTACCGATAAGTTCGTCCATGATAACGTTTGATGAGATCATCCATTACAAAACGATTCGCGTTCGTTCGGATCTAATCTCGATTATTCGCTATCATCCGTAAACGTGTCCGTGAATATAATTATAATATCGTGGGAGGATAAAGATATAATTTACTATAAATTTCACTCTGTCACATCTGATTTTGTTTCGTGATTCAACGCGCCACAATGCGCGGCGAGTAGACGCGACGCGTTCGCTACAAAACTGCTCTATCATTTTATTGGAATGACTCGAACAAACAGCAGGAATCATGTCTGGCTGCACAGCCTGTCGTTTCAGACACACGCCGACATACGTGTACGTATACGTATCCGTATTCCGTGTACCGCATCCGCAGAAAGAGAGGCAAATGCACGAGCCGGGGGAACAAACGATCGAGAAAGCACCCGAGACGAATGGTTCGACAAATCGTTGCAATCGTACAAATCGATTGGTAACGGTTTCTCTTATCGTGTACCGATGCGTTTTCGTTTTTTGAAGTTTTCGAACGTTCGTCTTTGACTCCGATTTATGGAATTAATCAATGATCAATTAATAAATTTATGGGAATAAATCGCGCTGCGTTATACGCAACGAGTGACGTGTACGTTTATATTACGCGTATGCAAATGTTTAAATTGAAGAGGAAGAAGTAGCATTGAATTTGATAGATTATTTCTGCTTTTCCAAGGCGATTCTATTTTCAATTCCTTCTGCTAAAAACATGCATAAAATCAATAGGAGGGAGATCCTCCGAGGGTACGAGCGTTTCCTTGCAGATTGTCGATCGCAAAACCGTTATGTAGCACGCCCGATACGAAAGTGTTATTATTTCGAGTGATAACAGTCTTACAATGGCGCTATACCGGAAGGTGCGTTGCGTAACGAGCCATGGCAGTGTTTACACAGGACACGGAAGATCATCCAGTACAGCGTGAATTCATTGTATCGCGGATTCCAGTTTTATGGCCACGATGTCGCGGATTCTGCATTCTCGGCTCGCACGCGTTTTCTTTTCTTTCCTCCACGCCGTAAAAATGTTTACAGCCCACCGTGAATTTCGCGAGTTCAGATTTCACGCGGTAAGGCTTTAATGGGACGTCATTAGGTTTACGATAACCCTTAATTTATAACGCGTTCCGATTTCTCGTGCTTTATGGACAATGCGTCTGTAATAACGTTGTCGAGAAGACGCGTAATAAAGACTTATCTCCGAACCGTGGCGATTTCGGGTTTGTAAATATAGCGACGACTGTGCGCTCCACGACGAACGTGTCGATCTTATTTAACGAATCGTTTCGTTCGATTATTCGTTATTCAAAAATTAATTTTTTCAACAGCCCACTGTCGTAGTTTCTTTCGAATAAGTATTCATGCTCGAAACGATTATACAGTGGAAGCCCCTAACCAGTGGAACCTGTAACTTTCGATAACAATAACCGACTGATAATATTACAGAAATTATTAGAAAATAATATAACCTACTTATATTTATCCGAAACTACATATTATGTAGCGTGTATAATTATCAGAATTGATAACAAAGCTAAAGTTTGATTGTAATAAGCGGATTATTTTAAGTATTTTTATATGACGTCGTTTTGGGATCAATTGATTTTGATAACAATAACCGATTCATAACACTATACGTAATTATAATGTCCAGTTTCCACTGTATTACTCTGTCGCCAAAATGTTTAGATACTGAAATATAAAAAACCAAAATGGTTGTCTTAAATTTCTAGACGAAAGCTCCAATCGCATTAAAAGTAATTCCTTCGACGCAATAATAATTAACAACACGATGATTTGTACGAACAGGGTAAATGATCCTTTCTGTAAACTTGAAACGCGCAGGTGTAAGTTGAAATCGGGATAGCATTTATGATATAGGGTTCCGGGGGACGGACCCTCCCTTAAATAACTTATTTCGGTGTCCCTAATTCCGATCCTGTAACGTTGTAACGCCGAAGTTCATTTTAACCTTTCTTTACGATTGTAGTTTTCAGCCGACGATCGGGGGCTGTCTCGTGATTGCGCCGAATCGTTAAAATGCCCGACAATCGTAATTAAACTATGGTAACTATAAAATATGTTTTTCTTTCCTCGTAAATAGTTTCACGTTGAAGGGACTGGAAATCTAACTCTTTAACATCTGTACGAGGCTCGTTATGCTAGATACGTTGAGCGTAGGTAAACGCAGACCTTCTTCAGAGGTGGATAATACTTTTTAGAAGAATTCGTAATTATCATTCAGTAATCAGTAATTATCAGTAATTATTTAGTTTATCAGTAATTATCATTCAAAATTTACTATAGAACAGTTTGATGACCGCGACAATCAACGCTACGATAGATTACGTCATCGCGCCATTTCCAAGTGCTAAACGATTATAACGGCGTGCTTGTTTTCTCATATATGAGGTAAACGAGAATCGTGGTGATTCGACCAGGTAGGAACACGTCGATAGTTAACATCTTTCTTGTCCCCTTCAAACTCGGTCAAAATGTTTTACGATTCGCAAATAAAAACTTGTCGCGATAAAAGTATCCACTCTCGTATGACGTCAGCCTTATTATTCTCCTTAAAACTTAAGAAGATCTTTTCCTATTGGGAGATAAATAGTATAAATAATATAAATAACGAATATGTAAATAATAGTACGCGCGGCATAAATATAACAAACGGTAAACTTCGTATCCACTTTGAACTTCGACATAAACAATTTCGGACGACCGAGGACGAAATAAAAAACATTCGTGACACAGGTATCCATTCGGAGAACACGATCACCTGCTATACACCCATTCGCGTATCGCGTATCATACGATTCCCCCCTCTTGTTTCTCTATTATGCCTCTCTTTTCACACAATTTCGATGTTACTCCTCCCCTTCGTTTTTTTTTCGCCACCCCTCTTCACCCAACATTCTTCTCGTAATTCCTTTCTGCGCGTTTCTATTAGCGGTTTGTATTTCGAGCAGATGTTTCTACGGTACAATGGTTCTTACACGGGCTAGCCAGTTTCAGCCTCGTAACGGCATTGTTGCGCCAAGATATAAAAGATTGGGATAGGCCCCTCGGGGCTCCTCGGCAACGACACCCCGAAGAAAACTTGTTTACTCTGTTTGGGACGAATAGCGGGCAGCGATATAGGTCTATATCGAGCCGGAAATAAATTTTTTCTTCGGTTGTTTTAACGAAACGTATTTGTCGAAAGGTAAACTCTTACAGCGGACCAAATTCGAGTACGCGAAAAGAAAACGACAGATGGGGGTTTTCGAGGTGACCGAAATACATTAAAAAACGCATTATTGCAAAGAGTGCATTAGCGTTCGATAAAGATCGCGTCGACACGAATAACCTGAGCATGATTCGGACAAACTTGGCCCAATCAATGCCGAGATACGCGATCTCAACAATTTTAATCATTCGATATTTTGATCGTTGAAGGGCTTCGGTTTTGACATATTTTGGGTCGTTGTATTTACGATTTAGCCTTGAAGCGTACATTTTTTTAATTCCCGTATCGTTTTCGAGTCGATAACTCATTCGGAACGTGTATACGGCGTTCCGTTTACGTAGTTCCTCCATCTATTTTCAGAGTCAACAACGAAACACGGATTACAAACGGCTAATCATACTGTAATCAATGTTCCACCGTGAGATTATTTCGCACAGACGTTCCGAACCTGTTTTGCGGATGCGGTAATTACGTACATACGTTCTTATCTTGTACACGCTGCTTTACGGTCCCTAAATTCAAGCGAATAGGTTATCTTATCCTCTATCTACATGCTTCATCATTCATAAACGCTCATTGCCGCCGCGTAACGCAGTTATAGAGGTCAGTAATTACGGTTAATTCAAGTTTCATGTGCTTTCCGTTTCAGACTGCGTAAGAAATCTCGCGGGATTACGGAGCATTTTTAACTCGCGCATTTATCGTTCCTCCCATGACATATTACGCTTACCGATCAATTATTCAACGAACCGTATATATTCAAACCATAAATTCTCGAACGATCTTCGTAATCTCCGCACCATAGATCATTCCAACAAGTCCAGGGTACGTTAAAAAGTGCGATTTCAGTTTTTGAAATGTGGGCGTCCACCATTTTCCCATCTTTCAATAAGAATGGTTAATTTTGGTACCAACGAGAGCGACAATATTTCTGATTAAGAATAATTTTAAAAAATTTGATTCTGGTTCAATCAGCGATCAACAATCAATACCGCCAGCAATGTACCATTTTTAACAGGGCTTCGTTGTGAGCCAAATAAAACCAACAAGCAACTAACTAAACTGTTTTAAAAATTCTCATGTATAACCAAGAAGTACCCAAACAAACTGCAGAAAACAGAATTATATCATTAGACGTAGCGGAATGTTAAAGAAAAATCATGGAATTTGACCAATTTTTAGTCGTTTACAAGAGGAAGATCCCTCGAAAACAAATTGTCCGATTTATTTCAAATACGATATACATATTCTTAAAAAAGATTATCTATATTATAGTATAGGATTTTTTCGATACGCTTAACCATTAGCTTATAATTCAAGCTTTGTGTTCGTCCTACAAAATTTAAACTTAAAACTTCGATTATAAACACTATGAGTAAGCGTATCGAAAAAATCTTATGTTAGACGATAGATAATCTTATAAAGAATACGTGTACCCAATTTTAAATTAATCGGACAACTGGATTTCGAGATTTCTGTCCCGCCAGTGTGAAAAACGTAGTTTAGGGAAAAACGCAAAAGAAGTATGAGTTTAGTGACGCGGGATAACCTGCAGCGCTCCGTTCAAACCACAGTAACTCCATCATGTTTCAAAATTGTAGTTTGGAACACGGTTTGAAATATTCTGAAAACCAAAAATAAAATAAATCGATTTTCAGAAATTTTCAGGTTGCGGAATCCCTCAAATTTGACTTGAAATAAACCCGCGGCATACATCCCGCGACAAAACTTACGAGATATAACAAAATCATAATACCGCTAATCATAAATTATTCAGTAAATCCCTTCATATCGCAATGCCGGCTAGTTGTTCTGCAAAAAAAAAGAAACCGTTTGATTCGCAAAGAAATCGTAAGTTATCCGACGAATCCCTTGACATCGCAAATGTCGGCTAGTTACTTCGCAAAAAAAAACGAAACCGATCGATACGCAGATAAATCGTCGAGATCTTCGTCTTCCCACCCGGAAACACGATCGTACTCGATGGTATCTTTGTATATCCGGTGTTGAGGGGGCGCGCGTAAGTGTCCATTGGTCGCGGTGGTAAGGGAAGAGAAAGAAACGGAGGGTGAAAGAGAAAACCCAGGCAGGCAAACTGTTAGTCATTGGCTGCTAACGCGGTAAAACCAACTCCTTTCCAGCGTGGGTCGTACGAGTATTTAATAGGTAGCAATGAGCAACAGGTCCAACGGTGCTCGCCTGGGTTACGCCCATTCGAACGCGCTTCTCGTCGCTGGGCCGCTATTTTCTCTTTATTGGCGTGGCTTTTCTCCCTTCTACGAACGCTGCCTCTTACACGCGTTACAACCGGAAGCCCCGGGTTCTCGATCTACGAGCGAGAAATCGTAATAAAGTGCGTTCGGTCGTTATCGCGAGCTTATAGCGTTATCGAAGCGAAGCGGGACGGTTAAAAGTTTTTTCGAATTGCTTTTAGGGAACGAACGCTTACCGCCATACGTGTCGTGTCCGTTTGCCGTCTGGTATATTCCAGCTTTAATTGAAATCACGATGATCATCACGAAGTTCAGAACTATTTTCGAACTATTGCGTTGAAGCATAAGTCATAGCGCTTTGTTCAAATATAAAAATAAGTGGTGACATAAAAGATTTTGGCGTTATGCAATATGTTGTTTGAAAGAAAATGTGTCTGTAAGGTAGTGTGTTTGGTTTTTACATTTGATTTCATTTTCGCCGGATTTTGAGGTCGTTACAATGGAATGTCAAGTGGACAAAAATTAGTATTTTCGAGACCATCTTCTTTTTGCTTTTAAACTTTTTTTTTACGTTGGGCTTTTCCCATGAATTTTGTGAAGAAGTTGATTCAATCACTCTCAATGGTGTTGTACGAACATGCTCGTTTGTATCCACCCGAATTCCGATTTCAATTTGGCAATCGGAAGTTTTCACACTGCGATAATTTTCCTTGACCAATAACTTTAATAAATCGATAACCGCGTGATAAATTAATTCGCATTAAATGGAACACATTTCATTATAAGGATCTGAAACTCCACAAAAATTAAACCCTATGATAAAACCAAACACACTATTTTACATACACATATTACATATCGCCAAAATCTTTTATTTCAACGCCCATTTTTAAATTTAGAAAATGCCATGACTTATACATCAACCCAACAGTTTCTAATTAGTCATCAAGATGTTTTCAATAGACATCGTCCATGGAATCGCTGTTTTATTTGGGATGTGTAAAATGTTAGTTAAATGGGACTTTAAAAGGACTGTAAAAGAAATGGTTTATTCTGATCTAAAACTATCTAATAAATAAAACGATTAACGCGGGCGAAAAAGCTAAACGAAGCACGATACGCAATTACGTTATTGTAGTTCGCTAATTTCATCTAGCAAAAATAATAAACGATATGCATCGATACTATTACCAATCCTCTTTCCCTAAAATTTCTTCTCCCTTTTTTAAAATCTGTCCAGGGGGTATCCAGGGGAAGGGTGAAACGATACAGATCGCAGATACCATTCGTCGAAGAGGGGAGCTGAGAGTGCGGTAGGTGCACTCGCGAGGCGAAACCAATTTTCCACGAGGCGCGATCGCCCCGCTTATTGTTTTTGTTGGCCGCCGTCAGAAGGACGAGACAGGAGGAAGGGAAAGAAATTTTAAGGAGCGAACGAAACGGAGTCCCGTGATGGGCTCTCGGGATCTCTTTAAAGTGCCGCGGCCTTTCGATAATTAGAGGGCAGCCATTGTTACACCGGGCCCCGAAGAGAGCCGAGGACGACGAAGCGAGAAAGCAAGAAAAGGCGGAGGAATATGCAGCCAGCGCGGCTGCAGACGGCAAAACGAGACTCTCTCTCGCTCTCTCCTCTTCTCCCCCCCCCCCTTCCTCACTCACTCCCTCACTGTGTGTGGAGGCTGAGAAAAAAAGTCTCCTCTGCCCACGGAAATACGTGATTTTAAGGGCCGCCACGCGAAGGAGCCGGCATAACGTCGTGAGTGAAATAAAAGAAAGATCGTGAGAACTCGTGGGGGGAAATTGTGTGAATATAAGTATGTATGCGCGCGGACAAGTTCGTCATTTCAATCTTGCGATTTGCTTGCCGTTTAGAGCTACCGCATACAATTGCTTCGTATTATTCGACGTTATTTGCCCCGCGGGATTACGTAGTTATTTGATTTCGAGCAGTCTGACTGGCAGTCGATCGACGCTCCGTCCATATGATTTTAGCTACGCGTATCAACTCTCCACGTAGCAATTTGTAAGTTATTTCCATAAAGCCGATTCGGCGGCGGAAAAAAGAGGTGCCGCGAGTTTCACTTCGGCGCTGATGGGCCTCGATTCAGCGTTAATCGCGATACGACTCGCGAAACAAGCGTAGAAAGCGATGTTTCCTTTTAACCGAACGATCGGTCCCTTACTTTTCGCGCAATTACGTGCCATTCGAGTTTGCGAGCAGATTTATCGCTGAACGCAAGTCGCAACATTGTCGGTGCCATAACGGCGTAATTAGGGTGCGCGAATCCGCTTCCCTAACTCACGGCGCTTGATTAGTTCCGGAAAAATAGACTAGGATTTGCCGGAAAGCATTAATTAACCTTTACGAACATAACTTACCCCAGTAATAAGCGTCCGATCTCCCTCATTGCTCCGGGATCAAGGTAGCCTCGCGTTTCTCATGACGGCGATGAAAAAGTGTCGCCGCTGCGTCCGAACTCGTTTGAACCCTCCTAAAGCAGATTCGCGTTCCAATGATGACGTCTTACGATGGATTACATTGCCGAGTAATTAGTACGTTCTCAGTTTTCATAAATCATCGTGCCCGCCGCCTCATGACTGTTCGATAAAACCGGCGACGCTTTCTCCTCGAAGAAATAATGTGTGTCGTTGATCGAAGACTCGCGATATCAGCGAATTTTTGCCTTCGATCGTTGCGATCGAGAATCGCTCGTCGCGCGATTCGATGCTCAACGGATTAATTATTATGATTTTTATTTGGGGCGTAAAGAGCGTGATTGGGGTAAGAGTACTTAAGAGTGATTCACTGTTTCGACGTATAATATGTTTTATTTATATTTACCTAATCCGAATCTGCAGCAGACGTAATACTTTTCTAACGATCACTGGCGTAAGCGTCACTTTGGTTTAATTGGCGTTCCTCCGCGAGATTAATTGTTTCGTTTCAGCGGTCTGAGTTGATATCAATTATGAGAGAAATGGGACCGATTCCGAAGCCAGTAATCATCGGTAGGTAGAAGCGGAGAGTTTAACGATTACTACAATTTATCCAGCTTCCTGTTCCCTGATTTTCCTGTTTCTCTATTTCAGGTGAGCGAGACGGATAAATACCGGTTCTGTAGCGCAGATATTTCTGATTTAAAACATCAATTATGAAAAATCAGGCATTCCCACAGTTTCGAGCTTTCCACCATTACAACGCTATCGCGTATCCCAAAGTCTCTACTCTAGTCCTCCGTCAATATCAATTATTACAACACTCGTTTCACTCGCTTTTCCCGTACACATCTCGACACACTGTCGCCGCGTAATCAAAATTCACATCCAAATTAATCCAATTACATCGACCGACGACATCCAAACTGTATCCAAAATAAGTCTCGTAAAGAGTCTCACGAATCGCATCGTAGTGATCCGCGCGCAAAACATTCGTTCCATTTCTTCGTCCCTCCTTCCGATAACGGATACTCTTGCTCGCCCTTGCACTTCGGCGTCGAGTTGGCGTAACTCAGGTGGTACGATCGCAATTAGAAGGAAAGAAAAGGGAAGCCGACGGTGACACTCGCTCTAACCGTTTATAGGCGCGCACTCGGTGAGAAATTAAGGGCGACGACTGCGTCGGAGACTCGGACGAGACTTTGGAGTCGGTTGCATGATAATTGGCCCAGGTTCCCAGCCACTGTTTCTTTGATAACAGGTTCTCTCTGCTTTCCGTGCACCGTTTCGCCCGGCATATCACGCATGCGTCCGCCCCTCCACGGCCGGGGACGTTTCTTCTTTGAGAGGTCGTAAAGATAATGCCCACATGCCAGCCGGCAGCAGCGGAACGGAAAATTTATCCAGATTCCATTTCAATGGAGATTGTTCGCCGCGATTAATTAATTCACCGTCCGGATCGCGCGCGGGCCATCATGGGGGCTCTCGAGCTATGTACGCTCCAAAGGATTCCTCGCGATTTCGAATAATTCGGCCGGTTATTGCCGATTTCGTTGATCTGTTTCGTTACTCGCCCGATCAAAATTAATATGTAAAATTAGCTTTTCATGATGTTTGATTTTTCTAATGTAAGGGAAAGATCGATGCCTGATTTTGCGATGCTGGAATCTTTCCCAAAATTTCAGGAAGAATTAAGGTTTACGTCACGATTAAAACAACGCTCTTGAAACTACAATAGACAACCTTTTACGTCGGGATAAAAACAAGACTATTTTTATAAATATAAATAAATGTTTTACAAATATAAATACTATAAATGTACATAGATAAAAATGCTACGAAATAGACGTAGCATTCTTTTCATTTTAAAATACGGTTATTTAATTTTTTTCTTTCCACAGCCTGTTGAGAAAGCTCCTCCGCATTTGAGAACGTTTGTTCGTTACATACTTCGTTAAACAAAGTATATCTTTATTTCGCGTGGGTAATTATTATGGCTCGGACATTTTTAACATCCGCCGGAAGTTGTTACCGATAACGGGAAATCTCTTCACCCTTTTTATTTAACGGATGATTTCGATTTAGCGATGACAATTTAAAGGATACCGACCATTCGAACGAATCGCGTTCACTCTCTTTAAGTAACCGCGAGGAGGTCAATTCGACGGTTTCCTCGTTCCAAATATCCCAGCTTTTACGATCCATAAAGGGACGAAGCCCGCTTTTAGTGGCTATTACACGAATCCCTGCCTTGGCGTAACATTTATGGTTCGTGCACCGTGTGCGGCAGTCGTTAAAACACATCTCCCGGTTCGTACGCTCGCCGCTAGTCCTGTTTACGTTTACGATTAGGCGTATGACATTTTTGCCTTTACTTCGGTCCTCCTATCAATAAAGGGGCAACTGCGCCCTCGAGTTCATCCGCGAGGATCGTTCGGTGCGACAGAGCTTCTTTGCAGTATTTTACCGCGTCGTTCGGACCAACGGAATCGGACGTTTTCAAAATCTCCCGACCGTATCGCCGCTCTGACATTGCGTACGCGTGCGGAAATATGTACAATTTTGGCGGGGATAGCAACTACGATACGTGCAACAATTTCGTGCATCCCGTATCGATGCGGACATCAAACTGCTCCAAAAACGTAACTAGCCGCGACAATTTGTATTACCAAAGGAATCATTTAGTAAAGCGGTGCTCGAAGTAATCGTAGAACGAATCAACGTAGAAACAAAATGAGATGCAATGATTTTTTCGAAACAACGAATGATTAATCGATCGTCCGGGACAGTGCTTTTCAATCGTCGATCCGCAGACGTTTCCTGCTCGACAAAGAAGTTAGAAAGGTTACCAATTTGAGTAACCGTAGAATGCTCGCTTTATAATAACAGATTTAAAAATTGATTCACCAAATAATTACGTTATTATAAATCATAGTACTCAATTTTACCTTAGCGATCGGCGAAATACTTCTCCCACTTTCACCGATCCGCGGGTGTAAAGAGGTTGAAAACCACTGGTACGGGGGATACACGTGAAACTATTATTAAATTACGTATGCAAAATGCTTTGGCCGTCGTGTAAACAAAAGAATCCGCAGGATGATAATCACTCACGTGTCTTATTGTTAGATCCATCTTCTTTTTTATACGTAGCGCGGCCATAGGGCGAATCATGTATGATGGCCAACGTCGATTTGATTCTTTCCGCGCGAGTATGTTGCCGGCCGATGTACATACGATTATATACGATGTATATAAGGCATACGAGGGCATAGGAAATATATTGCCGCGTCGGCTCTTTGAGAGAAGTTTCGCGTAGGCGCGCGGGTCCGCTCGAACCTGGGATCGTTTAAAAGGGGATCCACGACTTATTAGGCACCGACATAGGCTCAATTCGCGGCCTCTATTAATACGAGAGAGCCAAGCCGATTTACTTTACCGTCTGTTTACACGCGATTTCCATCGGCCATTTCTCGTAATGCGACTTTCCGCTTGCGCCGCGCCGGATGCCGGGGCTTATTACGCGTTTCGCGATCGGCGCGCACAGACGCTTAATCTATTTACCCGACTCCCCGATATTCGATATAATGTTACAACGTGTAACCCGATTTAATGAATTAGTAAATACGCTAATTAATATGATGATTGGGGGAAAATGTAAATGCGCCACGGCGACTTTATGAATTTATAATTGATTTTCTTGCGTTCGATCCTGCGACTGGTTCCGTCGCTACACCAAGTTCATTAAAATCCGCGGAAGTTCGGGGAATAATTGATGTTGTTCTCTTTATAATACGAATTATGATATTCGAAAGTCTCTGTCGTACAATTTATGATGGTATCCGACCGATCTCGCGTTCAATTCAGTTACCTACGCTCTGCTCGTCAAAGTCTATGCGTATTAACGAGCGCGATGTTTAATTAAATGTTTCGGATTCCATTCGGGCAATGTCGTTATTAAAACTTCGCGTTTCCAAATTTGTTGTGTCGCGGGACACGTTGTCGACAATATTAACAATTAACAGCGCAGATAGTTACCTTAACCGAAAAATCGTTTCCAACGAAATATCGCGCGGTATCCTGTTTTCTTTTGAAGTGCTAAAGACTCTTTGTTTTTTAATCTTACCGTCGTTATCATTCCTCCCGTCGTATGATTGGAACGCGTATAAGGAATTTCAAGTTGCTTCCTTAATTTCTCTCGGAACGCCTTGACGAACCATCAAGGTGCGACAACATTTTTTCTTCGTAAAGGAATAATTACCCGGAACAATTAACCCCGTGTATAATTAGCTGATAAATTTTACGTTAATTGCTCCCTATTACGGGCGTTCGAGATTAATCGTTCGAGATGGCTTGATATTTAAATTAAACGCAATCGCCCGAAGTTTATGCAAGACGCGTATGTTGTTACCTGCTTTCATGAGTGAAACGGGCAAAGATTCTGCCGCGTCTTCGTGATATTCCACTTTTTCAACCGCGTACCATTTAAAGTTACAAAAGCACCGTGACTCGCAATGGAAATAAGTCGAGTCGCGGGAGACTCTCTTCCCGTCAGGTCGTGAGTAATTATTTGCCGGTTATCAGCGTAATTTCCGCCGTGTTAATCGTTAATCATTCGCTCGATCGTATGCCGCGTTAAGTGCATTAATGAACGGCAATTTGGTGCACGTCGGTCGCAGAATCGAGAAAAGCGAAAGGAACTTTCTTTTTTATGCACAGAGCGTAGCTGGTGTCGTACAGGTAATTGATACATTCTGTACGAATACTCGATTCTCCGATTCGTTTGAAAGATTTCCAGCTTCGCCCGCTGCTTCTTTTTAAATAAAATCGTATATTAGTGAGTCCGATACCGCCATTTGCAGTTTGTTTCGTAATCAATTTTGTCAACTTTATTAACCGGTGAAACGTGATGTCGGAACACGATCCCATTAGGATTAAACAAAATTGCCAAGGAGGTACTTGACACGAAATTATCTGGCGAATATACATATTGATATTTACATCAAAATTTCGGACACCCGCTGACACTTACAGGCGACGTTTCTTATGCCATCTTTCTTGGGTAAAAATCGAGGGATCATACTACATCTTTGCGAATAATTCAGAAATAAAATTACGTATTTACGTCGGCTTTCGTTAGCCTGCTGAAACGCAGCTCATAATTGCATCGTGAACATTCAAATAATTAGCAACTCCTTATTACTCAATCGTTCGCCAATTAAATACACCTGGCTCTCGCTAAAACCTTAACCGTTACGAAAAATTGTCAGGCTCGTAGATAGTATTGACGAAATAACTGGTTACAAATGCATTACATCGTGGCACGTGTATCGTAACTAGGCAGCTCGAAAAGGGAAACAATCCCTTACGTACAATAGATCGTAAATCAACAAACGAGTGGTTAGATTCGATTAGGCTGTGAATTATGGTCATATATTGATAGAAAGGTATCATTACGTTTGGTAGAACGTTCGCGAACCGTGACTCGATGCTGAACGCATTTGTTTCCCGATAACGATCTAATTACTTATCGATCTCTGTTTGATCCCGAAGCGGTGCGGCCCTGGAAATCGCACTAACAACCAGTGAAGGAATTTCATTAGAAAGGGAAATGCTACTCTTGCGTTTCGAAACTTCCGGTATAATTCACGCATAACAGTTCGCGAAGGCGAAGAAATATCATGGATGGCGTCGTTAAGTACTGGGAAATTATTTAAATTATCGATAAGCACGTTTCGTTGCCTATGGTATCCATGACATTTTATACGGAGCACGTGATTGAACAAATTTTGTTTTAAGCAAAAATAAAACCAGTGCAATATCTGGCTAGTTCGAAATAAATATATACTTCCGTTTTTAATCTCGCGATATTAACTTTATTTACAATTACAAATACCTACGCGTGAGACGCGTTTGTAGGTAGGGGACAGGTTTCTTTTTCTATTCGGCCCCGTTCCAATGCAATTCCCACATTAGTGAGACGTCAAGAAGTTGTAATCAATCGTACGTACAAAGTTTTCGATTAACATGAATTCAGATGACAGTTGATAACGCAAACTACGCGCACTTGCATTAGTAACTGCTAATAGACCGTGAACTCCCAACAGCTTTTATTGTATCGTAAATCACTCAGGCATGAATGCAGATATAATGTCTCTTTATGCAATACGATATCGTATTTCATGTAATGGTACCTATCATGTACTATAATTGTAGGCTTATTTTACAGTCGACACATGGTGAGATACGTTTGCAGTCGGTCTAACTCCGGTAATTATTATGCGTAACTCTCGATAAAGAGATCACAGATAACTTATCCCGCGGATTATCGATACATATAACTGGCGTAGTGAATACTCAAATAATCAAAATAAATCGTATTTAGGAATTCGATGAATGGTCAGGATCGTGAAAGAAAATAATCACCAGAGGAATTATTCTCATAGTTAAATGAGTATATTTGTATTCGCGGTAGAATGAATACAAAACATTTTATAGAAGAAGCAAGACAATTTTTAGTGTTTATCTCGTACCAGAGGCACAATCCCAATTTTCTTCCCCTCGTCGTCTTCGTGCAATGTCAATCCCATTTCCTTCAATGCGCTGTTCTCCACAACTCCGACCTTCGTGCAATTTCGGATAATCTCCTGATTCTCTTGATTATCTTCGCACACATTCCGTAGAGCGAAAATCGTCCATTGCATTATAACTGCGTATTATCGTTTAATTGCGCCAAGTAACGGGCGACATTAATTAGTTGAAATATCATACGAATACGCGAAGTAATTATATAATAAATATACGGAACGAGTTTTCAACTTACGCGGATTCCTCGCGTCTATATTGCAGCAATCCAGAAGCAGCGGTATTACATCCGAATCACGAAGCTGAAAGCGTTCAACATTATGAAAAGTTATACGCAGACAAGGGAAACATTTATGACGCTACATCGAAAATAAATCCAACGAATCGCGTACACTAAAGGAAACGCATAAAACTGTACAGTCTACGTTATAATCGTTAATTATGATTCTGTAAGACGACCGTCCAAATATCTAATTGCAAAGAGAAAAGCTTTATCGTCAGTCTTAATGTACAGACGCTATTGCAACGATAAAGAACCTTGGCAGTTTAATTTCGTTGTGTCATGAAAACGTCCAAACCTCGTTATTGTATGGAATTCTTCATAGAAATAAGGTTGAAACTCAAGGTTAAACTGTCTGTAGGTATATTATTATCGACAGTAGTAGATAAACGTCAGTTAAAAACGTCAGTTTTTAATCATCCAGACTGTTACATGCCACATCACGTTCCAACTACATAATTCAAGTAAATAGTTCTCGAGGATATTTAAAGAAAAAATTTAAGTGTTGAGGAATATAACGGGGAACATATCGATTTGAGATACATACTGTTTCCTCGAATAATGTATACGTTCTTGAATTTTCCAGTATCAATCACTTCGCTTTGAAACACCGTTTTTCTATCGCCGGTTATTCATACTCCAAGAAACTCCGACACGTTAAAGGTGGATAATCTTGCGTAAAGTTATTATTGTCATTAAAGACGATTCTCACGAATGTTATTACTAGCCGTATTTTAATTAAATACCTCCTTGCCGGCCAATTATAAATTAACACTGTCGCGCAAGAGAGAGCGGAGTAATTTTACGACTAATCGCCTGGGCAAAGATTCGCGTTTCTCAATTCTGCATCGCGCGAGGAACAAGATATGTGTTTACAGAATGAAATTTAAGAACACGATTGCCTTCGACACTTTAAAAAAAAAGGGACGCGACACGGCATTCACGCTTCTGCATTGACGGTGCACGCACACAATACCGGTGAACTTATATATATTTGAGTGTAACAGAAAGCAGCCGTATATCGATCTCACTAATATATTAACGCGGTATCCGATGCCGGCTAAATTGCCACGTCTTCGGCTCGGACAGGATACTTAATTTTCCTTTGTTCGGTCAAGAGTACGCGCGGTACGAATGTTCGTCTCGTTCTTTTGTACCCATCTCCTTCGTGGGAGATGGGATCGATTAAAAAAATAATAACAGAGACTCGAGCGTACGTGGATAAATAAAACAATATCATGAGAACTGGATAAGGAAAAAGTCACGTTCGACATGCTATTTCTTGAATTTTAAATAATTGTCCGTTTCGTAAGATGTGAGTAACAATTGGAAGTAATCGGTGGATATCATTAGCCCTATTTTTTGATAGTCCTTGTCAGCCTACTACCACACAACTGTTGTGATACCACGATCCACGTTTTGCCTTTTAGTAGTGATATGTTTCCACGGCTGTATTATCATAAAGTTGTTAGTACAGAAAATGCGAGGGAGAGTGGTGAATTGATTGAACAAATAATATCTTTAAAACATATTATTAAAATCGATGGAAATGAATTAGTCCTGGCTTTTACCGTAGAAATATTTTGCTCACGAAAAGACAAAGAGTCTCTGGAAATGCGGCTCATAATGAGTGCTGGTTTCGAGACGACGATCAGGATGCTAAATTATTCCGAATTATCGCGAGTGCTACATGTTATTTGAAGCAAGTCATGTTACACGAGGAACTTTGCGCTTATTCTGAAAATTAATTCAATTTTTTATTGACTACAAATGGTCCAGCAAGTGTCTTTATCTGTTGCATTTGGTGTCATAGTTAACGTTGCGACCGCCAAAGAATACAGAGCGCTGCACGACGAGAAGCATTTCGAATATCAAATAGTTACCAGTAGAAGATAAATTAATTTCGAAACAAAAAATTTTTGTAACTGATCCTAATAGTAGAAATAAAAAGAGAAAACAATACTTACGATATCTTGGCATGATTTATTGTTATGCACCATATTCCCAATAATTCTTATTAAGCCAGCTTTAAAACCAAAAGCAGGATGGCTGTAAATGTCGTTTACAATTTCCTCCGTGTTCGTCCCACTTCTGTTATTATCATTGCCCGTTGTGCATGGATTCGTTATTTGATCATTGATAGTCATTCCTTGAATAGCGGGTGCCACGTCACTTAACTTTTGCATCGGAGTAAAGTAATTATTTGATTCCTTTCCAACCATATGTATAGATTTTAAAAGATCTGCAAATTTGGCATTGTCAGATTTTGTAGTTTCAAATTACTACGTACCAAGTAGTAAGATATACTTACAAATACAATTAATCAGTAGACTCTTATTATCTTTTAAAGAATTATGTGGTTCTTTTGAACTAGTGCATGTTAAAACTCCAAGAATATTAAGGAGAAGAATGATTTCTCTGGGTTCCATATCATTTGGATACGTATCGCCTGTTTTCAAAATTGCATCGCTCTTTTTGCAAAACTGTTCTGACAGAAAGCCAATCGCGTCCACTGTAAATGTATCAAGAATACTTTCTTTGCTACCATCGTACACCGATTTTGAGGCCTCATTGTAAATTATTTCAAGCAAACGCAATCTATTTTCCATTGCCATATCTTTATACACGCATTGGAATACATTTGAGTCCTTTAACAAAAATAAAAGAGCATCTTTTGCACTTTCAAAGCCCTTTTCGATTGGACATAATAACTGAGAGCATAAATGTTTCTTCTCCACTTCTGTGAAATAATCTGCTTGCAATTCTTTCAGAGCATTGTGTACAAAGATGCACGAAGCTCTGATCAGTAGAACGTTTTCACACTGACTCAGGTTCCTATCAACAATTTATGCTCTATATATAAAGGATCCATATTATTCTTATATTTATATAAAAAAAGGTTAAAACATTTATATATTGTATGTAATGAAGTTTATTGTAAACAAAATTCTCAAAAAAGGATTACTTTTAGGCTGGTACTAAAAGAACGGAAAAGTATGTTGCCGTAAAACTAGTAACATTGATACTGATATTGGCACTCACACTATTGTAGTTTTTAAGTTAGCATCATCTAAACATTTCAGAGTGTTGCATTGGTTTGGAAAATTGTTATCTTTACAAGCGAAAGTAAAGAGGTTGCACAAAAACTGAACGCACAATCTTAATGTTTCTATTTGTTCGTCTAATGACTGTTCGACGTTTGAATCATAAGATATAATATACTCGGATGCCCATTCGGCAACCCCTTCGTAAGGGAAATGTGTACTGTGTGGATAAGAATCATTGAATTCTAGCCATTCGGCAGAATTTTTGTAACTTTCGGCTAGAATCGAATACAGTTTGTAATAATGCTTGCCATACTTGATATTATTTGAAATATACTCTTTATGCCTGTAGCCATTAAAGCAAGAGTTTCCTATACACTTCAAACACCTAATTTTTATATTACGAGGAATAGTAGGTTCCTCAGTTGTAAGGATTTGTGCTACTTTCACTAAAATTGGAAATGCTATTAAATCTCTGAAATTCGAAAAGATACCGGGGTTAGTTGGATGACAACGTGTGAGCACGCGTTACTTGGTTTTTCCAAATTCTTACTCTAAGTCGATTCTTGTGAAGAATTTAGGGTTAAGAAGTTTGGACAATTCATTCCAATCTTCACGAGTAACGGCTGAATCAAATTTCGACAATAAATTGATTTCTTTAGTGTTCGTCATCACTCGTTTGAATAACAAAACTGAAGCATTGCATTACAAAGGATTTCAGGTGGTTCAGGTTTTAGTTACAAAATAACTATATTTTCGACAAAACTCTAACCACTAGCGATGGCAAATTATCGACAGTACTATCGTACTAGCGCACCATCGATAGTTTTTCTGACAATCGATAGTGCAATGGCGTCCTCAACATGAAAATTATTTCATAAAACTTGGAAATGATGATGAACTTTGATGTTATACCAGCATTGCGCTTGAAACAAAGAGACATAACACGGATAAGGAAACATAACGGACGGCTTTATACTTCAAAATAATTTTAAACTTGTATAAAGCTGATGTGCACCCAAATGTGATTGGTTCTTTATAATAGCGTTGCTATTATAAGCATTTAGGCATAATGACAACCTTTTGATTGAATAATCATGACCTCGAACAAATTTTATTTATTACTTTGTTAATTTTGTATAGTCACACGAATAATATCCTACCTAATGTGTACACGGTTCAAATTTGGAGCTACGGCACTGGCAGTCGATCCCCGCCATTAAATTTAAGTCCCTTCGTGACTAGCGTTTGTGACAAGTCGGCTTCAAGAGATTTCTTATTAATTTTGTGTACAACACAAAACTTTCTCAAAGGTTTGTATCTCTCATATGCTAGAGACGTATCGAATCCAGTGGTGAGGAAAAAATAATATGCCTTCATATTTTTCAATAAGAAAACCTGTTCTGCCGTGTCATTCAGAGCTAACCTCCTTCTTTTTGAGTTTGTTCTAATTTGTCGCTCATTATGAGATTGAACTAGTTTGTTTTAAGCAGATTTTAACTGTGTTTTACACATAATGTACTCAGGTATGAGGATTATGTTAGCATTAAGAACAACCGCAGCGTACCTGCACTCATAACCTCAAATGAATTTCACTCTACGATGTTATCCTTTGTTTTATATATAATGTTCATGTACACATCCATTTCTGTTTCTTCTTAGATGTTTTTAACACGTTCGGAATACGACCGTGGCGTCAATACTTTCTCACCAGAAGGAAGATTATTCCAAGTTGAATATGCCATAGAGGCTATAAAGCTTGGTTCCACTGCAATTGGAATTTCAACATCGGAAGGTGTTGTGTTAGCTGTCGAGAAGCGTATAACCTCACCTTTAATGGAACCAACAGCCGTGGAAAAAATTGTGGAGATCGACAAACATATTGGATGCGCTGCGTCTGGTTTGATGGCTGATTCTAGAACGATGATCGATCGTGCTCGTGTGGAATGCCAGAACCATTGGTTCGTTTATAATGAGAGAATGACCGTAGAGTCAACGGCCCAGGCTGTGTCAAATTTAGCTATACAGTTTGGTGATAGCGACAATGATGGTAGCGCTATGTCACGACCATTTGGCGTGGCCATATTATTTGCTGGTATCGATGAAAAAGGTCCTCAGTTGTATCACATGGATCCTTCGGGGACATTTGTTCAATATGACGCAAAAGCCATTGGTTCTGGTAGCGAAGGGGCACAGCAAAATCTTCAGGAAGTGTACCATAAGGTATTTGTTATAAGATAAAATAAACATTAAACGGGTGCAAAGAAGTTTCTGAAAAATAATTCTTCATTTGTTATGTGTAGTTTGTCTTACCATAAATCAACATACATTCTTAATTGCAGACTATGACACTGAAGGAAGCTATAAAGGCAGCACTAACTATATTAAAGCAGGTCATGGAAGAAAAACTGAACGATACTAATATAGAAGTTATGACAATGACACCTGGGAAACTATTTCATATGTTTGCGAAAGCTGAGTTGCAGGAGGTGATTAAAGATATTGCTTAAGATCTGTAGCGAATAAACGCATGCTGCTTTTATAAGTGGCACTGCATAAAACCATGAACAGAAAAAAGGATGCTATATGAAATCTGTACGGCTGTAAATGTCATTTACATGTTGCATTAGAAAAGCACGTGATTTCTATGTAATAAACAGTTTTATATTTTAATCTTCTTTTGGAAAGAGGAACAGAAACAGTAAACTATAAATTTTGTCTCTAATTTCAGAGTAAATTATCCTTCATACCGTTTCCTCAAAGCCTATAAATTATTTCATCTACATTGTTTTTCACGTTTTAAGAAAATTTTAGCATAAACTTTGGTTTACTAATTATTATATTTTGGCATATCTATTATTTTCTAATATTCGACAAAATGGAGCCCTCATTATGTTTAAAAGAAATTATATCCTGAAATTCCTTTTTATACACATACTCAGATGCGTAGAAATAACTTTTATAGCCGTACTTATCGTAACTTTTATAATGAAATTGTTATACTGATGATGTTTCTACATTATTATTTCAATTTAGTTGTTTGATACTCTGGTACCATCGAGAGAGGATTCAATAAGATCAAGATCCAATACCTCCGGCCCTCTTCCATCCATATCCATGAATGGGTGAAAAAGTAGTAAGAAGTTCCTGTTCATTCATCTCTATGCCTCCTGTCCTACGTCCATATTTTGATCCTTCAAAAGGTACCATATTATTATATTACACAAAATGCGTTACCACAACCTACCCGCCTAAGTGTTCTTACTCCAACTCCAAAAATCTAATTTTGAAGCGATGGTATATTTCGCAGCTTATATTCAACTTAATTTTTATACAGAAACATTTCGTTTTCGCGTGTCAATTATTCCTTCTGGCGACCTTTTTACGTTATCCATCTGAAACATAAATTAAAGTCCAAATGATCTGAACTCATGTGTTCACGCAACATACGTTACGTTTCATTAACGTTCACGACTTCCAGAATGATTTTATTGAGAAAGTTGAGAAACTCTTATTTTAGTTTTCTTGCGTTAATACTCTGTCGAGCGTCGAAATTTCATAACATCCAGAAATTCTATTGAAAATAACCAGAAATAACTGACCCCAAATGATAAATCTATGTTTTAAATAATGGCACATGGTTTAGGTTCCGTTTATTTCGAACTATTAAGACATATGTCGCGCGTGGCACGCCTTAAAACAAACAAAAATAACATCAATATAAAAGTCAATCGATATTAAATATAAACTGTCAAAATAGAATTTGCCATAAATCAACTGAATCGTGACAACGTACGATGAACAGTAAATTTTCGTAAAAGACAAACAACTAGAATTTTCAATCTACCCCTCGGCCGAGAGGGTGGCGACAGTCTAGCGTACGAACTCCCGAACCGAGTCATCGGAAATGGGTGCGACGGATGGTTCGTTTTCGATTAAAAGCTCTCGTTGTGAATGCCCGTATCCGAAATCAATAATTAATTTTGCCCGGTTCGCCGGGGGACAGGCGAAAGAGCGAACCCGGCGGAAATGGTTGGGTACCGCTCGGTTACTGCGATGTTCCGATAAAACGTCTCTTTTTATCCCGTTCTCTCGGCTGCCAGATTATTGGATATTATTCCATTTCAAGCGTTCAATCCCGGTACGATTCGCTCGCTTGGATTCCCACGGGGGATCCTCTGCCGCCCGCTGATTGTGTGCGGCACTTATATGTATGTATATCCTTTTATATACTACATATATTTTTTAACGCGAATTGAGGCATCCTGACTGTACGGACGTATAGAATTACAGGATACAAAGTTCAGTTTCTCTCTCCTTTTTTGTTATGGAGCAGTTCGAAATATTATAGTATCAGTAGTAATAAAAGGAACAAATTTGAGGCGTCCCATATCCTATAATAATAATTTAATATAAATAAAAAATTATATTTAAGCGTTTAATTAGATGCGCATCCCGCACTGTATGCTGAAAAACTATATCATTCTTTGTAGTCCGATTTTGTATGGAAGAAATACAACTGAATGTCATAGAAAACGGGAAGTAACAATTAACGGATTCACCCTCGATCAGATGTTAAATTCAGATAAGTTATAACCGCAGAACCAATAGCTCGATTAAGCGACCGCAAATGCCAAAGTGAATTGCAGCGAGGAGTATACTTGGAGGGAATTCACTCGTTGAAAAGATGAAGAAAACTTGGGGGGAAAAAAAGAGCGAAGAAGGTCGATGGCCGACAATCAAGGAGTGCTCTCGATAGCGATACGGCTTCAAGGAGGTGGAGGCTAGGGGAAAACGGAGTAGAAGGAGAACGAGGAGCAGAAGAGCCGAGAAGGATTTCGTAATTAACTGCGATGAGAGAGGCGGGATAGTACCGTTTGAGTCCCTGAGAATCCCCTGGGACCTGACCCGTCGTATCAGACGCCGAACACTCACTCCCACACCGTCGACGCCCGGCGTCGCCCAACCTCGAAGCCGCCACGTTCAAGTTGCGCTACGATAATTGCCTTCGCTTCACAGTCGCGCCCCGACACCCGCAGCATTGGATAAGAGGTTCCCCTCCCCGGTTACGAGCGAACCTACCAAAAGGGGGATGAAGTTCCGAGGGGAAACCCGATAATAGACATCGGCATCCGAATCTACGCGATTCCGGCCTTCTCGTCACGGAAACTCGCACTTAGGTTTTGTACCTGACTCGGTATACCTACGACTAATTATGTAATACGCAAATTTATTTGTTCATTAGAAATTGCTGCATTAGTCCATTAACGCGATATCCGACAATCTGGTTTTGATCCGGTTTTAATCGTGACGTGAAATTTTTACGGTGCTCAATTGCGCTTATAAAATACTTAGATATCGTTATTGGCAGTTAGGAATAATTAAGCGGAGGTAAAGAAAAGAATGCGAACCGATAACAGGCTCAGTTCGGTAAATCACTGCCGGTTCGGAAGAACGTCAGAGATTGCGGTCTAATCGTAGGAGTGTTAAATGAATTAAAGATTTCTTTCCGTTAGCTTCAACGCCGCGACGTCGGTACTTTCGATAAGACGTTCTGAGAAACTTCGAAGAGCCTGTAATTTACGAGATACGTGGGCAGATATCTAATTTAAAGTTTGTTACATCGTGCGCTACCCGGTGCCAAATATGTAGAACACGGATTTTTAAACAACGACGCGGTACAATTCTGGTTACGCGCTTTCCGGCAATAAATTACCTTAATTCCGGCAGTGAGAGGGAACTTGTTTCTACCGATTCTTTTCCGGTATCCGGGTCATAACATTCCGTTATGCTCTTGAGCTAAATTGCGAGACGTTAAATCACTGTTTCGCGGCTACTCGACGACCGCACGGAAGAACCTTGCGGGCAAAACTTCTAGTATATAATTATTAATGCGACTGCTGATTTGTCTCTCCAAGTCGATACGTTCGGTATACGAATCCGAGTTCGTTGATCGTTCTCTATGGTACATCGTTCATAACATGGTTGCTTTCACTGCAATTCATTCGAGAAACTTGGACTTCATGCTGCTTAGATATATTTCCATAACGCGTGCATACACTTCTGTGGTAGTATTCTTTGAAGTGAAATCTCTGGCAACGTTACGTCCAACGTTATTTTTTGAAACTTACTTACGAGTTCGCGAATATAGAGATTACGGCGGAAACACGTCTTTCGAAAATAAAACGTCGTTTAGATTTAATCTTGAGCGCGATGCCAAGAATAGCAAGTCTCGGACGTAAATAGAAAACAGTAAACAGTAACGGCGAAACGATGGATATATTTCGACAGAGCGAACGAGGAGATTACCGTGGAAATACCGTACGAGGAACGGGTGAACTTTCCTTCTTCTTATTACCGAAGTGCCGATAGAAAACCGGAAGGACTCTGGATCTCGATGTAGGAAAGAGCCGATACCTACGTACACGGCTATAATTCACGCATGGTAGAATCGTCGCGATTTTTTTCACTTTCACAAAAGCGGCTGTTCGTTCGCCGTCTAATAAGACGGCGCGTACACACTTTCATATTTTACTGCGATTATGTATCGTGACGCGTATGTGGATCTAACGCGCAGCAACGATCATTTATACGGGGGAAAAATGATTGATCAGCCATTACTCGGGCGAAGTATCGTTAATAACAGTGCACGATTATAATAAATATGCTAGTGGGCAGATCTTCTGGCGTAATACTTTACGAGACAATGCAATGCTTATAGTTACGTAAAGCTAAACTAATTCGGCTGGTTCGCAAAACGTAAAGCGACATCTTACTTTCGTTTTTCATACGTTTTTTGTACGTCGAATTACGTACTTTGCAATAACTTTGAGATAATGAACGTTATCAATTTTAAATGAGATTCCATGATATCAGATATCCAGACGCGTGCATATTTACGAATGTAAAATAGTTGCATGCGCGTTATGTGTAATCCGTGGAGAAAGTAATGCTTTCTTGAACACGTATATAGGCTCTTAATTGCGACCGCGTAACGATTAAGATTCGCTTAAGATCGAAAGTATGCCCGGAAGTCTTTCGCAAGCAACGAATGTTCATCTTCTTTTTTCCAATTCGCGATTTTTCCCGAACCACGAATTTCCGGTCGTGCAACTGGACAGCGACGGGCGCGATTTTTCAATTACTCAAAGTACATCAATAAATAGCTGTGCGATTATTGAGCTCGTTAAAGCCAGGCTCGAATGCGGAAATGCGTATCTGTACGAATTATTTATGAAGCCTTTTTACGTTGTTCCTTTTTTTGCCGCCAATCGTGTTTAGTTCTTTTTTTCGAGAGAGAAGCACAAACTGAAACGACCCAACGTCCACGTAACACGTTTTTGCAGCCGTTACCGCAAAAAGGGAGAGTAATTTTGTAAAAGTGAAAATGACAGGTATGAAATTTCCGGCAGATCCGGACGAGAAAGCGTTTCGTCGTTTACGAAGTACTTTTAATGTGTCCGCTTACACATTTTTCCTTTTTTCAAGGCTGAGTGTAAACATTGTTGCAGAGTATTATTTCAAAATAATTAGGTCCAATTATAATTGCACGGAACATTAGCGATTCGAAACTCAGTTTTGCTTAAAAAGGTTTGATGATAATTCTACAGGAAAACCGAGAATCAAATATTTTGTTTGTTCTCGGGTTTTAATGAGGTTTGGCAAAATGTACACAAAGTCTGGGAATCGAATTTTTGAAATAATATAATATTACGCTCGTTGGAAATTTCGCAGGAAGAAAATCTGACTGACGACACAGAATTTTACGATAGATGAATATTTATTAAAAAGTCTTTGATACAAAAATATAGCTCCTATTCCTCTCGCACACCTTAACTTAAATTAGGTACAATGTTTCGCTGTAAAATCGTACTTTACAGTAATGTCTACTTCTCATCGGCTAACGTATTTTCACAAACAATGCGGTAAGTTAAGCGCTTGCTTAACAGCCGATATCCATATTTATCTTTGGAGTATCGAGATAGACACAATGTTTAGGTTTCCAAGTTCTTTTTAGCTTGGCATTATTTTTGTACAAAATTCGTGACGTACGATATATCGTATTTCTCATATTTGGAAAAATGATTTTTGCATTTTATAGTACATCGTCGATCAAAATTGTGCTACCTCATTAAATGTAAGAGTTTTCTATCCAAGCCATATTAGCAATATTAAGTTCGTTCGGAATTAGTCTCAACAGCATTGATTTGATTTTTATACTTTAATTGTGATTATAATGGTACTTGTACAAGTTCGTTATCCGCTCCCCCGCATATAATTTAAACCAAAGGAAACAATAGCCAAAAAGTCCGATTTCGGAAAAACGCTTGAAAATTTCGAGAACGAGACGAGCCGTAGAAACAAAGAGATCGCATAATCACCGGTCATCATACCAAAAATCAACGATGGTGCGAGTAGCCGTGTCCGCCGCTATCCCCGTAACTCGAAATGCCCTCAAAACCGCCGCCACCGCCTCCGCCGTAACTGCTTCCATGATCGTCGTGCACCGGAACGGGTACGTGTACCTTAACCGGTACCGGTACCTCCTTCTCCACCGGATACGGCACTTCTTTCTCAACGATGTACGGCTTATCGACCGGCACCTTCACGGGATAAGGTACAGGCTTCTCAACAGGATAGGGTACTGGCTTGTGAACGTGATAAGGCTGCGGTACTGGGACCTTTATGTGCACTGGATATGGTTTTGGGACCGGCACCGGATACGGTTTGTCCACCGGTACTTTAACCTCGTAAGGCACCGGCTTATCGACCTGTACCGGATACGGCTTCTCGACGGTTACCGGATACGGTTTGGGCACGTGCACGGGATATGGCTTATCCACAGGTACTTTAACTTCGTATGGTACCGGTTTCTCCACTGGATAGGGCTGCGGTACCGGAATTTTGACTTTCACCGGATAAGGGACGTGCTTCTCGACGGTGTATGGTTGGGGTACGCCCACTTTAACCGGAACCGGTATGTGTTTCTCGACGGTGTACGGTTGAGGCACGTAAACCTTTACCTCGTAGGGTTTGTCCACCGGTACCTTAACCTCGTACGGCACCTTCTTCTCGACGGTGTAGGGCTGCGGCACGTGCACGGGCACCTTCACGAACACCTTCACCGGGTACGGCACGTGCTTCTCCACCGTGTAGGGCTGGGGTACGCTGTACTTGACCTCGTAAGGTACGTGCTTCTCCACCAGGTAGGGCACGTGCTTGGTGACCTCGTAGGGTACCGGTACTTTCTTCACCACCGTTACGGTTTTCACGTGCTCGTGGTGATCGTACGTTTCACCACCGCCGCCACCGCCACCCCCGTGAATGTCACCGCCACCGCCACCGCCGCCAAAGTCACCGTAACTGCCGTGAAGACCGCGTTTCTCCGTCTTCTTCTCGCTGGACTCTGCTGAGCTGTCTCCTTCCGTTCCCGAGACGCTTTTCTTCTCATTTTTGGGCGATTTTTGTTCCTCCCGCGCGAAACTCGCGTGCACGGCTAGTGCCACCAAGATAACGGTGGCTAGCTGAAACAGCGAAAGGCACGTTGGAAATTATTTATTTGTATCGGGTACGGTCAAACGGAAGTTCCAAATACAAACCCGAGAAATATGACTTTAGATGGAGCGCTGGGAAATTTTATTCAAAGCGTAATACGATGTTAAATTTTTGTTTTAACTGCGATGCAAAATTATTATTCAAACAATAAATACATAAAACAACTGTACTATAGGCACCAAGCAAAATATACCAAGTTTAAAAAGTCTAAAATATGAACACTGCTGGTTTAACATAACTAACTCGTTCTGTACATTAATCACCGAAACCTCGGCTAACGCAGCTCGATTATAAGCGTGCGTTAGCTACGCTCGAGCCCTTGTAAAAAATCAACAATCGCATCGAACGGGTATCTCGATCAACTATCGAAAGTCCATTGTTCCGCTTTCTTACGATGCACGTGTTAAGCGTTTACTTTCGAGGGGATTGGAGGACGTCGTCGTTAATTTAATCTCTGGCACCGTATATCTTGTTTTACACCCACGAGCGTACCAGTGGAATTGCTTACCTTAATATTCATCCTCGCGTTCGCGTATGTTTTAACGTGGCGCACAACCACTAACTGAACCGCTTCGTTTTCTAGACTGAGCCTTATATACTCCGCGGTATAATAGCTTTGCACTTTCCCTGCACCTCATCGTCCGTATTATAGTTGTGCGTCTCGCTTTGCATTTGCAAAAAACCTCGCCGAGCAAATGCCAGGATATCGTACGGGAAATCGTGGCGCACACGGCTTCTGTTTTAATTTCGTAACGGCGCCAAATATTATTGAAGCGCGATCTTTGGGCCGCTTATTTATTTCGATCGGTTTTAAAAAGGGCAACGCGCAGACAGTTTTACGTAATATAAAGTTATTCCTCGTATGTTACGGTGACTGTGCGTTTTTTGTTAATGAAAAAAGGCAGTTTTGTGAAAGGTTCATAAAGCTTTATCTCTTTTTTATTTTGTCATTAGAAATTTAAGAACAAGTGAACAAAACTTGTTAAAGTAGCTGGAAGAGAAAGAATTTTTATTCGCATCATCTATTCTTTTAAATTTACGAAGATTTCGTAATTTCCAGTTATCGATCCACTATTTTTTCTATTAAATTTTGTATTCTCGGTGATATAAAACTGTAATAAGCTGTTATTCACAAAACGGGAGAGAACGTAATCATTATTGTGATTCTGTTTATTCCAACGGGCGATATAAATAGATTTACAGTTCATAACAAAACTGAGCGTACACTAATGCAGACGGTATCAATTTTGTGCCAGTAACATACCTGTACTTTTACGTTTTTGCATATTATAAACAAATATTTTATGTTATATCCAGTTCACATTGCTAATTTTTTATTAAAATATACAGGTATTACATATATGGGCCGTTTATTTTGAAAGTGGTGCATGTCCATTTTTTTATTTTTTTGTTTGTTTTACAATAAATTAATCGCAAATTGTGAGATAAGTATCTTATTTTTTTCAATGGACTTACACCACTTACAAAATAAACACTTCATATTGCATTATTTATCTCAATTATGTTTGTGCGTTTGTTTATTATCCTAACCATACTGCTGTCTACATTAGTGTCCGCTCAATTTCATAAGTAATTGTATTATATTTATTTTACGATTGTCATTAGGAAGCAGAAATAATTGAACATTTTAGAATGCTTCCTTTCGGTATTGAACCTTCGGTCGTCGTCGAAGAGCAAATTTGGCTCACGAATTTGTTCGGTTCGCAAAAGAGCCGAGGCACACTTAAGTAATCGGTCAATTCTAAGCGGACGCGCTCGCGTTATAACGTTACGACTGGCAGTCGGGAGAGTAAATTAGAGGAAGTTGACGTTCACGCAAGCATGATTCGCGTACGTACGCGATGGCAAAATCATGATTTCCTTCGTGCCCGTTTCTTCGGCATAAAAATCTAAAACGTACGACGTCGTCAGACCGCTGCTGTACCCTTGTATATTCTCGCGAATCAGGCGTCCAGTACTTTCGCACGTTGATCATACGCAGTGAGAGCGCCCGATGTCGACGTATGTAGTAATATCACGGAAATACTTTTCACTCATATTTTAACGGTACACCGAGCAGGTTCGCTCTCTAAGTGAATTAACATTACCGCCCGTTACTCCTGGCATACGCAAGTACTCCGTTGGTCATCCCCTCGGGGAACATTAAATTTGCAAGGATTAAGGTTTGTTACTTTCGTTGGAACGTGTCGGACGGAATGTACAGTTCTTTATTCCAAAGGAACACTTTCGTATCGAGGTTGTTACGCAAGAATTTAATAACGGTATTCGCTAAATTTAGCAGATCGAACCATCGTTTAACTTGTTTTCTAATAAATACAAAATCTAAATTCGAGACTCTGTTATTTAAAGTGCGTCAGGACAAATTTTGTGCGGTTTTTAATTCTAAAGGAACTCTTGAATGTTAAGGTAAGGAATATCTTCGTAGACTAATTGAATACAAATTGTGTATGAAGAATCGTTAATTAATGTGAATCATGCCCTCTGTTTAATTGATATCTAATAATTACAAGAATTATCCCTAGCAATCGTGATTCAGCTTCTCCACGAAATTAACCTACGGCTTCCACTTGTAATTAGCGCGTGACGGATAAATTCATTTAATATCCCTACCCGGAGTAAATCGTGTCGCTATCGCTCGGAAAAATTTACCGCTACTATTCATTATTACTTTTCAACTCCGTACGCTCTTACGGTAATTACGAATCGTTGTAAGCTACGCCGAAACGTTTCACTTACGCGTACTTACGGATTAATGCGCATCACCGTCGACGTGTGAATTCTCCGTTAATAAAATTCACTCGAGGCACATAGAAATTGCGATTTAACCCGAACTATATCGATATTCACCGAGGGCGGCGATAAAGCGCGTGTAATTACCGCAGAAATCCGAGAAAAGCTCAGCTCTGTGCTTCGCATGTGGAATACCTAATGCCGTATGTTAATACGGTCGCATGCGGCAACACCATTTTGATCTCGGTAAGAGATAGAACGGCAATTTTTAACGATTAATCGCCGGGCAGGTATCCCCCAGGGTCGTATCGCCGTGAATGCTTGTTAGGCTGACCTGCCTCATTCGCACTATTTTCAATAAATTTTGCGAAGGGACGCGTATGAATTTCGAGAAATTATTTCGGTCACGTCGATCGAGCGAAAAGTATCTACATGGGCTGTTCAATTTCACCGATACCTCATAGTGGGTTTTAATCGACGATTAATCGAGACGCTCGTTAAGTGATATTTGTGCGCGTATCGCATTACGTGGTTCAGTGTATCAAAGTAGATTTAAGTATGTCATAACACGTCAAGCGGAATTTTATAGTCTACGATAGACTGATAATTAAGTTATAAGTATTTGATGGAAGGTTTTTTAAAAAATTAATTTGCATATTCTGTGCATTTCATGTTATGGTTTTTATGTTGATATTTATCGGTAGTTTATAGCGTGAACAATTTCGGATTACTCGACCCTACGTGGAGTTTGCGTGTTAATTACCAGCTACACGGTAACGAGGAGATATTCCTATTCCTCTGATTTCAGTATCAATTGAAGTTGTTTTACTCAATTTTTCAAATAGTTTTGGAATTATAGCGAGTGGGAAAAAATATATAAGTTATTACATGAATTTTGGAATAAATATTATGAAATATTATTAAATACCTAAATATTAATAAAAACTAATTGAGATTCAACAGTTATATTTATTCTTCGAGATTAATAAATGTCTTAAGCAAAATACGATTGCCGAAGTTTGCGTGGCGGATCACGCACGCACGTATCATCATAAATTATTTCATAAAGGCGTTATTCGCCTTCTCGTTCTTGAAGTCGGCTACGTTGGAATTCATTAAACATTTATGTGTCTTATCAATTGTTAAAATCTTTCGTAAAAAACACGATAGCTTCTTGAAATCGTTGACCTAAAAACATTGGCACGTTTCGAGCGGGTATATCATTATTACATTATTGTCTTGTATTTATACATAACGATGCATCGCTTTGAATATTTATTAGAAAAGAGTTTTGATCTTTGGAAAATTTTGCAAAATTTCATTCTATATTTCATTCCCAAAAGTAATTTGTTATTACTAAAAAGAATTAAATTTTATTTCCCACTGACACGGAACACGGAAACGATATCCTAACGCAATAGAGTCGGTGCGCCAGATTGTGCTCCCTCACCTGTAATTATCCCATCGAGACATTCACCTTTCTCAATGTTAAACGCAGTGTTCCCAAACGGCGCAAACCACAACGAAGTGTCTCGTTGAAGTGATCGGTACCAAGGACTCGTTCCGTCGAGGGATTATTTATAAAATTCAGTGACAATCGATAAGTACCAGAATCTTCTTGTTACGGTCTTCATTACTATCTCTCGCCGTTACCATAAAAACGAATACCGGATTAAAGATTACAAGGGATAGTGCGATATTGTTTATATTAGTCCCCTGTGTGTCGTGAAAAATCTTATCATACGTTACGTAACTCGGCCGGGGAACTTTGTATTGTCTTCGTTAATATCGAACTCTGTGCCCCAGTTATAAATCAAAATAACAACTTCATTTCTAAAGTGGAGCATTTCTTCCATTGAAACGACGTCGCATAATAATATGGGAATCTCTCGCCAACTTGTCGAGACATTCACTTTTTCTGACGTTGAACGTCGTGTTCCGAAACGCGTTTTGAACGCGTCGGTCAATAAAACGTGCTCATGCTCCCTCGTGCATCTCTTCCAGGGATAGCCACTATCTACGTGTAAATACGTCGATGGTGTTGGTGGCTGCTTTGCTTTCGTGGCTTTTAATTGACGACGAAACGAAATGAAGTATCATGCCGTGCATTATAATTGGAAACTTTTTTGCTGCGTGCGTGGAAGTCCAGTCTTCCCATGCGCTTCGGAGCGTAAATCCAAGGAACGTGCGTTTTCTACGGTCAGTCTTTTTTCTTATTCTTTTTTCATTTCACGGATTCATGCGTACGCGCGCCCTTAAAAAAAAAATCTACGTGGCAGTCGTTGCGTTGCAAATTGCGATCGAATTGTTTACTTTAATTATGGCTTCCGGAAAACTTTATTTCGTTCAGAGTATAGCTCTCTCGATTCGGGAGAAGGGGATTAATTTTAGCACGCAATGGAACTTGATAAGCAACGATAACGCGTTAAAATATGAAGACGCGAAACTGGTACACGACGGAAATTGAAAAATACGTTTTAACCACAAATCGCCATGCGTAACTCCTTTTCACTTATAGATACTCATTTTAAGTGCAAATATTAGAATAGTATTGAAAATTCTTAGTGCCCACGTACCTGTACGTGGCCCATGAGAGTATTATAAAAAATATCTGATCTATGTTTAGAAAATCTTGCTACGAGAGAATTAGAAACTTCACGAAGTTCTTAATTTATCTATAATTCTTCAAATCTCTCTAAACGTCTTTAAAAAAGATTTTAATACCATCGCGATCTCATCTCAGGTTCCTCCATCTCACACCGACGCAACGGATTTTTTTTCCTTCCTTCTTCTTAGCTATCGAACCGCGATCAAACTGTTGCGGTTCGAGAAACTTCCTTTCCTATCATCACGTTCCATCGCATTCCTCGCGATTCACCGGCATCAAATCCAGCAAACTAAATTCAACAACGCCGGCTTCCAGATTGTCCACGACTGCAACGAACTATAGCGATCGCGGTAACGTGGTATTATTCGCTGCGCCTCTCTCTGCCGACGAAAGTGAAAGGATCCCGGCAACTTTCCCCGAAATTTTACTGGCCTGCCTCCAGGTACAATCGGCCCCCGTGCTCCCCAAAGCCTAATGTTCCGCCGGCACGAACTTCATGAATTTGGAAGGAAGCGGCGTGTGACTGATTCCAGCATAATCACGGCGCTTCGGTGGCCGCGCGGTTATTAATCATTTTCAGTTGTTACAAGCGCTCCGGAATTCTCGTCCCGATGGACGCGTCGGAGTAATACCAGAGTACCGGGGCGAAAGGGAGTCACCCGTTAATTTAATCGATGCCGGTGCATCCTCGCGAACGATCAACGGATAAAAAGGGAGAATCTCTCTTCTGGGTATGCTGATATTACGAAGGCCGGTGTATTACGGAGTGGATCGGGATTTGAATTGAAACAATTAACCGCACCCTGTGATTTCTCGCGAATTCTTTTGCACCCCATCGTTTCGTTTGGCGTTTCCCAACGTTGGCTCGGTCACACCTTCGATTCGGACGATTCGTAATCTTCGCACGACACGCGCGTGGAACGATCTTTGCGCGTACGTTTCTTATGTCAGTAGGAATTGACGCGGAGAGAGCGCGCAATTTGATATAATCACTCTTTTAATTGTATCTCCGATACTTTTAACGATTACGCAACGGTGAAATGCGCGTGTTCGACGGACGTAAGTAATACGGATTAATATTCATACTGTCTCCGTTGCGTAAAATTCGAATGTTTACGTTCTATCGAAGTATCGGGTTATTATTTTCTTATCGCCCAGTCAGTGACCGTTCGCGATTGATTTATTTCCGGAATTACGTAAACTTGGCGCGTTGCGCGGCGCGTAAGTACGGTTACCTCTGGACGCATTTACAGAATTTGATCTCGAGTTGCAATGTTTTGAATCAATATTTCTTTAATTATGTTAATATTTCAGGAGAAATAAATCTCATCGGTATCGCTCGGCGAACCGTGAAAATAACCTTGTGGTTTTTCTATCGTAAGATGAAAATACGTAATTACGAGCAGCTGCGAAGTAAAGCGGGGGAAAAAAGTTTTTCGTCAAAAAGGTCATCGGTCTCGGGCACCTGCGATGCTGTTGGATGCCTTTCGCGATCACAACTAATGCATTGTTGATGGTCGATGCCCGAAGCCCTTTGGGGGGTTTTCAGAAACGAGCGGCAACGAGCGATTATGTAATTTTAATTGCATTCTAACTACCGTGCAATGCTCGCAAGGGTACCCACGGACTGCGGTTTTGGTCGTATCTCATTAAGACATTTGCCGGGTTGATGTCTGGGACGTGGCTTTTGCGAAGAGCGGTTACTTACAGCGTAATGCATGAACCGCGAATGCCTCGTGCGTACCCGAGAGAGATTAATCAATGGCGTACGGAATAATGAGCTGCGTAATTATAAAGCATGATATTGTGATTACAGGGTCGGAGCGTAGTAAAGCGATTTGCACTCATAGCGATCGGTTTTGGAATTGTCGGTGAAGATTAATCGTTCCACCGAATGAAATATTTTCAAACATAAATAATATGATTATTTGGTCGTATTATTTATTTATTCGTTAAAATAATGATACCCAATTTTATGGCGAAAGAAGTAAATTTGTAATAGAATATTCCATTTTAACAAAGCACGCGATCGATCCGTAGAAGATCGTTGGACGTTTATTGGAATTCTATAGTTTTAGCTGACGATGTTTACTTCGCACGAGAATTGTTAAGATTTCACTTTGGTACGTATACGCTGCTTATGCGCATCCGCCTTGCAATGTTTTTTCTCCCCCCTCTCGGAGAGCAGATGAAAGCGTACATATGTGCACGAATCGTCGAGATCCCATTAAGTTAACGACAAACGCGTAAATGTGGATGCGAAAGTATACTCCAATATTAAAAATATATTTCTCCAAATTGTTTGAAAATTGTGTAATCAAAATATACTCAAATAATGCTACTACCGCGAAATTAGGTGGGCCGAGTAACACGATGTCATCGTTAATCTACTTTTCTCTAATTTCTACTCGTTGCATTTTTCCCCAAAAATGCACGATAAGAGAAAATGCAAGAAAGACACAAGTTTCGTCTCTTTCGCTTCGCAGAGCTTACCAATATTTATCGCGATTTCTACAAAAACCTGCGAGAAAAGTTCTACCGTACAGTAATTAATCGAAATTGTTGAGTATAACGACGTCAGTCGAGTTTCCTTTACTTTCTACTCGCTGCATTTTCACGGAAAATGCAATTCTGGATCACGATGCGCGGGCTGGCAACTCTCAAGAACGGAGGAGCGTTATTTGTTGAGGATAGAATTATCGAGTTCGCCGGCACAACGTAATTTGAGCCGTATTATGCTTACGTCGACAACGTGTCGCGATTATGTTCGAACCCGCGTTATACCTGACAGAGTCCTGCGGGACTTTGCGGGTATCTACACGCTGGCCGTATATATACGTCGGGCGGCTCTCCCGACACCGGTGGGCCGACGATGCTGTTAGATCCGATAGCCAATTACGAAAGACAGAACGCGTCCAATGATGTCGCGTATAGCTGCACCACGGACACGGAGGTGGTAGGTCCGTCGGTGGGACAAGGGAAACGTGTATATACGTCGTGGAAACGATGTACGTGGCACGGCATTATCCGCCCATGAATGTTGTCTTTACTTTCCGCACGGGGCGGAGACAAATTAATTTAGTAGAAATCGATCCGACTAATTGGCGGTATGGGTGATATTCTCGAAACGGTTATCGACTTTCGAACCCCGGTTTTTATCGATGCCTTTGAAACTCCGTCTAGTCGTTCGTTTAGTTGTGAAACGTCAATATTGCAGTTTCTATACGCCGAAGAAAAACATTTATGATAGTTCGTTCTCAGTAATTAGCGGTAGCTACTATAATTGTAGCCACGATTCTATACAAGTAAATCATTAATTAGTTTAGTGTGGTTCATCGAAGTTACGAAACGTAAAATTTATTTATTACTTTCTGTTAATTGAATCTTTATAAAAATACACTTTACTTGTACAGGAATTACGTTAGTGGTTTTTGTTCAACGTTTTATCGCGTACATCCTTTGGCGCGGAATAACGAGCTAGTTATTTCCATACTCCCTTGTTATAGAAATACATAATTGGTCAACTATGTCATCCAGCTGTGTTACGCGGTAACGTAGACGGTACGTTACGTAATTCGCACTTTCCTCGACTCGTCTCCATTATCTTTTCGCGGTCCGCAAGTCGCACGACTACACGCAGTTTGCACTTACGCAGTCCTTCGGCTTTGTAGTGTATTTGAAAATTATACACAATTTATACAAAGTACTGCAAGGCGACGTACAATTTTTATATATGTACGTATAGCTTTATTGTAGGCTTTCGATGGGGGGGAAAGAGAGGGGAATTGTTCGTGACAATGTTACACACTAGCGCGAGCGTAATGACATACATATACTGTACGTACATTCTCGTACGTCGTGGACTACAAAAGCAAGAACCATATCGATTAGAAAATTGTTTTCCCATTTTCTAGTTCGCTCAGAAGTCAAAGTGTATTTTTCTCTTCAAACTTTGCACGGACATTTACAACGATTCGAGAAAATGGCAAAAATTCCGTTGAAATATCTTACGAAGCAATTAATTATTAAAATGTTTGTCGTATGTAAGATTATCACAAAGTATCAGACAACGTATTTGTTTATACATTTTATGCTCTGTGGTGATTTTATTAGTTTAATTGAAAAATAACAATCGAAGTGCGTAGATAATTGTATAATTATCCACATCCAATCCCTCTTCCATTGTAATCGCATATCTGGTATAGTTACAGGAATTATGAAATAAGTATAGTACGTTCGCTTAATAATAGATGTCTAGACGAGACATTGAAATTGCAGTGTTTCGATATGTTTTCGCAAATTAACGACGTCTAGTTCAGGGCCTCCTCAGTGTGTTTCTAAGCAGTGGAAGATACCGATCGAAAATTGCCATAACTCCCTGACGAATGAGTTGCCCCGCTTCGATAGAACACGTCTGAGCTATAATTTTCAAATTTATACACGCACAGGCTATGCCTAGGTTTCGTATCAATAAGAGCAAACGTTTCTGTTTACATGGCCCACGGAAATGATGAGCGCACGAGATGATTGGGAATTATAAAATGCATCGAGAAATTATTTCAATGTGGTATTTCGTTGTATTACCTTGCGTGTCCATAATAGTATATTTAAATAAATAAATATTTTTAATAGTGTATTTCTTTTTACTCTTTACCGTCAAAAACTCGTTAACGTAAACGTAGAGAGACGCGTACAACGATAGAAACAAATGAATGTTTCACGTAGCTAGATTTTGTCCCGAGGAGTATTTCATATGTTTATAAATCACGGATATACCTATTTACGTGTTTCCGCTTAATCGCTCGACCCTGTAAACGAATAGTGAAATAATCTTCTAAACGACGCGTCCTCATTGTTCACCGACCTTCCAAGTTTTTACACAGACTTTCCGCATGTGATCTCGAGGTGTTTTTGCCATCCTTAATTCGGCTCAACTAACGATTCGCATTACTCAACGTGATTTAACGTTAACGAACTCATCTCGGATGGGTTGACTCCGGTCGCTTCTGTTCTTCGCTCACTCGTGGCCCGTTAAAATCCTAAGGGAGTAATTTTGTAATTAACTCGTATGCCCCTGCCGCTCGTAACGGTAGCAACCACCTCCGTCGAGCAATCCAACTGGGTTAGCGTCATTAGGGGAAGTCTCGAAGATGAGGTACGTCTTCAATCTTAATTCGCGGCGGCACTGACGTACGCGGACACCTCGAAAGATTTGGAGCTATTATTTTACCACGAAGTGGATCGCGTGGTTTCCATAACTGGATAGGCAGGTACTATTTAACTCCTTGATCCGCGGGCGATCTTTTCATTTTTTTTTCCTCCGACGATGAAGATGTTGTTCTCGATCTGTCCGAAAGAAAGCGGTGCAATTTTAACGTTAAAACGAAGAAGTACCGTTTCCATCTTTACGCCTCGTTTTTTTTTACGTATTCTTTCGCAACGAAGGGGACGCGAGCGTGCGAATACAGTGTTTTAATTTTCACGTAATAATTGCATTTTGAAAGTCGACACGCGTGACGATATCAAGCGCGTTCCCGCGTGACCACGAAATTAGCAAAAAATGGTGAAGCGAGGCTCTCGGAGTGCGGAATCAATTTCACGAGGATCGAGAAGAAGGAGGGCGCGACACTTTTGTTCTCTCGGACGCGGCGAATGATTAATTATCTCTCGGAATCGATCGATCGAGGCGCAAGGTGTCGATGCGCTAATTGATTGCGCACACGTAAGGGTCGCCTGTGCCGGGTTTACGCGACGAAACTTTTTATTAACTCGTCCGGCGGCCGTTGCGTCTGGAAAGGGGAGACAGGATAAATTTCGTGGCCCGACGTTGCAAAAAAGGAAGAAAAACGTACTCGAAGAAGGACGGGGTGCGCAGCGCATGCGCGACGTTTGGGCCTCAACCCCCCCTCCCTCCCACCCCCTTCCCTTCGGACCCCCGCGCTTCGTACGCGAGGCCCGATTTTTGTTTTTCTTGTTTCGCGTCAGCCCGCGCGTGCTTTTTTACCGACAGAAATTTTTGCCTCGCCTTTTTGCGGCCCCGGCGCGTGCTGTGAACGCGCTCGCCGGGAATGAATCGCGCGTTACACTCTTGAGCGACGGCAACCGAACGTATAAAAAATATCAATGGCAATTAGCCACCGGCTTGATTTAAGACCGGCATCGACTCGCACGGGAGTTCAATCTCGACGGATACGGCCCTTTAATTTTGCCGTTCGAAACCCGCAGGGAACCGCGGGTGCGCGGACTAATTAAGAAATTGTTCTCGGGACGAGGTGTGGCCGATCTTGAGATTCGTTTGTAAATGCTTGCGTTACTCGAATAATCAACAGTTCATTTTGTGCGTGTCACGGTTTCAAAAAAATTCAGTCTACGCGTTAATCCAGGTGCATAATACACGATTAATGTAATTTACCAGAAAAAAGCGTGAAAAGCAAGTTTACATGTTAAAAATAGTGCGATTTATTCAAAATCGGGTAAAAAGAATTGGCGTTCTGAACTTTAAGCTACGATATCCCTAGAGTGAAGATACGAGATGCGTTTTTTCTTGCAATCACGGATTTGTACGATCACGTTGTTTATCGAAAAGGTAGGTTAACCCCAATTGAATGTACGGTACTTTATATTACTTATAAAAGAAGCTTCTAGTATCACGGAATTATCCAAGTTGCTTTTCTACTTTACGCGTGACGATCTTGGTTCCAAATTGCAGAAATATTCCGACCACGTGGCGAGAATCGAAGACACTTAATTCTTAAAAGACACTTGATCGCATCATCGTGTTCGTGCATTAGAAAAGCATTTCCAACTCATTATAATTTTTTTCCTTGGTACATAACGTTCGTATAACCGTTTAAGGCAACCTTACACAGACACCTTTTACGTCGACACGGCGATTAAATTCATGGTTAAGTTCTTGCCCGAATTCCAGCAGTAATTTCAGCTCTGCGAAAATCAGGGGTTTCGTTGCGCCTTCGTTTACGTCAAGCTCATTTTAAACAGCTAGTTCCACCCTAATCTCGGCGAAACTGACACCTCCAGGATAGGTGATCAACTCACCGCTAAGATTTTGCCAGCACTCGCCATTTTCTTGATTACTGTTGCACTCAAACTTAAATCGGCATCGAAATCTAACCTTTCCCTTCGAAACAATGGCTTCGATGATGCATGCGCCGTGTATTTTTTTATTTCTTACAAATATGTTTCTTACTTATCTACTTCTCCCGTTTAATACTTTTCATCTCAGAATCGAATGGAATTCCAACCGACAGAAAGTCTCACGGATATTTAAATATACTAAATCACACAACTCCGGTGAACACATTACGGTACCGCGTGCACATATTTGTGGATGCCGATAACGCTTAATTTTCATGTCGTCCCATATTTAAAGTTTGATTTGTCGTCTCAGCTAAAACTTTTCCAAGTAATATTTATTCTAACGATAAATACTAAAACTATTAAAATATATTATTATTTCCTAAACTATTCTATTAGATTATAATTTCTAACCAGTTTTAATTACGATTATAAAAAGTAGTTTTGTTCAGATTTATCAAGCTAAAAAGAGTTTTAAATATATTTGGGTTCTCCCGAAACAGCAGCGGCACGTAATGTGTTAATGATTATCAGAAAAGGTCATACAAGGCAAAGAAACTTAGGGCCTTGTCAGTTCGCGAATCTTAAAATAATCCCGTCAATTACACGTAACGGATAAAACGGTAGTCCGTACTTGAACCCCCTATGCTAATTGCATGCGTAACACGTAAGAGATATCACGCTACCTTCCAAAAACAAACACGCGCATGGTGATAATCGCTAACCAATTATAATTATTGTGTCCTCGGCCATTCGGAGAATAATTTCGCGTGCAATTTATAACAACGTAGATTGATATTAAAAATGAAATATAACGAGGGTGGTAATGCATAAAAGTACAGGTGATACACATTGCAGCAAAGGTGTTAATATGCATACATCGATTAACCATATGGGAAGATTTGCATCGCCAACATATTCGTTCGATTTAAAACCGGTTCTTCCGTTCTGCGTACAATCGGCCCTCGATCGAAAGGGCCTCGAATCGTTACAGTTTTCAAGCTGCACCAAACCCCAACTTTTGTGTCACCTTTAAAACCCGACGTTTAGAACGATAGTCGTTAAAAAAAAAATCGCGTCGTTCGCTTGGCCTTGAGCGAGTTTTGAAAACGAACTCGGTTGAAATTTGGCACACGCTACGCGTGAACGACCGTAGATTAAGTATCGATACAGAGACCATCGAAACGAGGAGATACGGGCGAATGAAGCCAGCAATTATGCCGGCCCCATTAATTACCAGAATTTTTATTTTTTACTAATCATCCGTGCAACAGAGTCTAGCAGCCTGAATTATGACATCATAAACCAAGATCTTATCGAGACGAAAGGGGTTAAGGGCTCGCGATCGATTTTCGAAAAAAGGTAGTTTTTTATCTTTTCCCGCGATAACTCGTATCTACCGAGGAATCGTTATTTTAATTTAACGAGAACTATGCGGTATCGCCATAATCGTATAAGCGCCACTGTCACGTCGGCGCAAGGTGTCCTTAATTAACCGTCCACTTTGTTGCTGAAGAGTAATCGTTAGCGTACGCCGAATGCCAATGTTTGCCGACAAAAATTCGATTTGGTGGCATTAGCATAATACATGTCGCAGCCGATAATCGAAGACACGGGACTAGCGTGTACGAGAGGTAGCTCGGTGAATTCGACGGTAAGTCGATCACGATTTACTGTTCCTTCACTAGAGCTTATCAACCGTTAAACGATACTGCCAACGTGTTCTCATTTCGTAGTTCGTTAATTATTATTTTTATTACTGGCTGATTAAGAATCCGATACTATCTTAACTTGTAAACCAATTTACTTAATTTACTTTCCCCGTGTCGCCGTTTTATGGGAAAAACGTCCCCGCGTTTACTCCAAAATTTTTATCGACAGATCGAAGATATTTTACGTTACAAGATTAACCCCGATCTCTCATTACCGACGTCAAGAAGCTTAAATATATATTTATTCTTATCATATATAGACAACTCAACTAAGTTTGCGAGATTAATTGAAAAAATGACCTCTTTTATCTGCACGCAGCGTGATTGGATTAATTGTTGAGTACGTCGTTAACCTTTTTCTCTGTTACATAGAACCAGCATGGTATTTAACTTTTGGTAAAATCATTATAAGCGATATCATACGGATCTTCTTTCGCCCAAACATAAAAATCTGTCAAATTTGTTCCGACGCACCCCGCGCCTTTACCCACGCGATCTTCACGATCGAGCATCGACACTGTCGCGCGAAATAATGTATTCGGAAATCGGCAACGGTGAAGCAAGGGTACGTTTCATCTGGTAAATTGCAGTGTTCAGCCGAGCCAACGGACGTCTAGAGCCGAGAATCAATCGGGGTGTCTGCCTTGTAATCGAGTCGCGCATTAATGCATTCTATAACCCAGTTAGCTCGGGCTTCGATCTCGAAGCCGATATACATGTCGATCGATCGATAGACGACGACGCCTCGGCCGACAGTGTCGCGTGGCGGCCACACGACATCGTTCAGATAACATGCATCGGTCCGAGAGACCCGGGGGACGAGAACGGTGGGATGCGCAGGATGAAGTCGATCGGGGGAGCGATAGAGATCGAGTAGAGCGGTACGATCGAAGGGAGGATCGACGAGGAAGAGGGAAGATATAAGATGGAGGATAGACGAAGAGAGAAACGGGGCGAGGGACGGTGAAACGAGAGGGAGAGCGAGAGAGAGAGAGAGAGAGAGAGAGAGTGAGAGTGAACGAAGCGCGATAGAGAACGTGTCGAGCGGGACAGTCGCCGCGAGAATGACAGAGAGAGAGGAACGACGTAAGGTGGATGGTAGATGTAGAGAGAGAGAGAGAGAGAGAGAGAGAGGGAGCGAAGGCGGGTCTGGATAGCGAGGGAGAAAGTCAACGAAGGGGGTGAAAGATAAATGGAGTTAGAAAAGAAACAGGTAAAGGGCCCCGCGAGGGTTGAGATCGGAGACGTTCAATTTCTGTCGCATCTGCCTAAATGTACGTCAGCCTATGATCAGCCCGAAGGGCCGAGACGTATTATATAGCCTCGGAGATACTAAGTATCGTTTGATTGCGATTTTCGGACAGGCATTATCGCGTACGTGTCGCGATAGAAGAGAGACGGTCGAGAGAGGGATCGTTGTTAGGTGCCATCGGCGATCTTGTACCACCGATCGCCGTTATCGATCTTCAAGATTGTCCCGAGACTGTTTCGGGGGGTTTTTAACCGAAGTAATAATCGATGGCAAGATAGACGGGGCACGTGCAAATTATTGCGAATGAAGCTACGAGAGATAGAAGGACTCTCTTATTTCGCGTAGACGATCCAGAGTCACGTTTTGCTTATGAAATTATACGGTTCCGTACTTGCACTCTTATTGAGTCTCGGAATTGTAATTGCGCCACTTGGTTCGTAGTCGGTAACAATATTTCGAGAACGAGAGGAGTATTTCTTCGTCGTTTCACCTTTCGTTTTTATAACATGGCTCACGTTGCTGACATTTTACAATTTTTAACACTTTGGGATGAGAAAGGAGCGGCTGTTCAACGCGAAGCCAATGGAAAATTAGATTACGAATCATGAATTAAAGTTTATAACGAAATTTAAAAACTGGGTCCTTGTAAAACTGGATTTGCTTTTCGATAATGGGCCCGTGGCTAAGACAAGTTATTCGCTTATCTAATTTTTGTATCCAAGATAAAATTATGCATCTAACAATAAGAAAACGATTCGAATTCATGGAAGCGCAGAAACTCGTTTGGAATTTCTATAATTCCAATGGAGCTATTTACAATAATTAAATGAAAATATTTATAATAACTTTTTAATGTAACTTACTTGATAGAGAATTGTTTCTCGGTCTACCAGAAAAAAACGGATTGAATTTCAAACGCAACTATCACTCCGCCAACGTTACATCCGTCGTCAACGAAACGATGTCAAAAATTCCAATTGGAAAAATTCTCTTCCTCCAAAATTAAGACAGTTTCATCTCCGTCGCGATACACGGGAGTAGCCCAGTCCGAGGGTACCGGACGCACTTAGGCGAGGTGGTTAATGGGCATTCGTGATTTCGCGTGCTTAGATTTTTAACGGCAGGTGAACGGGCCGACAACTGTCCCCTCGGAGGCAGAAATCGAGGTCCACTCCCTCCCATTTTTTTTCTCTCCGCCTCCCCTCCCCCGTCCTCTCGACGGTATACCAGAAAACGACCAAGAAAACCGAATACGTTGTCCCGGAGGTAGAATCGCATTCGGCCCTTCTGCCGGCCAATCTAAGCGCAAGTAGGCGTCCCCCTGAAATTTCGCATTGACTTTCTAAGAGCCCCGTGTACCCGGTGGCTTTCATAAATCATCCCCGGGGCGGAGGAGACGGGGAACGGGTTGATTGAGCCGATGGCAGGAACACGTGCCCCGTTCACGTAAATTCTGAACACGGTCGGTCTTAATAGAGAACTATACGTATACGTACCTACCTATATATTTCGGAAATGAACCTAGTACGGGGCTAAGTACGGCTAAGATCGTGGTACTCGGACATTTTGAATAACTTCGCGGTACTCGAATCTTTCCCAGAAGCGTTCGCAGGAATTAAGATAAACATCGATAAACCCAATTATTACAGGGGCAAAGGATCTTCCATCTTCCCGGTGTCACGAAACTCATCCGACTTACCCATGATTTATTCTCATACGTGGAAGAATATTGTTTACATTTCCGAAAGATCCTAGTACCGCGGAATTTGTAATTCGTACGATTACAACCGATGGTCCGCGACTGTTCATCCGCGGTATGAAAATGATAGAATGGCATTAAATATTTGAATAATAGATAGATAGATAGATTGAATTCAATAATTGCGCGAGTCATCTACGTTGACCCGGTACACAGATACCTCTTATAAATCGAAACGGCATCGAGGTGTAGAGAGCGCCTCGTCATTCAAGGGCAAAAATTGTCGCCACGCATCATCCTGTCCCCGACACGTCGATCGATCCAGGACGACTTTTTGCGGGCGTACTGATGCGAGTAACGCGGATTTGTCCGTGGAATATCATGGGACCGACGTCGCTGTCGGTACAAGTATGTCGTTCTCGAAGAAGCTTGATTTCTCTTCGGCGTCTGCGTTTTTCCGTAATCGTCGTACGTGCCGCTGCTTCTCCGCGTTCGAATAAGAACGGCGTACAGCCGGTGCTCGTGCGTTTCGTTCGAACTGATTTTGTTCGCGAATTTCGACGGAACTGAGACCCGAGTAACAGTAGTCCAATCGTCGATTTGATCGAGTCGATCGCGAGTTTCAACGGGTTCCGTAATCTGTTCGTACTTCGACCCCTTCGATTCGTCGCACACCCTTTCGTTTCCATTTCTTTGATCACGTGCAAAATTTATTACACCTAACAGGAAGAATGTACTTTTCCACTGGTTACCGTACTGGATCGTTTCGTCCCGGAAGTATGCTCGCCATTTTTTTGTCCGCGCTCGCGTCCTTCGAGATCCTAGGTTTCTCTACGAACGTTTAGCTTTTCCGTAATCGCCGGGCGATTACGTGTGACGTGCACAGACTATGGTTACGTCTGAAGACAGCCATTGAATACGCCCGCTTTGCGGCTTCTTTTAAACGTAAAGCCGCCCCGCTTATTAAAATCGACGCGCACGAGTCAGCGGTGTATTTCGGATGTTTTAACAGGCAGAATGTTGCGACATAGGACTCCGCAGACGAATCCGTAAATTGATCTTGCGGTTTTAGGCGTGGAGGCATTTTTTGCCCTCAGAAGTAGAGAAAAATGGCAGTTTTGTGGGTGGTGTTTTACCGAAATACTTGGGCAGACTTAACTAGGAACGCTAACAATTTAATACGAGAGTTATCTAATATAACGTTGCTAAAAAGTTGTTTCGGAAATGAAACATGAACTGAACGAGGTTTGGCAAACTCGCGAAAGACCGATGGGTTGGAGTTTTGTGTACGAGGAAGACCGCAGGCAAGTGGTGCGCGAAGACGAGCGTCTGCCTAATCCAGGATTCGTCAACGTTTTTATACTTACAGGACACTTCTGTATTTTTGTAGATGGTCAAATCTCTTTACCGTCCACCGTTGCGTGGTAACTCAATTTACCGCAAATGCAAAGTAATTATTTTTTGCTCAACGGACAACCCCCATAGAAGCTTGAGTCGCCCACTGATGGTCGGTAGGTACCAGGTTGGCGATCGGTGGTCTAGTGGGTCAAACTTTTCTTACACCTATCAGTCCTATCAGTCTCTTGCGGTGGCTGATAACCCTCCTCATGACAATGTGTTCTTTTCTATTTCTAGCCTTACCAACGTCAACAATTTGCAGTCTATGTCCATACTAAAGTAATATCGCCAATCTTGTGGTTCGTGTTGTAGCTCTTGGAGAAGATTTACATGGGAGAATGTCTCTCCCTCTCTATCTTCAGTAATCACTTCCGGGCCACTGTAAACGACGTTCATACTTTATTTTTTGTCTTCGATTCTTGGATCAATTCTTCAATTCCACATAGTACAGTTATCGTCACCAACAATTCTTCCTTTATGACGATTTCGAAGCGACTGGGCGAAAATTTGAGCGAACGCTTGAATCGCGTAGCCGCGCGATTTGAGTCAGTCTCGTTGGTCAGTCTTGCAGGATCACGCAAGACTGACGACAAGACTGTACGTGTAGACCGGGCTTAACGCGCGTCGCTCGCAAGTCGAATATACATAACGTGGAATCGATGGTGGATCGAAACCGAGGTAATACAGTTGCTTTTGTTTAGAGCGTGCAATTTCGAAGGTTGCGCCCGTTTCTTGTCATTTTCAGGTCCGTACACGCGGCACCTCGGGGCTGGGACAATTTACCGCGGGTCCGCCTAAACGCTTCGCGCACGAAGTGCCATTACACTTCCGAAAAATGCTCTACGGCACCATCATGAAGGGTGGTCCTAATGATACGGTCGCACACGTGCCTCTTTCTTCGAGGTTCGATCCGAGTAACGTCGAGTGTCCGACCACGATCACTCCTCGAGTAACATTGTTGCCTTCGCATCTACATTTTTGCGTTATTACTCTCGAACACCCTTGCATCGCGATGACGATCACTGAAAATGGTCATTTTTGTGCGTGCTCGGTAACTGACACCTTCGGAATTTCTTCAATAATTGACGCGTAACGACATAATGAAGTGTTAATGACCGCGGCCTCGTAGAATTTGTAATTACAGGAATTTCGGCCGCGGAGGACGAGTTATGGTTGATAAATGCAGGTTTATGTACGCCCAGTACACATTATGCGAGGATAGCGATAGCGTGTAATTACAATTAAATGTAAGGTGTGATGTGATTTCTGCGTTAAGCGGGACAGGACGCGTTCGACGTACGAGACGCGGTATTGGATCCCGTAATTCTGTCGACTCGAGTGTTTATTTGGCATATTGCGTTGCTGCTATTTCCCGTCGTATCGGTATGACTTATTATTAGATAGGCGTATCGCAATTTATTCGCGTAATGCTGCTAGCGTACATTGAGTATTTCCGATACTGATCGCATCGATCAACCGAGTGAAAGTTGCGCAAGCAATAAATTTATTGATATATTTAATTGATTACTCTTTGATTAACATTATTATCAGACTTTAACGTTTCGGCATGCGTCACCTCGTGAGACAATAACGCGTTACGGGAAAAGTTTAATCGATGGATTATTTATTAATCGAACCTTCGTGATTATCCACATTAAAAAGATCGAAAATACTTTTACCGCGGGTGGAATAAATGTTCTTCGTTCGTTTGACATTAGAAAACAATTACGATCAATTGTTTGTCCACGCGTGGTCATTACGTCATACTTTCGCTATCGCGCGTCCCATCGGCGGACACGCGTTAATGATTACGATCGGTTCGCTCGCGATCAAAAGGATCATTTATCCTAATGAGCGATTATTTTCAAAAGATTCCTCCACTGGGATAATCGTTTCCATTGTTAGAATACCCGAAAGTACATGTAAGGTACATCGTACTCCTCAAATTATCCCGCGCATTTGCGTAGCGTGGGTAATGTAGATGAGGGCATACATAGGGAATTAGAAAAAGTATAGTGACTAATGAACACGTGCTGATTAATCATACGTTGACCAAAATTAAATTTTAAGCGTGTAATCAGAGAAAGGGCACAACGAATAATTGACATTTAATGCCGTTTCTCTTTTTACAGGTAAATCTGTAAAATAAGAGGCAAACATTGGTGCCATAGTCAATTAAATCTCTTTTTACAGGAGAAACTCAATCTTGTCATTATTCTATCCTGATTCCACTACCAATTAATAAACCTTATATGCATACATTTAATGAGAATTCGGCTCACCAAAGGGACGATTGCAAATCATTTCGACCATAATTGAGATCTCGCCGTATTTTTTTATAACTTTTTCAGCCTGCTTCCTGAAAACGAGATATTTCAGTGTCCCAAAGATTCCACCGGGGACAACGGGACAGTATGGCCACTTCAGGTATGGCACGGATTTAGTAGTGGCACAACGGTATGAAACAAATCGGTGAAGATCGAAATGTGTTGCGCAAACCCTCAGGGCCTGACAAACGGTTTCTATGTCTGTGGCAATGTTTGAGGAGCATCAGCCACGAAAAGGCTTCAGGTTCGATTAAGATCGTTAATTAATGTGGGTTTAAATAATGTGCCTTCAGGTTTCTTCAATAACAACGGCGACACAAATGGCAATGAGAAACAATTCTAGCGTGAATTGAGTTATTTATTTCTTCATTTTTTTATAATTTACGCCACGAACTATCGCAGCGATAATATATTCTGTGCCGAACGTTTTCTAATTTCTGATATTCTTAGACAGATTTAAAAAAAGAAACTGAAGTTCCCACAAGTCATTGGAACGTGTGTGTATCAATGTTTGCGCAGACGGTCGTTGCGCAAATTGTGTGATTGCGTATGGGGGCCTCAAACATTGTTGCTATTCCCAGAAAGGAACCAGTTTCAAAATAGATTCTCGTGCTACCTCGACGGACATAATAACTCTATCGGCTTCGATCATGTTTCCCAGTATACATAGAAACATCTCGCAAACGAAACTCCGGGAAGAACAACTCTTCTCCCTCCCAACCCGCTCCCGCGTCCTCCACGCCCTTGCGAATCCCTTCGCGCATCCCCTTCTGGGCAGTTCTTCCATTTTCAAAGAAATCTCGTGGCGAACGTCCCGTGCCCATTATAATCATTCGCTTCAGCTTTTGTGCAATTTTATGGTGAGAATCGCCGTAATGCTCCACGAGTTATTTCCGCGCGAGGTTCGCACGCATGTGCGGAGACCGCGAGAAATCTCAGAAATACGAAGACCACCGAAGGAAACGCAGTGGCAGAAAAGGGAGGGGGAGGGTGGGTACAATTGTAAAGCGGAGAGAAGGTTGCGAAAGACCCCTTCGGGGTGGCATGCGAACCGACGGGGATTTTCTTCCTTTCTTCTCTTTTTTACGCTCTTTTCTTCTTCTTGCCATTTTGACGCCGTCGCGGAAAAGGGGGGAGGGGGTCGCGTGGAATACTTACGATTTCGCGTGCGAGTTGTGGCGGATTAAATCGTTCTTCGGATGGTTCTAATGACTGAATTACACAGCTACCAATAATAACAGAATTTGGTGGGATTTTAGGGTCTGGGCCTGGTTCTGTAAATTCATAAATTTTTTTTATTCCCTCAATGAGAATGCCAATACGATTCCGAATGGAGTTACACGAAAGGATACCGACGGTTTTCTGCGTCGAAAATTTTGTTTAAACTGTTCCTGATTACCCGAGATTGTTAACAATCTTGTAGCGTCGCTACTATACCGGTAGATATTTCTGTAATTCTTCGTTTATACAAATCAATGGAGGTACGTAAAAAACGTAGCTGGATCGCTATTTCATCGTTTTAGGAACACGTGAATGTAACGTAGAAAGGTGACCGTAATCATACTATTTGAAGTATAATTTAATTACTTTATTTTTCTGTGGTAATACTTTAATAGATAAACAGGTAAAATGAGTATCGTGAATTTGAAACAAAAAGGTACATTTAAAATTATTCCAACGCGGTAGAACGTGCGAGTCTAAAGTGAGAAATATCTGCCCCCAGTCCCACACACGTTGAACTTCCCAACACCTGTGGTTTTATAATTGCACCCTTTACTCGAAACCTATACTTAGAGACTATTATGTGATCATTGCATACGTAGAAAGTATCAAAGAATCACAGAAATTGTTGTTCCGTTGCGCAAAACAAACACGCAATATTTGGAAGGACCGTCGAACGATATTTCTCGTTGATATCGAAATATCGAAAAATGATAGACATTAGACTGGATTAAAATCGATTCAATGTACGTTTTATCGAAGAGTCTAAGGACGATGATTTAAAAAAAAAATGATATGTTTCGCGTGTGGGTCTCGTGAGAAATCTATCCTAGGTAATAGAAAATCTAATGTGTTATTTAATCATCGCGTTAGTATCTAAATAATAAGGTTCCTAATATTTATGATCGACCACCGTCGAACGCTCCTTTATTTATAGTTTCTACAATTTTCATTTCTACCAATGGTCGTGCTTATGAAAATACTATAAACCTAGAAACAATGACGCACCTAACAGAGTACATTGCGTGCCCAAATTTTCATTTTATGAAACCAAGTTTCCAATTTGTATTTACGTACGTTTATTTTGGGAGAACGCATTTAAATTTGATTAAACACCAGCTTTAATTTAGTTTAAAAAATCAACGACAGGATACAAAATACACCTGGTTGATTCTTCAAGGATTAACAATAAGAATGTTCGTTTTCATTAACGTATTCTTTGCTAGATACGTTTACCTGTGAATTCGAACTACGTACTTGTCGTACTATACCGGATTAGTCTCCATGTGTGTAAACACCATAACTGTGTTTTCCAGCGTTGAGATTCACCGGCACGCGTCAGGGTTATCATCGCTTCGTGCAGTGGGGTAACTCTACCCTCTTCGTGCGCCACCCCTCATGCTTTTATCGTCAACGAATACACTCGACCTAAGGGTCACACTCGTTTCAATGACGCCATTATTCGTTAGATGTTATTGAATGTACGTAAATAGGCGAAAATACAACCACGACACTTTTTAATCGAGTATTTTTTAATTTTTCAACGATGAGACTCGATAAATGTTCACGGGATCAACCGTTGAGATAATTCGTATTCTCAATTGTTACGCACAACGGTAACAAATAATATGTATTATTTATGCTCTAATTACTCAACGTCTAGGACATTCATTCCAGTTCGTTGTTAGTGTAAAATCGTCTGCCGCGTCGCCACTTGAACCCCACATCGTTAAATTATTCGTAACAAATCTGATGTAACAGTTTTCGTTGTTTATGCGCCTTCACGAAGATCATAAAAGCAGAATGATTGTTATATAAATAATGATCCGCCGCTGTCACTTTCCATATATTAAATATCTTGTCTTACCGATGTTACTATAAATTTTAACTCGCACCGGGTGCCACTGGTATCGAATCAGTTGCTGACATATTTTGCGCCCTCAACGAATCCGTATCAGTTCTCTCAAGGATCAGGGTGAAAACAATTGCAAAAAGTTGACTCGTTCGTCGTACATCGAGCAACGCCGCAGTGGCATGCGAAACGACCATCCCGCTTTCTCTCACTCCGTTTTCCTATTTTTTTTTTTTTTCACGACTCCATGCCCTTCCATTAAGTGTAAGCTCCTGAGGTGTATCGTGTGTCACGTGGCACGTGGATCCCAGCTTAGCGGGAGCTTACCGACGGATTACCAGCGCATTCTGCTACTACCAGATAACACTGTGTAAGTTGTCAACCGTTCACACCCGTTTTGGGACGCATCCCCCCTCCCCCCTCTCTCTCTCTCTTCGCCGCTCTTCACCCGCTTCAAATAATTGAACGTATCCCCCCCCCCCACTACACCCAACGCCGAAGCTCGTTCGTCCGACCGATCCGAAAGATCGGAGATAACAGTCGGTTCGTAATTGGATGATTTTCATGGGGAACGGTTCTGGGCTGAAAGTAAACGATAAAATCGCGGATAAAGACACCCGGGGACTTCGTGATTTTCGTCTCGTCTTTTCATTTCCTCTTTGCCCCCTTTTTTGCGGCTCTCCCCCCTCCCTGCCCCTCGTTGTCTCGTTTGCCGGTTTCGTTTGACGTTTCATTCCGTTTGACTTGCGGGTTACGAAAGATTCAAGAGCGTTGGGCGTCGGTCGTTACGTTTAACGCATTTAATTAAGTTGCGTAAAGGATTGTAACGAGCGTGAGACAGGTTTGCGGGAAGGTTCGGCGGTGAAAATTGAATTGGCGATTTGAGCGTGTGAAGTTTTGCGTTCGTGGGATACGAAGATTTAGTGTATCGAAGCTAGGCGCGTCGGTTTTAATCGTTTGATACATATAAATGTGGATACAGTAACGATGCGCCTCGTTGGTCCTCGTAATAATCAACGGAGCTCGTAAGTTCGTTTGGAGCAACTCTGAAGAGGACTGGAAATAAAAGTAGCGAGAGCGTATGGGAGGGAAGGCGATTTCTCGCAGAAACCTTCGTTCCCTCTTCGATTATTATGTCCGAACGAAATACTAATAATTGTTGGACGATATAAATGGTCGGAAGTGCGTGCAGGCTCGAGTAGAACGTTTTAAGTATCCAATTAAAGGATCGCTTCTCCTTTCGTGCTTTAATTGGATGATTTTCGCAACGGGACGCTCCCGATACAAAATTGCAGTTTGGCAAAACGCGTCACGCGGCTTTGGACTGACCGATATTCAGGATGCCCGCAATAAAATTACTTTAATAAGAGCAATGCTGTACTTGGCTTCGAAAATTCAAAACCATCGTGGAACGAACGTTTTCGGAAAATGGGAAGATATTTTTTTATAATTGCGTCCGAATTATTTTTAATATTGGAATAAGGAAAATAATAATATCAAAACTCTCTCGACTCCTTCAAACATTTATTTCTCACTATTCGTTAACGCTGTTTCTACCACGAACAATCAAATGACAGTTTCATAAATTTCGATCGATCATTTGACCGGTCATGGTAGCAATAGGTACACATGAAGTGTCGGTAGGAATACTGTTAATATTATTATCGGCTATTAAAAATTCGTTGTTCCTTCCGTAACAAAAAAAGATGGTAAAATGTGCCGAACGAATCGAAATGATTGGGCGTTACGAATAAAGATTCAGCGCGACGCAATGCAATAAATTTTCACGCTCCATTCCACGCTTAAATGAATTTAAAAAAAAAAGGAATAAAAACTAATAAAACAGATCCTCGCGTCAACGCCTACTCGCTCTCGAGAATCATTTTTTGAACGTCGCAGGTTAGATCGGTCGATCGATCCCCAAGTATCTCATCTGCGTCTCGTTACGCCTTCGCGTACCTATCGATAGGCACGCACAAAATCTTTAGCCCGCGCGACGAGCGTGTCTCGGTGGGCCAATCGAACGGCGTTTCTTTCTCGCGTGCCTTAATTGGGTTATTATTCGCAACGCGGCTCGTACAACGCGACCACGAAACCGCGTTTCCAATACGAGAGTTCAGCGTCGAGCTTGTACGCGATACGCTCCTCGCCCGAAATGGATCCCGGTCCCCTTTCCTCCCGTCGCGCGACCAGTATTCCTTTCTTTCCTCCCGCAGAAACATTCGAGCACCGCGAGCCTGTTCGAACAATTTTAATTCCTCAATCGTGGCTTCGGCTTCGCGAGGGAAACGGCGGGACGGGGGAGCCGAACGAGGCGACGAAGAAGAGGCAGACGCGGAGTAGAAGAAACGCGAGGAGAGGCCCGTTGCGCCTCGCAAATAATTGGGCAAAACTGCTTCTGGCAAATAATTACTCGAATGATTGAAGGCAGTGGCCTCCTACCCTCCCTCCCCTTCCCCTCTCCTCCACGTCCTCTATCAACGCTCGGTGTCCTCGTCGCTCGCGTAAGGGACGCAATGGACGTCTAACCGAAGCACAACGAAATCCAAGAAATAAGCGGAAGCAAAAAGGCCAGTGCACTTTGCGGTTTTCGACTAGCGACGGCCTCGAATCTCGTCGCTCCGACGGAACGGAGCCGTATTAGCAAATCGAGGAAGTTAGGTAACGTTCGTGGAGTAACGCTAAATAGTAATGGGGAAAGTACTACATTCGTGGATAAGGATTGGTTTAATGAGAGGATTAGTTTATTCGTACGGAAAGTATGATGCGATAGTATTAATAGGAAGGTTCAGTTTTGAGACCCGAGTTGTAGCTTGGGATCGTAAAGAGATCAGGTATTCGTTCGGATCTTGTTTCTGTAATCCCCTATTTTAATAACCGAGCGATCGGTGTGAGATTTACTGTATTTATTATAATCGTTTAATACCGAATTCATCGAATCGCGTTCGTTTGGAAAGGATTTTCACGCGTCAGGCAATTTATATGAAGTGACTCTCGAATGATAGAGTAATTATGTATCATTTCAAAGCCAATTATATTCTTAATTACGATTAAAGGTAATCGAGCCGCTGAAACGCGCGTATGGAAAGCGAAAGAGGTTGTAAAACGTAATTGGTTCCTGAGTCGCACTAACTTGCGTAAATTTCAGTGCGGAAATAGGTACGATAGTACACTGTTATCGTAATCATTAAATCTGGTAGAAACTGTGTATACTATCGCACGGAACTAGGCGGTTCCTTAGTTTATAACATTGTTTACTGAAATTCAAGAAACCTTCTCGTAAAAGTATTATCACCCAAAAATATCCATTTAACTTCACCTAATTACAATCTTTCCTGAAGCTTATTATAGATATCAAAGTAAATATACGTAAACTTTGCGATATCACATATTTTTACTTTTCGCGGCGCAAAGATCATCAATTATTATTTATAAATTTTCTGGAACAGATTTGGGTATCATTGAAACGCTAAAAATTTCTGGATTCCCCATTTCACGCTACGCAATATCCTACGATACCGTAATCTCGCGCGCGTAGTTCCAATCCGTCGCTACGCGCTCAAAGTTGTTCTTTTCGTGGCTGCGGTGAGGGATGGTGGATTTTTTGCCGGGTCAGGACGAATCTCATGATCGGCGGGTTCCACCAATCGGCCGAGCCACCGGATTTAATTGATATTGCCCCGGCCACGACCGACTTTTAATTCGTAATAAATTTCGATCATGCGCCGCACGAGATTTATGAAGTTACGTCGCCCCGGCGACTGTCCATCTTTCTAACTCCAATGCCAGAAAATTCGTCAACGGACTTTGGCGACTTTATGGCAACTGTCACTCGGCGTCGATTTACGAGACGGGTCAGGTTGGACGTACGATCTAAATTTGGCGTTGACTTTGGTCCTCTTACGTCGGGAGGGATATCGATTCATAATGCGAGGCGGGAATTCACAAAAACATTAATGAGTTTCGTACGATTGGTGCGGAATTAATTCGAGGCAAGAGTAACAATCGTAATGACGATAAGTTACGAGCAACGGGAGCGCGGATTCGTTTATGGCGAGATACGACGGGCATTGTCTTTTTAACGTTTCGTTCCGATTGAAATAATGATCGATACGTTTACCGAACCTATTCGTTTAATCTTTTTGTAATCCTCAGATTTTATCGCAAGTATATTTAAACTTCTACTCGACAATGTAAATATACGACGATCTCTTGGCTCGTTAGTTAACGCGACGGATAAAGTGCGAGTTGATATTTAATTTTTAATTTTTTAATAACCGATTTCGTACGTTAAAACTCGGGCTAATTGATGTCTCTCCGCTATTTATGTAAAATAATATTCCCAGGGGTTATCAGTTAACATCGTTAATGGTTACCTTCCGGACAGTTAGAGTCGTTCCCAGTAAGACGGGTATCAATATTCCAGGAATACGAATAACCATAAGCGTGACGGACAAATGTAATTTTACTCGATTCGTATGAAACGTATCTTCGACAGGGATCTGGTTTTACGCGGTTCAACTGAGATTTTTCCGCTGTCACGTACATGCATACATACGTAAGAGTACTCGACCGACGACGACAAACGTTTTTCGTACTCACCTGCATTTCGTGGGCACCTGTGCGCAGCCAATCAAGCCGAATTCACTCGAGGTACCGCATATATCTCCCTTAACACGGACGAAAAGGGAGGCGAAGCAACGGACCGGGACGAAAAGAGAGAACGCGCGGTACAGGGGGAGAGAGAAAGAGAGAGGGAGGGAGGGAGAGAGGGAGAGCGGAGAGAGAGAGAGAGAGAGTAGGATAAGGCGAGCTCGGGGCGACTAACGAGAGAGTAAGAAGACTCTGGGCCCCAGAGGCACCAGACACCGGCAAATTGGGCCGACATATTTCAGCCCCCGATCCATTTGCAGTTTCGACGTAAAACCAGTCGTTGGAATCCAGCCGCGGATGCGAAATTCTTACGAAACGCCTTAGGAATGATTCTCCCGTTTTGGCCTAAAATGTCCTTTGACTTGCACAATCTCGCGAACCGACGCTACGTTGACGATGAACGATCCGGACTATTTTCCCCACAAGTTTGCAATTACGGTTAATACAGGGAAGCAACTAGAGAATTGTTTCCTTCTCTTCCCTCGACATAAATCTTATCTATATGTATCTTCGTTTCTACAAAAAAAATCGGTAAATTAATTGTGTACCGCTATCTTTTTAATTAGTTGCGATCTTCCTTTTACGTTTCAACGAGATATAAACACGAAATTTATTCCTGAAAAACCTTTAATTATTATGTTTTAATCGATTTTGCATCCCCTCCCCCCACACTCTTTTCAATTTCTTTAATCCTTTTCCCTTTATCGTACCTACAGCATTTTTCTCTACAATCTCTTTCATTTTTCACACAAATTTATCGACGAAAGGAACTACTACGTACCTTCCCCTCAATTCTACTCTTTATATTTTTTCTCCTTTATCGTACGGCACTTTTTTTCCCTCGAAAATCTGTTCACGGTATCCCCGTCAAGTGTAATTCGCTCGCTGGAATTTTGTTCCTCGTCACGACACGGGCATACTGCATAAACAATATCACGACGTAATTGGCGTAATTATCAATGTGGCCGGGATGTTTTGCGGCGGTGACCGCATGAAAGCAACTCGCACGTAATAATGCGATCGGTTTTCATGGCGTGCACGGACGCAAAGCGACGATACAAGCCGCGCCGGGGGAATCCCTGGACGGTGCAAACGACCCACCATGGGACCCCCATGGTGCACCGCGGCCCTACCCACGGAGTGTGACATTGGCGCATCTGGCAGCGTCCTGAAACATTATTACTTACGTGTCACCGTGATAATGTATTAACCATAAAGGTGATCTGTGTTTACGACGTCGCGGACGTCCGCGCCGTGCCACTGACTTTTATAAATGGAACGACATACCGCCGAATGGTGGATGGAACACTGACGCACGCGGAAATCGAGATTTCCGTTAGAAAGGCTGCTCAAAGTGTCGGATAATTATAGCCATAATTTGACAATCATTCGGGATTTGGCAAAATACTGTTACGATCGTTGCGCGAGCGCGAACGAACATTATTTAGAGGTGAGAACATTTGAGCCGCGTATTTTGAAAGTAGATGTAGATCCATTAAAAAAAAAAAAAAATGTTTGCCAAGAAACTTCAAATTGTACACGTTAGTACAATCAACAAGAAAATGGACTTAGATCATTTACAATTAGATCATTAATTAAAGGACAATTAGATCATTTTCAAAATGAACGGCTTATTTATTATATAGAAGTGCAACCACTCGTGTCGAGAGCTCAGATACAATTTATAACAATAAGTTAGCAAACTTAATAATATGAACCTTAACGCTCGGCAACCGACATCAGCCTGTCGATAGTGCTGGACACAAGGGAGGCAATGCCATTCGTAACAATGCGTTGTCGGGTATGATCGTAACGATAACGAGTGTCATTATATGGTTTATTGTTCCAGTTGAGTCTGGTTTATATTTGTGCCATTTTCCCATTTAGAGGTTATCCGTGCGTTCGCGATAGAAAAAAATAGATTTCGCGCGTAAAAACGAGAAGTTTGAGTACTTTTTCCAGGGGCAACGTTTCCTCAACGCTGTCTGATCAACGTTGCTCGAATCTACTTCTTGGTGGCACAATCAGCCAAACGGATCAATATTTATCATATAGCACGGATGGATATCGATAATACGACCCAATTGATTCCAAAGTAATTACAAAAGAGGTGTATATCGTGAATTTTTTCCAAAAAGTTTTGTTCAACGGAAATACGGATAAGTTTTATCTCGCGGGCAACACCCAGGATTTTTGTTGGTACCCTCCAGGAATTCTTCTCCTATATTATTATCGTTTACCAGTCGATAATCATTATCATTCGAATTAATTCCATGCTCGATGCACGCAGGTGGATTAAATTGAAATACCAACTGGCGGTCTTTCCCAAATGTTAATGTATTGAGCGGTACAGACGCAGACATCGCGTATCGAATCTACCTTTGGAAATTTCACCTGCCACGAATGCCTAATTTTGGTACATACGTAACTTCGCAACATTGTCCCGAGCGATTGCGATCGCGCGATATATGATCCGGAGAGCGTAGAACCGCTACTGAAATCGGAATCTGGACGCTGCCCTTAAGGGGTCCGGGAGCGGACGTAAAAAGACAGATAGAAATCGATGTTATCCTCATGTCGGAGGGTCCTCGAAGGGACAAAAAGAGAGAATCCTGACAGCATACCTGTCTTCCGTGTGTTGGTATACCGGTAGATTGGCCGGTACCGAGATGAAACGCGCGCGTGTACGCGCATCCGCGCGGGAAGAAGCAAGTGACTAAAATGCAATTAACGGTAATTAAGGCGGCCCTTAAGGGGGTCGAGCGAGTCAACTTCATTTATTTCTCGTCCCGTCTTATTATATTGTTTCTTCGTCTTTTCTCGCGGGCCCATTCTTCGACCTTCGCTCGTACGAGATAAAGAAATCAAGGGGAAGACAGGGTATAATTATATATAAAGCAACAAAATAATTGCAATTTTATTGCTTTACGTAATTGCGTAAAAGCGACAAAAAACTGGCACGGGGATAGCTTGGCGCGTAAGATCGTAGATTCGTGATTATAATTGAGTTGTAAAATAAATAATAGGAAAAACGGAAGTATTGTCGATACGAGGGGATTTATTGCGAGACGCGTACCCTGATAGTTATGCAAATAGATCCGAGCTTTATTTATTTATTGCTCCACCGTTTAGCGCCGACGGATTTTTATTCCAACGAACCACGTTCCTTACATTAATTTTTTGTACGCAGATTCATCTGCGAAGGTAAACCTAAAATATTTAATACTCTCGAAACGCCTTGCATTTGCTTAGGCAACAAGAAAAAAACCGTGCAACTAAAATTCAATTAATGTCGATGAAACCGATCCCCGCTCGCTTAACTTTTTAACGAGGCAGTTTGACTTGTGCCATTATTTTTTTCACTGATATCCCTCCTCCGAATTCTTTTTCTTCCTCTTTCTTTGCCTTGTCTTTGGGCATTACAATTAGAAGTTAAGCTCCGAGAACCAAAGCAACGGGATCACCTGCTGATTCGGCTTAACAAGTGCACCTTGAATTCATTGAAAAGGTAAAGGTGCCGAAGGGGTGCGTTTAAAGGTATTGAATTGACACGCGTTTGTACGCGTCTAATTAATTAAGGATCACTGTTATTATCCCTACGAATCACGCAAATACCCTCTCCATTTTTCAAAAGCAAGTAGAAACGCGTTGAATGAAAATTTGAAGTGCAATCACTGCGATCGTACAATACGTACGCAAGCATAAATTTTTTTTAGTTGTACATAGGTTTGCACTTTCATAAGAATGTGAAAGTATCCCAACAACTTGAACATTTTAACGCTCGGATTAAAATTCTTCTTTTATGACGTTTTGGCAAAAAAACTGTTGTACTCTCCGTTACTTCTGTTACGGTGGATATTTTGTAACGGGCGCTTAATTAGTAGTGGTCCAGTTCGGACGTAATTGAATAATGTACTTTAAATTTATTGCAGAACACGCAATTATTCCATCGAAGACGTTGAGATTCTCCCCTGCAATACGCTGGGCTTGTTGAACGTGCAGGACAGCGGCAACAGGTGCAGAAGTCACGAAATTAAAGGGACCATTTCTTCTCTCCTCTGAAGTTTAATTATTCTTTTTTTTTTTATCTTTACGTTCTGACATTGTATCGCATAAGTATTAAACGAAATTTGCCCGTGGCACGATACGATAAAACCAACGAAGCGACTGAGTGAATTTGTAATTGTTAATTTGTTATACCGTTCGTCCGATCGCTCGGATTCAACGTGCGATGTAAGGAATTAAAATAAATTTCTGATGAGTACGCGATACGGGATACATACGTGTAAGGCGTTCAAGCAAGATTGTCGGTGACGCTTATCTTAAAAATAAAGTAAAGATATCGAAATTAGGTTCGGCGATACGCGCAAATTCCGACTAATTTGCCAATGGAAAATCGTTTCTAGAAAATTGGGTAGGGGCAAGAATAAATGTATCCAGGCTATGCGCGACATGAAAGATGGCAAGATTTTTCGTTCTTCGCGACTAAGAATCGATTCGCGTTTGATCTCGATTGTAACTTTCGAAACAATTCCGCGATCTCGGAATGGGCTGGAGTTTCCGAGCATCCCAAATTGAGGTGACGGAAAAAATCACGAAACAGCTGTACGCCCTTATCGGAGCATAAATTTCTCCAGTAATTCCTCGCAACTTCGCTCTCGACGTCGCTCTCGAACCGCGTTGCGCACGACGCTCGTCGAGATTCGTGGAGCGAATGCCTCGAGAATCGTCACTTAGGACGTAAAGGACGCGACTACCGTGGCCGGTTACATTCCAATTAAAGTCGCTGGTTATCATACATTCAATTAGCATAACTCATGCGAGGGTCATAACGAGAAGCGGGGATCGCCGAGCAAAAACCTTCTTAGTCAAAGAGCCGGGGCATAAAACCCGGGTAGAGTGCTTTCCTCGACGGCGATTCAACGGCGTCGCGGCGAACTCCGCGCCGTAACGCGCCAACGGCTCGGGGTGGAGGCAGGGGAGGCGTTAAAGCGCGGATAAGAAGAGGGAAGAGGCTGAAGAAATAAATGAGAAGTGGACGAGAGTGGCACAGAAGGCGTTTACCGTCACGCGCTCGCGCTCGTTACGAATGTATGACGAAAGCCGTGTTCGATCGTCATCGTCGGTGGATTGACGTCTTGTTTCGAACTTACGAGCCGTGAGTCCAAGTTTCGATTCAAGGTGGAGAAAATTATTGCGGAATAATTGACGGTCGTCGTATCACCGCGAATCGAAAGTTGTTTTGTTTTTGATTTTACTTAAAAATTAACCCGTGTTCATCAAAACAACAGGTGGTATTACACGTATGACGAAAGTCGTACTTGATCGTCTTCGTCGGTAGATTGACGCCTTGTTTCGAACTGACTTGTTGCGAGTCCAAGTATCGATTCTAGGTAGAGAAAATTATTGCAGAATAATTTATGCTCCGTAAATCACACGCTGAACTGACTGTCGTCGTATCACCGCGCACCGAAAGTTTTTTGCTTTCGATTTTACTTACAAATTCACATGTAATAATCAAAATAGCAGGTGGTATTATATGTTTGTATCACGAAAGTCGTACTTGATCGTCTTCGTCGGTAGATTGACGTCTTGTTTCGAACTGACGAACCGTGAGTCCAAGGTTTAATTCTAAGTGTACAAAATTATTGTAGAATAATTTATGCTTCACAAATTGAGCAGTGAACTGATTATCGCGTAATAATCAAAACAAGGGACTTATATACGTATGTACGGTGAACATGCTTACAATAGGTATTGGACCCTTTATGATATAGTTTTGTAATCTTTAAAATGGTCGTCGCGTGCAGATTATTTTACGCTTGGTGATAAGTACGGATTATTCCGTTTACGAATGCAAATGGGTTGACGAGAGTGCGCGAAGACAAGGAAGGAAATATTCACCGCGGACGCGCGTAATCGTGGTAATCGTTGGATTACGATTCGATTCGAGGTTAATCGTTTCTTTTTTATTCAATTGAATTAATACGGGAAACTCTAGTAATTGGAAATTCACGATTCTCTTCGCAATTCCGCGACGCTCGAGAATCCGAGCAAAAATTGTATGAATAATAAAATATGAGGGGAGACAAATTTCGCGTGAGAAAGATAAATCTTTTGTCTCTCGGATGAAATTAATATTGCATGCATATTTATTTTTACTTCTAGGACAATTTTCGAAAGCGATTCATAAAATTAGTCGGAATATTTTATCGTTCCGCTTGATTTCTCGCGCCGCAAAACTTGGGACCTGCTTGAAAAAAAACTAACGTTTACGACGGATGCCGATCGTTGCGATAATTAGCATGCGATGAAGAACTGATTATGGTCAACCGGTAAAGCCGACACGAGGATTATTTAAATAGTTGGTGTTTCCAGCACCTTAATTTAATATTGCACTTGATATTAATGTCTAATTAATATTAATGGCTTGTTTCGCCTGGGCTGACATACGTATTAACTGTGTCCAACACGCGCGAAGGAAGAACGTATCGGCGACGTATGCTCGTAATTCAAATAATTAACATTCGAGAAATACCGAAGATCGCGAACCAAAGAAGACGTCGCGAACGTATTAGCATTAATGTTATTTTATTATTTAACGACTAAGCGTCTTGTACCTTCACCCGTACGTTTATCGCAATTCTCTATTCCGTTATAACCCTTTATGGCTTTTGTGCAGTTATCAAATCGCCGCGAATGTTTGAATATTTATACCGTTTCTGGAATCGAGTTGTTAATATCACGATAATATTAAAACGATTCGTTGGACGAATAAAAATAATAATAATTAAAAACAAGGAAGCAATCAGCAAATATTCTAGTAAATCACAACCCACGCGTTATCGCTTGGAATTTCATTGTAGAAACTTTCTTGTTATCGATACGCGATATCTACGATTATGCCGGTTTTAATTTCACAACAACACTATGCGATCGCGCGAAGCAGATTTATAATTACCGACGGAAGAAGAATGTACTTATAAACACTACCGAGACGAGAGAACGTTGAGCGTCGTTGATCGACTGCGCCGCTCGTCTCCTTGGAACCGGATTAACGGACGAGAGGAAGTTCTTTCACAATTTCCCGAGGCGTGATTACATTAATACGTTATGGTAGAGTAAATTCCAACAACGTTAAGTCATTATTACACGCGTATCGTGATTCGTTGTTACACGATACCGTGACTCGGTTTGAGTCGGTTACGGATGATCAAAGCGAATTCCCAACGTTGCACGCTACCCGCAGATCCATAGACAGATCACTATAATAATAACTCAACATTCGTGCGTGTTTAAATATTGCCTGTGCAAATGGGCACCGAAGATTCTCGCGTAGCACGAAGATCGTTAATGCGTTCCCCCGGCTGCAATTTCCATTCGAGAATCGCGGTAAGAGTCACGATATACCGACCGAAAGCGCCAAAACGTGGGTAATTAAAACGGAGTAAAATAATAATACCGTAAATATCTTTGTCGCCGTCGATCGCGATAATCTGACAAAAATGACGCACCAAATGTATCCCACAGCCGTGGTTGGTAAAAAAAAAATCGACTCGCGTGGAACGAATACGCGTAACACAACTTAAACTCGTCCGAGATACCTTTAGTATCCCAGAAAAAGATATTTATGCAGTTCGGCCGGTAAGTACCGTTAAAAGTGCGAACCGCGAATTCCTGCGAATCGCTCTGAAAAAGAAGCGGCGACAAGAAACGATCGGCGGGGCGAAAAAAGTGGCTGTTTATATTTCCCCATAAAAATGGCCGTCTATAAAGCACGCTCGTAAAGCTACGTTTCTCGCGGTAATTAGCGCGAAAGTATCGGCGCACCTACGACGGTAAATTCGATTTCTTGGACGGCGGAGAGATAGAGTGAGAAAGGGGGGGGGGGGTAAGAGAGACGATGAAAAAAAATAGGCGCTGCGTATAGTTCGCCGTTCGATCACCTGTCTCAATAAATATCCGGCTTACAACGGTGCATCGGGAAAGAAGAGAAGAGAGTTGCGTTGACCTTCTCCTAATTCGCGCGTTAGTGCATTCTGAACGAAGATCGGATTAATCGATCGAGAAAGCGGGAGGAATCGACGATGGCGATCGTCGTTATTCTCCTCGTTCTCTCGCCCCACTCTCTCTCTCTCTCTCTCTATGGCGCACCGGCGAGTTCGATTTCTTAATTAGCGGTAGACATTCCGGCTGACAGATCGCGGAGTTCTTTCTTTATCCACGCCAGCTGCACGCTTCGCCACCTCTTGGATATCCCTGCGGTGCGTGTACCTTTTTGTCGGCCGTGTTAACCGTATCTGCCCGTATAACGAATTACTTGTGATTTTAGCCCCGAGCGAATCCGTCTTCGTAGCACACGCGGATCGGTCCGATCGACGGGGACACGGAGAGCTCGGCGCTGTTATCGCTGTCAACGATATAATAACGGTGGATTTAATCGTACGGTATGTAAGCGGTGCCGAGTAATTATAAATGCACCCTTAAGTTTTGCGTGCGTTTGGGTAGCGGCCTGGCAAACGAACGTTGTATCAATTACTGTCTTTGGTAACCATGAATTTTGAAATCGTTGATCCATTGCGGTGTATTGGTTCGAAATTCCAGGGTCAGTTGTTTTGAAGACTTCTACTTCGAGCTTTCGTACAGCAGAATCCGACGTTTGGCGATCAAGATTCGATTCAACATTTTATAGCCGAGTCACAAATCCGATGGAGTGTATGGGGTCGTAGTTGCACTGAACAATGAGCGTTTAATCGAGAATTTTTGGTGTAAGTGTTTTATACGGCAAAAGGCGAGATTTGACGTTCAAGTTTCCATTCGGTAGAATTCAAAATTCGATTGAAACATTGGAATAAGTGAAAATATCGACACTAGTAATTGCGCTTTCAAACATGTCTAACATGTAAGATCGAAAACGCGGTGTACATGAAAGTCCTCTCGTCCATATTCTTTCCCCATATACGACATAATAAAATTTAATATTCAATACGGAAACTAAGACGATAAAAAGTCACCGAAGAAATAACTAATAATAACCATTCTCTTTCACGATACCTTAGCATTCTCAAAAAATTCAAACCGCGACTACCGTAAACTCGTAAATTCAAACACTAACCAATCACTAACTTACCAAACCCCTTATCGAAAAACTAGAACTATTCGTAGCGCTAGAATTAAATCCTAACTGGCTCACGCAAATCCCACATTCCACGTTCGCGAAACAGGAGCGCACGCATCTTTATCCAAACGCGGCGTTTGCTGGCACGCCGCTCTCGGCTCCGTGTCCCCGGCAAACGTGTCAAGTTACGACGAAGCAACAATCATCGGCGAAGACACGGTGCAAAAGCAAAGAACAAAATCGACGAATGCGCGTAGACGGAGAAGCCTCGCGAAGAAAAGACTGGCGCGAGTACAACAACGGTTGCTCCGGGCTGCCATTGGTCGCGGCGCGAGGGCTATGCATGGGTAATGCAATAATCGAGTAGCGAGTGAGTCGTCTCTCCTCTCCCGTCTCGTCGGTCGCGAAGGTTCGCCTATAAAACGCGAACGCAAGCCAGCCCCCGTAATTACTGTGGAAGTGACCGGTTACTGGTTAGCGTTTCGTTCGACGGGGGTTTAAGCCGCGTTCATCGGCTCGATTGGTTTGCCACCTAACGGCGCCCGTTCGCGAGAGTGCGTAGACTCGGTACGTCGCTGCCGCTGGGAGTGTAAATCGAGAGGCCATTACGCGCTCTGGCAAAAATGTAATGAGATATTGCGTCGGTTCCTTTTAACGAGCCGCTGCGAGACTGCCGGTTAGGGTAGTAGCCGGGCGTCCTCTCTTTCCTTCCACCGACACGTCGCCCGAAAACCAATCCGTGGAATTTTTCACGGTTCTGCCGAAGAATCGATGGCGGTTTTCATGGGAGGAGGAAAAGAGATATGATTAGGAGGAAAGTGGTCCGAGATCGTGATAAGGAAGCGTCGGGTAATCTCGGGATACCGATAATAACGGTGTTTTCTGAAAATTTGTATAAAGAGAAAGATAGATGTAGATAGATTTGTATCGCGTCTCGTGTTTTCAGAATTGTTGAAGCGCGAATCAATTGAGATTCCCGATCTGATTTATAAATTAAACATTTTGGAAAATCAATGGTTGCTGGGTTAAAACAAAACTTTGTTTATTTTGTCTTAAAATGTTGTAGTAATGTCAAATGTAAATAAATATCAAGATACGCAGTAGGCGATGAAAATTAAATAATCGACAAAAGTAATGTAACAACACCGTTGCTTGCTCAGCTCTTTAAATTAGCATTAAAACCATTGATTGATCAAGTCTTTTAATTTGGCAATAACGCCATTGCTTGACCTTTTATTTCATCGAAATGTACAATCAAGGAATTCGATTCTACGAATCAAAGGAATTCTACGGAGACTTGTTTTCGACGAAAAAATAATGAAGAATCTTGTGGCCTTTCTCATATATCAAGATTTTCATCTTTATTTTCATTTTTATAGACATTTTTGCAAATGTTTCGAGTACCACGAGAAAACCTGGAATTCAATAAAAGAATCTCGTATATAATTTTGATCTAATTCGTAGACACTAAACATTTCTTTCAAGAAACTTTCTAGAAATCGAATGAATGGAAGGGTCTTACGTCTAACAATAAGTGGCGCGTGGAATAATCCGTATCGCGCGTCAACGTCAACTTTACCCGTTTTCCCTCTGTCCCTATTATTCTTATCGCGGAATTTCGATTCGTTACACTGTGTTGTACCGTATCGCGCTACCGGTGGTAAATCGAGTTTTAAAAAACACGGTTTTCGAGCGATTTTAATTAATAAAATGAAGCGGATCAAGACTCCCCGCGCATGTCCCTGCGATTAACTCACCGTATCGGACGTAATCATTTGACAAATCGATGTTTTCGCGTAATTTCTCCGCGCTTTATTTATCTCCGTTATCTTTGCGCTCGGGATCCCCTCCGCGATGCCTGACGATCGATACTTACGCGCTCGCGCGTTGATTACGCTTACGCGATACCGATTTAAATAATTTCGCGCTCGTACTCGCGGTTATCGGCGACGCTTAAGTGACTCTGGCAATTAAGAAATTAAGCGATAATCGGGCGTCAATCGCCGACGGCGCGTAAAGCGAGCGGATTCGAAGCGACGCGACGCGACGAGCGTTCGTACTGCGCGGCGGCTCGCCCCGTGTTCGGTCTTTCGTAATTGATTGCTCCATAATTACCCGGTTCCTCTCTCGTCCTTCGGGAGCAACAGGTGCAACGAGCCACCAAAAATGTATTAAGAAAAAGGCAAAAGACCTTCTACCAATTGTGAATCAAGATTACAGGGTATGGGTGCTCACGAGTCCCCAGGTTCTAACGAAGATCCGAGAGTATGTCCTTTCGTCCTTTTAACATCCCCCCTTCGTTTACCCTACATCGCGATCGTTTGGAATTGTACGGCTCGTTCGAATTTACTACGTGTCAATTAACCCGCGAATTCCGCTTAACTTTAATTATTCATCGCACAGCCTGCCGTTATCGACAACGTGTTATTTTCAGATATTATCCCCTGTTTAAATGTAATTTAGAGAACGTTTCGCAACGTGATTTATTACTTTTATCGTTCCTCCATTTTTCAACTGAATTTAATGTTTGGAAACGTCATATCGCGCAGTTAGGAACGAATTAAACTTTCATGTAGAATTCGTATTTTTTACTAAAATTGGTAATTCTGAATCTTACGAAAAAGGTATATTTCGTACCCTATTGCGTTTTGGGATATCGAATTTACGACACGAGAATAAATATTTTCCTTTCGGTTTCGTCGGGACAGACGGTATTTAATGCGACTGAAATAATTCTACGTAACTCTGCATCGTAAATCTCTATCTAAAGCGAATTCAATAATAATTTTATTATTCCTACTTATACTCGTTAACATTATAAATAGAACCATAATTATCGGTGAGCCGATAATCGTTTCCTAAATTATTTCGAACGATCGCAGGTGGTTGACAGTTTCGTAATACGAAGCACCTTGCCGTCCGTCCGAGTGAAATTCCGCAAATGCAATCCGGGCGCAAAAGGCGAGTAATGAAATTACGATAAAGGAGCGTTACGGGGTCCAATTAAGTGCCGATAATGGTAGGATTCGCTATATCCACATATTACATGGAATTATTATCTGGCGTAATCTCGGGACGCAAACTGGATGGTAATTGAAAGCATACGCCTTACGTATGAAACTTCACGATTATAGATTTTGCTGAAAGATACGCAACGCCGATGTAACGGTAAATGGCGAACGCGGAACGTACGAAAAAGAAAAAAAAACGGTAACGTTAATCTGTGCACCAAAGATGTCTCGTTTATACTTATACCTTTCCCAAAATTATAGTTTCGTAAATCGGGCATTGAAATATGCATCTGCAGGCGCACTTTAATCACAGCTTTGCTTGGCTCTATGTTAATGTAAGTGGCAGTAAATTGTCATATCTCAACGAGCAGGATCTTTTTTACTCCGGTGTTCCATTAACCGTCACGTTGTTTATCATCGATCGAATACTCATTTTTTGCTTTACGCAACGAAACGGTTTTGTATTTTATTACAACGTGGCGGATATCGGTGTTCAAATTATCCCTCGTGATTTTTATACTTGGCAGTAATCGTAATTGGTTTGATTTCCACGTTTTAACGTCAAGGTACAAAAAAATCTTGCATTATTTATCGATAAATGAATTGATAAATAAATAAATCAGCATACACTTATCGCGGATCATTACAAACGGATACACGATTCTTTTTTTTTCGATACGTTTCGTCGTTTCGTGAAAGTCGATCTTCCCCGGAGTGCGAAAACAATAAATTAAACGTTCTTCCCGGAAAGTGTACACGCTGATCACTCGGTACCTTTAATGGTATCGAGAGATCGATACCGGGAACCCCGTTTACAAGAACGAAATCGAGCTCGTCCCATGCGACAAGACAAGACTCGATGGGCCGTACGCAGAAAAAGGGGACGGTAAAAGAATCCGCGTGTAAATGATTTCCAACCAACTGAAAACGAAGAATCGAACGAAATTCGTTTCGAGATCGCGAGGAGACGGTTCTTCGTCGATTTCGCAACGAAATTGGCAGGTAACAGTCTCGCGGTGTTTCCGTAACGAATTTATTGCTGCTCGACGAGAAATCGATAACGTATAGCGAAAGAAAAAGTACACGTTCTTACAAAATTGTCGAGTACCTCGCGCCCTGGCGATCGAAATTGAAATAAAAAAGCAACGAGAGACAAGAAAAATGCGTAGCAACATGTTTGCAATCGATCCTAATCAGCGCGATTATTACGTTACGATCGTTCGGCGCATGTGCCGCTTCGGAGTGACATTAAAGAAACGCATCGCGCTGCGATTATTTAATCGATCAGATATACGATGCACGAATTAAAGGTAGACAGTATAAATTAAATTCTATATAACGGTGGGCGTACGCCAGTGGATCTTGCTGTTTAAAACGGACTTTATCTCGGGTGACTATCGCTTAATGAAATTTGAAATATTAAGTATCGCGGACGACGCGTGATGTGTTTTGCATGAATATGCATATACCCGTGAGTAGCGAGCCGAAAGCTCGAAGCAGTGAAAATTACGCGAAAGTTCGTATCTCTCGAATTTAACTGTGCGCGGAGTGCGTACGTCATTGAGATATTTCGGGCGTATAAATTGCGAAACGGAACGAACAGGAAGCGACGACCGAGTACGAGCGAGATAGAATAATCAGATTGGAATTACTCCATTTATATGTATCTCGCGAGCGATATCATCGTGTCAGCGTCGGACAAAAAATCTAGTTAGCCGCTAAAAACGATGCCAAACAATTACGCCCTTTCGATTATTATCGATGTTATAATACCCGCGAGCGAGTCGACCGCACGGACGTCCCGATGACGGCGATAACGTTTTCTGGAATTTCGCATTCGTCGGATCTGTCGACGTTTCGGGATATCGGGCGTCATCCTTGCCGAAAAACTAGTCGGTCGGTGGATTAAAAGAACGTAATAAAAGGAAGTATCGTTCCATGATAAACATTTAAGATCCCGCATCCCTCTAATTCGTCCTCGATACCGCCAAATGAGAACCACGGAGCTGTTAGGTTTACGTGTTAATTACGAACCCCCCCTTTCCCTCGTGGCGCAATAAAGCGATAAAATACAAATCAGACCCTTTCCGTCGCTCGCAAAACGTCGGTCAGCGTAGTTTCGCATCTCGCATTCGTGCTTCGTTATTATAGGCAGATGCTAAACGTCTCCCCCTCCCTTATCTTCGTCTTCTCCTCCCTTTGACGTACGCAGTTTATTCTCTCTCCTCCCCCCCCCCCAAACCCTCCTGTTTTTTTTGTCTTCCCTTTCGATTCTAATTTTCATTTCTACTTCGAAGCTCGCACGAGGCGCGTGCTCATTGGTAGAGCGACCTTTAATGAATTTCTGCGTCGAAGAGGAGCAACGAGATAATACGCTCAGATAAGTAATTGGGGTAGATCTCCCCTCGTCGTAGTACTACTTGATTCTCGTCGCCACGCCTACGGTTGGTGAAAATTGCATTCGCCGTCGTATCATTTTTTTTTCTTCCCTGTCGAGTCTCAGATCTGCGACGCGTGCGGTAGCGTATCGCGAAAGAGGATTGTCGATTTGGGGAAGTATCGAGACGTTTATCGATACGAGTTCGTAGCGTTTTTATTTCGAGCGAGTATTTGAGCGAGAAACAAGAAGTTCTTTCTGCGAATTTGGAAGCGATGGATTTTATCCGATTAAAAATTGAAGATTTACTAGAAAAGTGGGAGAAGGACGCGAACGAAAAATAGGATACGCGGATTGTAAGGAACTGCGTCTTTGCAAGGAAATTAAGATTTCTTATGGTAAGGTCGTAAACTGCCTAATTATGAGGGTTTAAGAAGAGAACTAATCGTGGCACAATTTTTAATGGAAGCATTGCCGAGCGCAAATTAGTATGAAATTTACCTCGTTTCTAACTTTATTTCACTCTCGAAGGTAATTATAGAAACTTTCGGTAACCGATTGCAGTAACAATATAATTTGAATGGAATCCCCGTCTGAGTTTAACCGCAGCTGCGCGGAAATAAATTCTGTTGGAAGCCTAGCTACCCGTTATCCTGACAAAATATTTCACCCTCGTCGAGGTCATTAAGGACTCTTCGTGATTACAGGAGCGATCTACGCCAAAATTACGTACGATTAGATGCGGTCAACAAAAAAGATTGATGGCCCATTGTTTCTTTCCGTCTTGTTTCAGAAGATGGAAAATTCGTCTTGATATATTGTACCAAACGGACGTAAAACCAAAATACGTGTACTTAAGTAATTAATTGATTATCGCGTGATTAAAGAACTCTGGTAATTCAAACGTGAGAACCGGTCGAATTATTTATCGGATAACTGGCGTTAAAATAATGATCACATCGTACGATGACGATTATTAAGATTAATCGAAATAACACAGTTAAGTCTTGAAAAAATGGCCTTGAAATGTATGCAATAAATTCAAATTTGGACATTAAAAGCTTTCAAATATCAATGAGTCTACTGCAGGAATGTCCAAATCACGGTTCAGCTCTGTAACAAATGCATCCCGAGCAGTATAGGAGCTGTAACTTTTAATAACTGTAACCAGCTGATGACAATAAGCAAAAGATTCAAAAAAATATTATTGTATATAAATTATTATAAAATAATACAACCTACTTAAAATTATCCAAAACTGCATATTTGTAGCATGTATGATTATCAGAATTAATTACAATAATCGATGGTCGATTATAATAAGCGGATTATTTTAAGTAATTTTGTATAATGTGGTTTTGGGATCAAACGATTGTGACAACAATAACCGATTAATAAAATTATCCGTGATTATGATATCCGGTTTTCACTGTATATTTATACGCGGTTAGGGACAATTCTTCCTCTGTGAATCTAGCCCGGGGAAACCAAAAGGTGGGACATCCCCGGTCTACTTATGTACTTACATACGTAGACGCGCGCCTCGTTGTTCCGTGTAACACCGAGTCCTCGTGGTTTTTCCTAGCCTAACCCGAAGCAGCGGCCACATTGCAAGCAATTTTGACACCCTGGCAACGAGGAACCAGAAACGAGGCAACAACGATATAATTTCGCGCGATAAACGCGTTTCGTTCGCCACCTCGACAATTTCGATGGTACAGTTTAACGACAGGAAAGGCCCGGGCCTGCTTAGCCTCACACCTTACTCCTTACTCCTTTTGCCGACTGTTTTTACGTCTGTTTTCTGGGCACACTGCCGATAATTGGCGAGGACGGCCTGAGCCACTTCCTTTTTTACGATTCTTCGCCACTGCCAGGACGTTTCATTTGCCGGTTTCTTCGGCCGGAAAGACACGGAACTTAACCGGGTGGACCGTGAATCGGTTGCGATAAAGAAATGCCGAAGGAGCGACGAGGCAAATGTCGGTGTAACGAGGGTGTACGATCACCGTGGGCCCGATTCCTCATTAACTGGTATTCTGGAATAGCACGGTGATGGGCGAGTCGTGTGGTGACAAGAGGATCTCTATTGAATGTTCGATAAATTTGTTTAGAATTTATACATATTGAATTTTTTTTAACGCACCCCAGTTGTCAGTTACCGGTTCCCGTACACCCGTATCTCAACATTAATTTTTCTTGGCACAATATCCATTGTATCTTGTGATTCTTGTTATGCTGTTTTCAATTGAAGGACTGGTCTGCAGCAATTCTCCATGTTTCTCTATCGATGAGAGAGCTTTATGGTCATTGCTGATACTAGAGAATGTTGATTCGGTGATTTCCCTTTGCCTTCCCCGTTATTAGAAAAGTATTCTACGTTGCTCTAGTGCCAGGATGCGCCTCGATCCTTTTAGCGATGACGGAAAAATTTGTCGGTGCCTAAACGAAAAATACCGAGCCAAGTTGACGTATACTATTTAACAAAGTTAAAGATCTATGAAATCTTGTAACTTTATATTACAATAAGTTTTGTAGCGTGCTGTCAAGGCTCGTTATAAAGTGGTAAGAGGAACTCCCCTACGAATTTTCAATTTATTTTGACAAAGAATTCTCTAGCGACGCAAATAATAAGTTTTCGCAAGTGTCGCTAACAACAATATATCGTTGTTCGGCATTACAAGAGTTAATATTGGCACTTCGTATGCATAGTTGATAATATTTTGTATTTGCGCTTCAAGTTTATTCTTTAAACGCCCTTTACGAAACCTTATTTTATAGTAAACTAGTTTGCAATGATATAGGTATGTACATCTTACTTTCAATTCGCTACATCGCGTAGCTCGTCAGGTTAAACAAACGTTACGCGAGAGCATCGACCTATCACCCTTGAGTGTCGTACACCTGTCAGGATATTTTATTTAATTATTTTGAGGGGTTGGGACCAGCGGTCACGGAGGCACGAACTTTGCCCTCGGCAGTTCGCGCCGAAGGTGGGAACAAAAATTGGTTGAAAAATAATTTCGAATGTTAGTATAACGAACCTGCGAACCAACGGGAGTTACGGCACCGCCCATTATTGGCACCTGCTGGGATAATAAAGCAATTGCTGCCGATTATCGAAATTCATGGTTCGCGCCAATCGCGCCCCGAGCCAAGATTTCCTCGAATACGGGATCCTGGAAGTTGTGTACGCCTTTTTTTCAGTCCTATGTACTAAAATTTGCGCACTATCTGACATGCAAGCAGCTTTTTACCGCGATCTTGAAGAACGCCTAAATGTTTTAAACCGTTTTCTTGAAAGTACATAACAATTTGCTTTTAATAAAACAGATGGCTACTTTTATTCCTGTTCCGAGTGAAAATAAAACTCCCCGAAATTATGGTGTAATATTAAAGTTTTTAAAGAAGAATTTGGAAATTTGAACGTTCCAGTTATTTTATTACAATACAAACGTGACTCGATCGAATGTTAACGCGGAGCTTATCATCAGTCAGTTTAGTAAAAATATCTTTGAAAACTCTTAAATCATTGAAAAATACACTTTTCATACTACAATATGAAAAAACATGAATTTTGTGTGTCTAAAGTTGCATTTCCGACCACTGTCCGCCGTAATGAATGTTAATTTCTGCACAAGTTTGCAATTAGCTAGCATGCTACGCTGACATTTTTTTGCTTATCTCGTACATACGCGTATAAATCGGAGAATGCGGTAATCGGGCGTTTTTCCCATTCACTCGCAAGCTTTAGAGCGTCTAGCACTGGGTGCCAAGATTTTATTTTAAAGAAGACATGGAGTTGTACAAAATTTAATAATATTTAGTTGCGGACATAGTACTAAAATGACATTTACAGTCATTTGAAAAGGAAAAAACACTGCGAGATATCTCGAAGTTGGCAGTGAATGGGTTAAAGAATGTTCCATTGATTCTCGAACTCCTCGAACACTGTTTCGCGATTAACTCATTTCCACGACGATCGTATTATCATAATCGTTCGGTAAACACGCATATCCAATATATCTCAATTTTGCTAAACTAAGAGAATCCTGTACTAAGAATTATAATCGTATTGTAAATATCAAGAAGAAATTGAGTCGATCTTTTAAAGATTCATTTACCCTCGATATCTCAATTTCGACTTCAACGCGAACATCGGCACCACGCGCAGAAAACGAAGACAAAATCCGAAACGCTTCCCTCAATACTCCATCCATCCCTCTTCGCTCGGTAACAATTATTTCAACGTCGATATCGCAATTTTAACTCAACCGGCGATATTCGAAATTCCAGTGCAGAGTAAATGGCGTTCATGGATATCGAGGAGCGTATACATATACGTAAACGCGTACACGCATACCTACCGACGAAAGAAATGATGGAGGTAGGGTTTATGTGGGAATGGTCGTTACGTCGCGTTTACTCCCTCGACGTCGATCAAGCCGTTGGATTACGCATGTCCTGGCAGCTGCGCATCCTTCCTGGGCGTTCCAAAGAGCCGCCAATCGGCGAATCCCTCTAATATCAACCACCCCGTGAACCGGCCAATGGGAGTGCGGTGGTTTATCAGCGCGGGTGTCATCGTCCAGTCGGACCGCGCGATATTATCATTCCGGTCGAAGGGGGCAAACAAGAGGGCCAAAGGTGAGGAAGGGGCGAGAGAAAGAGAGGCGAGAGGCGAGAGCGGTACTCTCCCTGGTCATCGATCCTGCGAGTCTGGGAATTGACGTTGCCTCAGGGTTCGGATGCTAAGCCCACCGCCTGACGGGGTAAGCAAGCGGAAAAGCACGAGCTCGAAGTAACAGTTTAATCCTTTCACCCCGTATCCGTTGACTCGAACGTAATCCTTTTTGGCAGTTTCAGCAGAATCGGCCGAAGGACAATATTTTGTTTACGTCGGCAGGACTTAAATTTAATAGCGTTGCTCGATCGTAAATTATATCGCGTGCTTGATCCTTATACGTGGTTTCTAAAATTTTTGAGAATGCCGTAATATCGTGGATAAAGCGCAGTTGAATTTTTATGCTGGTAGTTTCATGATATTTCGAATATTTAGGAAAAATATTTGGGGAAATTGTAAAATAGATTCAGACAAGCTTTATATCGCAAAGGAGGAGAACATCGCATCGATTTTCCGAGATAATGGTTATACTTATAATTGGCTCGAGACAAGACCTTGTCTCTTGATGTACGTTCATTTTCGAAGGTAGTCTAGAAATGTTTGAAAAATACTACTGAATCATTCGATAACTACTTAATAATATCTTGCGTAACACTAGCTTTAACGATACAAAATCTGTTTTAGAATATTATAAAATTTAAAGATATTCTTAATTTTCTTTACGCAGTCTCTTGTTTGAGTCAGAAATAAGCCTTGTTTCGTGCCAGAAATAAAAAAAACAGGTCTTCAGCATTTTGTACGCCCAGTGACAAAAAGACGAGACATAGTAATCGCTCCGGACTCATCTATTCTAATCGGCCTACTTCGATCGTTCGATAAAAATCGCGAACGCACCTTGCCCCAGTATTTTTTCCATCGTTTCTTCGGGCGTTGCGTTTCTTCGTGAATCGCAATCTTCGCCCAGTAAATTAATATTTCATCACGGCAGCGCCGTGAAATCTTTTCGTGTAGGCAGAGTGAAAAAGAAGGAATTTCTAAGCCTGCGAAATAGAAGGAAACCGGGTCGTCCTAATACCGTCGGTGGTTACTGGGATGCAGCTGCTGCATGTTTTAGGCAAAATTGCCGTCGATGAAATTGCGCCAAGGAAATAGGAATTTTTTTCGCATGACTATCCTCGCCCTCCTATCTCTCTCTCCTTCGTGCCTTACTCTTCTCTCTCTCCCTCCCTCCCCTCTCTTTATACCTCTTTTCTAGGGAGTTAATAGTTCCGACCGGTTTTGTTTTCTGGCCGAATCCTCTTCACGCTCAGCTCTCGTCTTTTTTCGGACGCATCCTCGACCGGACGCTTCTTCACGCCTCACTTTTATTGGTGGACACAACGAATCACGTGCAAATTGGCCTATTTGGCTACACATGCCTCACTGTCAGATGCATGCGTAAACTGCGTCCCATTATTTCTCTCTGGCCACTATGGAATTAGATCGAAATGAAACTCTCGCTATAGAGCAAACTATTGGGTTGATGCATAAGGTTTTTTTTAAATTTAAAAATTGGCACCGAAATAAAAGATATTGGCGTTACGTAATATTTTGCTTCAAAGGAAATTTTGCGATTCTACTTCTACAAGGTAGTGCGTTTGGTTTTTCATTTGATTTTATTTTTGTGGGCTTTCAGGTCGTTAGACTGGAAAGTCAAGTGGAAAAAAACGAGTATATTAGACACTTTTGCGATTTAACTTTTGTTTTGCGTTGAACTTTCAGCTAAGATCGCACGTGTCGTCAACCCAATATGAACTGTACACATATAATCAACTACTGGAACGCTTAAAGAAAGATATTTCCAGGCAGGGTTTGAATTTATCAGCGCAAACCTTGATAGCATTCGGAATATCATCTACGGTGTGATAACAAAATGAACGCATCGATAGAAAACATTTCCATTCGAGCAGCATGGTAAATTGGTTCGCGTATGTCGAACAAGCTATCGTACAAGGTTTCTGGAAATTCCTCTAAGCGCGTAACTAATTATTGAGCATATTTTCCAAGAAACATGTTGGATACAGGCCCAAAATGTCGCGTGGACATTTTCGAAGATGATAATAGCTTGCGGTTCGTCACCTGTCCCTATTTTTCGGTACGGCAGACCGGCGTAACTTCGAAAGTGTCCTACCGTCTCGCTAAGACCATAGATTAATTTATCTCTACGATCTGGTCCTCGTCTCGTTAGGGGTTGTTCCGTGGCTATTACGAGTTACCCCCGGCTGGTATTGCGTACGATCTGATAAAAAGTGGTAACGCAATTTTTACCCTAGTTTCGGCCACGATGTTACTTACGTGGGAATGTTGTTTGAGCTCATCGCAGTTTTCAAGGTGGGAAGATACGCCGGCCGAAAAGTGGGCAATTGTGTCGCTCGATCGTCGTTGGTAAACACGTGACAGAGATCAGTCGATAATTAAACAATTGCGAGCGATAAGGGATACCTTAGGTTGTACCTTGGATAGAATTGGAACGTGGTTGAAGATCAGGTAATTATATTTTAATTACGTGGAATGCCTAAATGAATTTTAGAATTATGCTTTACGAATAAACGGCATATAAAAATTAATATCGGACATTTGGAGAACCAGCAAATGAAGTGCGATAAAGCAGTTCCATTTTTTAATTCGTATTCTTCTCTCCCCGTGAATGTTTTTTATATTTTTTTTCTTCTTCGACAAACGTACTGCCCTTACAAAAGAGAAGTCGTTGATCGCAGTATCTTTTTCTACGTACGTATACGTCATATTAATCGAACCTTAAATTACTAGATCACTCATCGCTGCATTACTTCCACGAGAAACGTTTTACGCTGTATTTTAAAAAACCTGGACCAGCAAATACTCATCGCTTCACAGAACCGTCGAAGAAATCATTAGTAATATCAACTTGTAATGAAAAGTCGACTAACACACATCTTATTATTCGTACAAAGTTTTCTTCATTTGTTTTCTATATAACGTATCGAAAGTAATAATTAATTATACTTATAAACACTATTTAAATAAAAATAATGCGAATAATCGTAATTCACTACCCTTGTTCGTTCATCGGAAGTGATATCGAATCCTATCAAAGTTCTTCACTTCAAAATCTCCGTTAATGAAACTCTCGAAAAATGATTTGAAAATCATCACAAACATTACAACGCGTCGCCACACCGTCGGAAATATTCGACGCAACATTTGGGCGAACCGCAACGCAATCGCAACACCGGTTAACCTTCGATGATCCGTGAACGAGTGCAACCTGTACACCGGGCGAAGGTAAGAGGGGCGACGAAGGAGGGTGAAGGGCAGAGTTCGCGGTACACCAGTCGAAAGCGGGGTGTCCGACAATTACTCCATGGGGGGTCGTTACAGGCACCGAGGGTACGGGTGGTTACCCCTCTTGTTTATTTGTCATCGTACACCCGATCCATTAAACAAGAACATACGCGAGGGAGGGATGATAGCTGTCGTTCTCGGTTTCTCGAGGCTTATTTCTTGCGAGGGGTGTGATCGATTTGTAAAGTCATTCGGCGAACGTGTTCTAAGATACGACGCGAGTTACAGTCAAACACGATAGGGTAACTCTATGAAAATTGCAACATTCTTAAATGGCATTGCACGGTTTCATGGTTCGTCGCAAAGTATCGCGGAGATGTTAGCAATTTGTTTTAAATATCAAGTTTTTTGAATCGAGGAGTACGTCATTTTTTGTTTGTTACGTAGAGAATTGAGTAAATGTGATATTGAATGTGATCATAAGATTAACTGATAAAATATAGAAACAAATATTTCAAGGAGAAGTCACTTTTTCAAAAATTACGAAACTACACGAGTAAGCATTAATGTTTTAAGCGTGATAAGGAGAAGTTTAGTTTTTACTTATGTTTTTTTTTTAATTTCACGAAATAAGTTTTACAAAAATCTATAATCAAATTTTCTATGTCCGTGGTCAGACGTCCCGCGAGATCTTACGGCAGGGACGGCGAACTGGGGCTCAGAAGAGCACGTGAGGGGAAGGCAGGTCGGTTTGGCTACCACCTCCAGCGACTCTGTCACGCGTTTGTTCGCGCGAGCTTTTGTTTTTTCGTATCCGTTACCACTACAATGACAGAGACAGAGTGTCCTCTACGGTACGCAATAGAGTGTTGTCTTTCTCTTTGTTAGTCCGCCTGCACCGAAGAGAATAGTAGTGGGAGAAGCAAGAGCGGCGGGGAAGAGTACGCTTGCACTCTGTTCGCGGTCCCTGTCTTACGGTTTCGGACGTCAACGATCGTATATTTATTTATCCATAAATTATTTCATGGAGCAATTAATAGGCGTTAGATCGTCCGATAAAATTATCAGTCCCTTTATCAGTCGCTTTATCTTCGAAATCGAAGCAAACACCTTGTCCGGTTTTCGTATGAAGTTTCACCGAACTCCTCGTCTTACCTGGTTCCACGATCGGAAACCAATGTTCATAGAATTCGTGCTCGCGGCGATCACGAAAATGTTTCAAATTGGAGATTAAACCTCTTACGAAATTTCTGTCGCGTGCTTCGCGCGGACAAAGAGCTCTGCAGGTGCATAGGTTTCGTCTGGCAGAAGCTGAAGGATGTTACACGAAATAACGAATAAAGTAAAAAGAAAAAGGAATACAATTTAAAAAGCACGACGTAACACGGAGAAAATACTATTCTGTACAACTTTGTTCCAAATTTTATACCGTTTGCGTGTATAGTCGTTTTATTTTTTTCACGAAAAGCACTCGATCGTATCAAAGCAAATATTACGACAAAGTATAATTTTACATTATTTAAAAACAGCAGTGAGCATTTCAATAATTTGTTATCCCATACTGCGCACTCGTTGCATCTCATTGTCAGTTACTATAAACGCGCCAACGGTAGGGATACGGTAAGATAATTTTTGGCGTGTATAATTTTTCGTAATATTTTTTTGCACGTAGCATAAAGCGAGCAGTACTGCGCGACGCATAAACTCTTCCCGATCCAGGCTAGATATTTCGCTCGGACAATTTATCGCCGGATCACGGGTAAAGAATGTCGCCCCGTCCATTTTTACGCACCTGTTTAGAAAGGGCACGCTTCGTAAAAGCTTCGCCAAGATCGGCGTAATATACTACGAAGAAGAGAGTTATCGCGATACCAGACAGATACGCCGGTAGAACCACCGATTTTTATCTTCGAAATCGTCCCTCCGAGGCATCCGTTCGAGATCGTCGGCTAGTACAGTCAAAAAACAGTAGCGACGGGAATTCAAAAGGGCAGCGGCTGCGGTCGCAATAATTTTTACCTTCGTAGCTTATTATACTCGGATGTGGCATAATGCCTCCGTTTATCGAACTCATCGAGGGGCTTTAATCACCTCTGGTTGTAAATTTTTCTTGCGCTCCCCTAATACCCACGTTTCCTAATTATATCGTGTTTGCGAATAAAAAATAATCGTTAACCCAACAGAGTATCCGCTGGTATAACTTTTCTTTAATACAGTAATACGATATTTCACTTTTAATGTCATGTCGTTAAAATAAATTTACTCGATATTCTCTGTTTAATAATATCGCTGATGCTATCGCGATATCTTGTCGAAAAAATGGTAAAGATTCGGCTAATTTTGCGATACTAAAACGCGGTGTCTTCCTCGCGATTTAAGGGATTTTCCACTCACGTACGCCCGAAAATTGGTCAGATTTCATGAAATCATTTTTTAACATTCGGGTATGCCTAACGGTATAATTTTTTTTAATTTGTTTGGCTACTTGTTGGTCATACATGGGAATTTTTTAAACAGTGTTGGTCCATTGGTTTTATTTGGTACACAATGAAGCCTTGCTTAAAAATTATGTCGGTGGCGGGATTAATTGTTATTCTCTGTCTGGACCAAAATTAAATTTTTGTTGTCATTTAATCAGAAAGATTTTCACTGCCGTTGGTACCAGAATCAAACATTTTCATTGAAACTTGGGAAAATGGCAGATGTCATCTTCGTAATAATAAATTTTGGTATTCTTATTGTAGAAACATAATTTTGGCAGGGTCGAGAATCAGTAGGACGTGGAATATCCTGGAAAAACTTCAGAGCAATGCATTATGCAATTTTGAGATTTTAGACGCGCTGAGTGAAAAAATTGTGACTCTAAAAAAACGCCTATGAGTCCCATACGTGGGGTACTGACTCACAGTGTCCAGGAGTTCAGAAATTGTATGTTGCTAACGAAATTTTTGGAATCGAAGCATAAAATGTTATGAACATATTCCTTAGATGTTATACTTTCTGAAAATGCAATAAATTAAAAAATGAAGACTCCTTAAAGGTAGTCCATATTGTTCATCAAACGTTCACGATAATTTTTCCAAGTATCGCCCACATCACTTTTTCCAACAATCACCGACGTAACCTTTCCACGAATAGATAATTAACAAAACTCCGTGCGCCTACGATTAAATAACGCTTCATCGTATCCTGGTTTCACGGAAGAAGGAAAGCCGTCGCGACGACGGGGCGAAAACGGGACAAAGAACAGCGGAAGGCAAGGATGCGTGCGCGGGGTACGCAAAAAATCAACCGTCCGCAACGTTAGCGCGTATACCTGCAAATTATTATTCCTCGGCCGGGATGACGGATGGATCCTCTTCGAATCGCGTCCCAGGACAACGGATCCGCCTCGTCCTTCGTGATCGGGAGCCCGAACTTTTCGCGGATACGCAACTACACGGACCGTTTAACCCGCGACGGAAGATGGCTTAAACGACGGCTCTACCAGAAAACAAAGGTTTCGGGTTGGGTATATAATTGTCGAGGGAAGGTACGCCTCTTGCGCAAGAATCCGAAAAACGGCGGTTCCTTTCTGGCCTTCGACGGACTGAGAACGTTCCGCCCGCGATGGAATCCGCGATCGAGCGCTTCTTCGATCTTCGTGGAACGCTAAAGGTCCATTCGGGGCGGAATACTCGCGTGCCACCATTGGAACGATTACATCTTTCTCGAGGAGAAGCGAATGTGTTACGCAACGCTCCGCTTTGCGTTCGGTCCCGATAGGGTATTTGGATTTGCGGTTTTGCGTCGACTCGATCCACGTCGCGGGCAAAGCCATTTTTTTTTTTTTTTTTTTACCCGTGAGCCCTGGTTTTGTGACTTCACGTCACGCTGCTGCTCCAGTTTGTTCGGTGTAAAATTGGTTTGCGTTGATTCTTTCGTATTTATGGCTCGAATGTGTAGTTTAAAAATAAAGGTTGAGCTTTCAAACATTATGAAGAAAATTGTTCTCTATGTCTTTCGTGAATACAATTTGTAGAACCGTAAAAGAATACTGAAAAATTCTGTATACATGATATACATGGATGTATAAAATTTGTATACGTATAACGATCACTCTAAACGATACTGTAAACAAAAACTGTGAAGATATCACCTCTCTCGGGGGATAGAATTGTTTATAGAATTATAGGATGTATACGTCGTTTTTTGTTAGGAAAATTGAACAAACCTTAATATCGTCGAGGAGAAATTGTAATTTACTGTAATATTCATCGTTCTGTTCCCAATAGTGTCATTGGTCGAAAGTGCTAGAATTTTAATTTCATCGAATTCAGTGGAAGACGCAAATCGAAGTCGCGTGAGCGCGAAGAAAAAGTTTTCAGGCGTTAAAAAACTTTCGACATGCCGCAATGTGGCGACCACTAGGGAGACGTAATTGTCACGCACGGCGTTACGTCGGTGCAAATAAGTGCATAAAATACCGTTGGAAAGGAAAAACCTCAACTCCATCGGGCTTGACGGCCATGAAAGAAAACGTAACAATTATTATCGCATCGGATGAAAGACGTTTCTCGTTATCTCCGTGACGTTTCCATCAGAGTTATTTCATTATTAAAGCTACTCGTGTAACGCGAATAAAATCCAACTGTTTAAACGGACAGAGAGAAGATCGAGATAAGCATCTCAGTGAGAAATATTAATGACTATTCGAATGAACTAATAACTGTAACTTTTTAATATTTTTTTAGGATAGCGCGATTGATGATACCGACGAGAGAAATAAACTCGAACCAGTGCCCGTATTCGAGCACCGATGCAAATAAAGACCAATTCCATCGGGCAGATAATTGCTATAAATATAAAAGATAACGGCTGTGTACCTGGAAAGGGTTCGAATAAAAAATTTCCTTTCGTTCCACTTCCCGACAGTTTCAATAACTTTTATTTCATTTGAATCCGTATTCTCTGTTTCTAATGACACGGGACAGTCCCGTCCCAACTATCCCGCCCAGGACCGACTCGTCACAGGGGCAACAAAAAGAAGATACTAATTCCTCTAAAACAGAAAATTTCTTCCAAATGACTACATCGGCCGTCGTAATTCCCCCGGTACCAAGGTAGAATCGGCAGCACGAGCAAAGGAGTAGGCCGGGGAAGGAGGAGTAGAAGATCATCGTCAAACTCTTGGAGGAGGGAAGGCGTCCGAAGGAGAGATGCTCAGCCCGCCCACCCCCGTCACAGGTTCTCACTCTCTCTCTCTCTCTCTCTCTCTCCCTCTCTCGCTTTCTCTCCCTTCCTCTCTCGCGCTCACCCCTCCAAAAGGCAAGTGGCTCGCGTGGAAGCGGCTGATCACAAGCGAGGAAGACGCGGAGGGTGGGTGAAGAAGAGAGAAAGGGAAACGGGAGCGAGACAGAGGGAGTGGTAGGGGGAGGGGGAGAGAAGGATGCTCTCTTCGCAAGGGGCCACGGGCCATGGGCAGCGTGGGCCACGGGCCACAGGGGCAGCCCCGATCCAGCATTCAGCACGCGACGACACGCTACCGTCACCTTCTCCCCCCTCTCTTCTCGACTCTCGCACTCCCCCTCTCACCCTCACCCACCCTCTCTCTCTCTCTCTCTCTCTCTCTCTCTCTCTCTCTCTCTCTCTCTCTCGTTCTCCCTTACTCGTCTCACACACGCGCACACCGCGCCCTACTCACTCACTCGCTCGCTCCTGGACACTCGACTCACACGAGCAGTAGCTTCCGCGTGAACAGACACGGCACACCGGAGCGTGATTCGCTCGTGGCGAAGAGGGTACGGGGGACCACAAATCGAAAGCAAAGCCCGTAACCCCCGTTCGCGGGCCGAGCCTACTTCAGACACGCCGTGTCCTCCGCGTGGTCCACATCATTTCGTCCTGATCATCGTTACAGTTTCCTCTATCTCCTTCTCTCTTTCTCTCTCTCTCTCTTTCTCTCCCTTTCTTCCGCGATTTCCTCTTCTCCGCGATTTCTCCGTTGCCCGACTTTTCCCGCCCCCCTCGTTGTACCCTCCTCTCGGCAATTGCTCCGTCTTCGGGTAGTGTCATCGTCGCTGTTTTCCCTTTCGGTTCCTCGATATCTTCCTCGTCTCCTCTTTTTCGCGATTCTTACGGTCCTCGACGTTCCTTCCTGTCGATAATCGTCCGATCTTCGGTTACCATCCTCCCTCTATCTCTCTCTCGGTCTCCTCCACTCTTCATTTTTCCCTTCCCCGCGTTTTCTCCTTTTCCCGTTTCTTCCCTTCCTTTTTAACCCGTCCTCCCGGTAATTACTCCATCTTCGTCCACTTTCCTCTCTCCCTCTCTCTTTTGCACTCTTTCCGAGTCCCACCCTCTATCCTCTCCCACCTCCCTGTCTCTCACTCACTCTCTCTCTCTCTCTCTCTTCGGTCCTTTCCTACCTCATACGTCGATCCTCCTCCCTCCTTGCGGGCGTCCTTCTCGCCGCACGTTCGGCGGCCAACCGCAGTCGTCCACCGCGTTTGCCCTCGTCGCCGCGGACCTGCCACTCCGCCGGCTACCAGGAGTAGCTGCACGCGCACACGAGGTGCCTCGGGCCTGGAGGAGGTCCAGGAAGAAACGCGAACAGGGAAGACGTATCGGGTGTCAAAACGAATCGGGGACTACGACCGAGTGGGATAGAGAGGGGTCGAGGACGATATACGTACTCCTGATCGAGGAGGATTTGCGATTAAGAGATTTCAGATCGCGCCGGAGGATCGAGAGGAAGAGCGGGAGAATCCTCGTGTTAGTGCGATTTTTGAGAGAAATATTTGTGGAGTTGTAGAACGTTGTCGGAGGGGGTGAAGGGTGAAGGATCTTTAGTCGGGGGATCCCGAAATAAGAAACGATCCTGCCGGAGAGGAGGCTGAGGGAGACGGACGAGGGGTGTAGCGTAGTGACGAGTGATTCGCCCAGTGAAGATTCGTCGAGATCCTCGACGCTGATCGCGGAAGAGATTCTACGGATCGGCAGATCTGTCAAATACGGAGAACAAGTGATCACGTCCCAAGCCGGGAATCGTGGATACATCCGACATCGAGGAGAAATCGTACGGGGAATAGTATAACCGAACGAGGAAGATCTATGCGCGGTAGACTTTATACCACGCAACGCGTCAATCTCGCGCAATCGATAAAAAACGCGACGACTCTCCTCGAAAGAACTGTCCTGACGAGATTAGCCACGTCCGATCAACGGTATCGATCCAAAGCTCTCGCACTGCAAACGATCGACACGGATCTGCGCGAGGGCCCGACTAATGCGCTGAGCAAACGATCGATAAGCGGTAACAAATGCGATCGAGCGAGGCGCGCGACGATCCACGGAACGACGGATCAACGAAGAATCCCGAACGCGCTTACGAGCGATAAACCGGAGAGCTCTGTCGGTGGCATCGACGAGAATTTCCGCGAACGATAAACCGTGACATTTTCGTTGGCATTTCCCCACCGTGTGCTCGCGTCGATCGAGAATAAATCGGAGCGAAACGAGGGAATCTAACCGCGCGCGTACGCGCTCGAGTGCGATTCGTCGGGAGAAACTTCATCGACGCCCGGCGACTCTCCGTAGGTGTACGATTATACGCTCGTGTCGCTCTTTCCCCGCCGTGCACGAGGCATCCGCATCTTATTGCCGTGAAAGCGAAGTCACTTCCTGCGTGACTCGCGGTCGGACGAGACAAAAGTGTCACGAAAGAATCGGGACTGGATTACGGGTCGGGCGGACGATGACGTCGCGCGACGTCGAGGGACCGACGGAAGATTAGTGGAGGAAGGTTCCGAGCCGATCGCGACGCGCGACGAACGAGGAGGTGAGCGAGGGCCCTCCTTCGAGGACAGAGTTCAAGGACGAGAGAGGAAGAGGACCCGACGATCTCGAGATCGCCGCGCGAATGCAGTCGGGAAGCTGAGGAAGCGATTCCGGAGGTGAAGAGAAAAAAAATCAACAGGTACGTAGCCGAGCCTCTCCCGCTCCCCATGCCGAGCGTAAAAACACCATGACAGACGTATCCGCGTGTAATTGTGGCTGGTCAGCCTCGATAAATATATTATCTGCCCGGAGTTTCTTGCCAATTAAACGCGATCCCCTTTGCATCGCCTCTTATTATGCGCCTATATCCGCCGGATCGTTACGTACCGCGTAACTCAATGTCACGAGCGCGAGACGAAAATATTGGCTTCTCGCGATTATCGCGACAAAGTTTTCCTCCGATTATGCGTACGCGTGTAACGAAGCAACACCTTTTACGATACGCGAGTTTCTACTTTTCATGCGCGACCCAACGTGGGCACGGCGGTACGCAGATTAATTTCGCCCCACTCGTGCGCCTTTACTTTCGAACAATTGCATTTGCGGGGAGATAAATACAGTGGCGTGAAAAAGTTTTTCAGGCAAGCATGTCGAAAGCAACGTTTGATGGTAAAAGATTCTCAGGCTCGGGAAGCTAACCGTATCCTTGATTTAACTCGACACCTCGTACGTTATTCGAGTCTGAAAATAAATATAATTATCAACTTGATTTCGCGTGATTCCAAAGTGACAGGAAAGTTTCCTTGAATGTTTCCTGTTCCTCCGTACTCTAAGTCATAACAGGAATTGTCGCCATTTGATATCCTGAGGCTGGAAAAGTATTTACGCCACTTGACCAAATTTATAATTCACCTTCGTAGATCTCGAAACTCATCGCTTTGCATCTGATCTCTCTCAGTCTTTCGTTTCTCTAATCAGAGTACGAAGCGTATCATCGCACACGCGTATCACTGATACGACACAAAAATCGGTGGCGCTAATTAGGCGATAACGATCCATCGTTAGGGTTCTCTCTTGCTCTCTCTCTCTCTCTCTCTCCCCTCCTCCTCCTCCTGAACTGGGAGAGAGCGGCATTTGGGGTGTCACGAAGAAAGAGGAAAGGAAACAAGCCGAACGCGAGCATGAACGATCGAACTCGGTGGTGGTGCGTTTCGAGGGTGGAAAGCGTCGTGGACGTACGTACATAAATACAGACGTGTGTGTATATACTTATTCGGTTTGGATATACGCGATAAATATTAAAGTTCCTTATAAAACACAAAGTTCTACCGCTCTACCGGGCAGCCGCGCTTGGGGCCTCTGGCACGCCATCGCTTCATTTAAAATGCAAATTCGTCCGTGTGGCGTGAACCACGGCGGCCCGAATTATTCTAATTACCCCCCTCCGGTCCCCCTCCGCCTCTCCCCCTTTCTTACTCCTTGCTTTTGTCGCGCTCTCGAAAGCTTAGCTGCTTAGTCGCTTCGATGGATCGGGAAAGAAATCGAAGTTCCGCCTAACGCCCCTGCGGACTCTGCGGACGCCGCGAAAGTTTTTGTTTGCTAGGTGAACGTGGACAAATATTCTATGCGTTCTCCTCCTCTCTGTCTCCCTTCCAATGTTGCTTTTGATAGGCTTCTAGTAAATTTCTTTCAAAATTCGAGAAAATATTTAGGTTCCACGCGTAGCCGCGATCAGTAATCCGTAATTGGATAATATAAAATTAATTCTGCAATTGCAAAATTGTCTGACCAATTTTTTAGCAAAAATGTAAAGAGTATAGATAATTTTCGTAGCTCGAGAGAGAAGAATCTCGTCTCTCTTTTGACACAAAGCTCGTCTTTATTTATATTCAATTTCTATGAAAGCGTTCCTAAACGATTTTTGGTATCGTGGAATGTAATGTATCGCGAACACGACCCACTTTTTTCAAAGTGCCTTTTCGAGATCACCAAAATTTGTCCAAAGTTTTACAATAATTCGAATGCGAAAATGAAGCGCATTCGATTCTTACCGAACGAAAACACCGCCGCGGGAAGTCAGAAATCATCGGGCGTATTAAATTTCACGATCGATGCCGGGCGTTGCGCAGGAGGCTCGTTCCTTTTCGAGCGAAATGAAAATCGGCACGGCTTCATTAGCGAAACGTCGCCGGCGAAAAGGGGAAAGTGGCCGATTCAGAAAACCGGGATAAAAGAAGCAACGCAGTTAACTCACGGTAGCCGCGCTCGATGTGTACGCATAAACGTGTTAAAGTGTGCTGGAAACGGGCATAGATTATCGTGGGTAACGTGTTCACGATCCGAGCGAGATGTCGTGCGCATGTAGGCCTAATATATTCAGATTTTTATGGCTGGTGGCATATCGGAGATACGGCGGACCCACCCCCTTCCTCCACCACCCCGTCGGGCAGGCCTTCTCCGCGTACCACTTAAAGTGCGGGGTAACCTAATGAATAAACAAAAACTAGATTTCGCTTAGGGCTTACACGTAAAAGCGTGACCTTACCGGCGATTTGCGGCCGCGGTTCTCAAATCGGCCTCGGCAGTTTCTTTTTTCCCTTTTTTCGCCTTTTTTTCTTTCTCTCTCTCTCTCTCTCTCTCTCTCTATCTATCTATCTCTCGAAGACGCGAGAAAAGGGAAAGGCGTATTAATTAACCCGCTTCCATCGAACGTTAGTTTAAACGACGGTGAGAGACGACGGGACGCAGCACGATTTTTCATTGTAAAACATTTATGGGAAACTCTTGTTCCAGCGTAGGTGAGACTTCGGATCGGCGATCGAGGTGTTTAGAAAGTCGTACTCGCGTTTAGAAGGATCTGCCGTTTTCATGTAACGATGGTTATTTGCAAATTAATTGAAAACTATTGAACGCGAAACGATGAGATATAATTCGGAACGAGATATTTCCCGTATCGACAGATACGCAATGGTAAATCGAACGTAGTTCCATTTCGCGTCCTGATTATGATGAAAAAGGAAATATAGGGTTTCCACCATAAGCGGGAAAATGAGTTCCTTACGCTGTTATCGAAATACCTAGCTCGTATCTTCGCTAGAACTAACACTCTCTTACCCCAGCGTCGATGTCACCGCGGCTCGGGTATAGATACGTTTTTATCGCGTTTTCCGAGTGTTTTGATTTGTATTAAAATAACGCGGAGTTAAAGCATTCGAACGTGGTCTATTTAAATTCGCGCTTGCTTTAACGACGACAATACCTTTAATTCTTAGCTAGCATTTTCTTTTATCGCAGATTCTACCGCGAGTCCTACGTTCTTGCATTCAGGCCGTACGATCGTCGATCGATAAGCAAAGTCATTATCCACCGACCGACAGTCTCGACGTTTCGTTAATTCCCATCGATGCTACTCGCGTTTCCGCGGGTGTAATTGAAACGTCGGTGCGTAGCGTGCCTAAAAGAAATTACGGTCGGTCTTGCGCGTCCGAGAGAGAAAAATTCGGCGTGTCGAGTGTTCGGTGCGTACGTCACTTTTGCACGTAACCGCGGTACGAGGGAGAGGACAAGATAAAGAAAGGAATGAGGCGAAGGGGCGGGGACACGTGTTCACGAGAGTAACATCGGCAAAACACGTGGCGCGCGAGAAATGCAGCGAACGCTCACCGTAGCCGGGGCACCCGTTTGATTTATAATAATCGCTCAATCCTCATTACGGGGACATTTTATTGTGGACGGTGGCCGAGGGGGCCGGATAGGATTTCTGGTCAAAGCTAATCCGCGTCCCGCGCGAATAGGAAAAAAAAAAAAAGACGACACCTTTGAATCGCTCGCAAGCGTATATTACATCTGGCGGTGCTGCGTGCACGTAAACACGCCAATATCACGGGAATACTCGACGTTTATGGTTATTGGTAATTTGCATGAGTTCGGTTATTTATTCGCCGATTCGTCGGTCAGTTATCGATTATTGGTTTTTGATTAATCGCCTCTGCTGCGGCGGCGTCGCGACCGATTCCCTTCGCGAATCGGTAGGATGAAGTAATTCGTTTTTAAGAGAGATTAGGATGACGTTCAACGACGCGGGGATACGTTCGAATTATTTCGGAATTTGTCTCTCGCTCGAACGGAGTTCAAACAGGAACGCTCTTTTTTTTCAGTATCCGGTAGGTTTTCAAGATTGTTAATACATTTTTCCTCGTCGAAAGAAATATGTGCTCGGGTTTTCTATCCTCGCGCTCTTCTTTGTCAACGTCCCTCGCCGTTCCAATCATCCGGCGTACGATGGAAACTGCATTTCGTGCAGCTGTACCTGCACCTTTAACGAGTAGAACTTGGCACCTTGAATTCGCTTCGTGATGGAATTTAGTATCCTCGAACTTTACAAACGCCGTATACGTAGAATCTGGTTTTTACGCGAGGACGACGGAGTAATAACTTTGCGCCGTCGATTTTCCAGATCCTTGTACGAACGCCGAGTACGGATACTTTGATCGTCCTTTTTTTTTTGCACGGGACACATATAATTACACGACATTCTCGTCTACGTCGCTCAAATTTTCATTGGCACGCGTAACTGAATATTCCGATCAGCGTACTCTCAAACTTTTCCAACGGATCACGCGAGGACAACAATTTCATGTATAAACCCCTCGTTTTATGCGATCTGCAAATTACGGCGACCCTGAATTCATCACTTACACATTCTTCAACGCGCAGCATGAAGATCGAATAAAAATATATTTTAGCTTGGTGATTTATCGTTGTTTGTACAAAAACAAAATAAATTCTACTTTTTTGGTGCGATCCGAATCTCGTGTAACGCGGCATTCCTATGAAAGCTAACATCCGCGTCATTCGAGACAATAAAGTACTACATTCTATTTAATTTTCTTGAAAAAACTTCGTATTCGATTGTTCGTTCCCTTTGGCGAGCATCCAGCGAAAATAAAAATTCACTCGAAAATCTGCAACTAACATTTAACATAAAACAGAGCTTGTACATCTATAAAACCAAGGGCCTTGCAATCTACTCCACGGATCCTACGGTTTGACATAACTTTCACGTAAGATATATCGCAACCTCTCACCTCGACTTCCTTCTATCATCTTGGAAATATTCATCCACCGATTACAGCTACGAGAATAATTTATCTCCCACTCTCGTTGTCAATTCAAAATGACCGTGAAACAAAAAATGTGGGGCCACGTTTCCCATGAAAATAACGTAACGATGAGATTGTAAAAAAAAGAAATCAATCCTCCCCGACAAATGTCAGTGAAATAAACCCTTTCTTCGACATTTCGACTTCGTACCGCGTAACGAGTAATAGTTACATCAGATTAGGCCGCTCGAGGGCGAGCGTGTAAGCAGGTCCCTAATACGGGGGTAGGCATCGAGTGACGGGGGCGGTGGTGTACCGCGCTCGTTGCACGTACCCGGGGATACACCTGAGAACGTAGTACGGCGTTGTACGTGCGCCACAGACACGGTACCGCGTCCATTTGTCGGCGGTCAGCGGTGGCGGTGGTTGTGGCGTTGGTGGTGGCGGTGGTGGTCTCGGCACGAAGGAAGCAAGGGTAACGACGGAGGCGGTGGGGGCGGTGGTACCCGGGAAGAAGGGGTGCTTTGGTAATCGTGCATTAATTTGCATCACAAAGTACACGCCACCCGCCACGCTACGCACGCATTCCACGTAGTTTTCCGCTCTCGCTCGTTCTCTTCGGAGTTCTCAAACCGCGTCGCCGACACACCTATCCCGTCCGTATCATTCTGACGTGGACTTTCTTTTTTTGCTTCTTTTATCGCAGCATTCGAGGAACGAGGAAACCGAGCAATCGGAAACCCCCCGAATGTGCGACTGGAAAATCCTGTTGGACGAAAACAATTATCGTGGCCTCGAGATTAGTATCGTCAATCGCGTCGCTCGTATAGATATAGGAAAATTGCAAAATGGACAGATCGAAACTATTCGTCTATCCCCGTGTTTTTAAAATCCTAAAACCTTGATTGAGATTAGGTAATAACGTACGAGGCGGATAGTTTGCAAAACTATTGTTAAGTACGAAACGTAGTGTCGGGGTAACGAAGCTTTAGGTTGTAAAGGGACCCAATCTTGATAGACAGATTAATTTGATCTCTCAAAGTGGAATTAAAATATTTGATGTTTCCGCTGATATCGCGAGTACGCTTGAAGTATGTTAATTTCGATTCGCGAACCACTCGGTCTTATCCGACCCTCGGATCGATCGATCGCAAATTAAATTTCGTTTACAATGTCACCCGGAGGTGTCCGAAATTCGTATAGAATCGATAATTCGAATCGTCACGATCGATGATAAACGAAGCAGATGGAATTAGATATCGGTCGAAGCTCGTACCGTTAATTCCCCGATCGTGATATCTCGGCGAATGAGAGTCACGGTTCGCTACCGGCAATATTTTGCCGCGCTTTGGCTTATCGGTACGGTTGCATATTTAAGGGTTGCCATGTCAAGCGTCAAGCGCGCCCTTTGAATACATTTAAATTCATTAACAGCGAAGGCTATGTTCCCGTAAACCGTGCGCATACGTACGCACACACGGCGCACACCCCGGCGTAATACGTACGAAATATGGACGCCGCGCTGGTGTAATCTTGACATCGGATAAAAATTATAATAATTGCGACTGATAGAGGATTAAGACGACGATCGTGATAATGTACCGAAGGTAACGAGACGTTTCTTTATTTTTTTTCCAGACAATCGCGGATATCCTCTCGTCAATATGCCGCACACAGGTGAGTCCACAACGAGATGAGATAACTCATACTTCCGTAAAGGAATTTTTTTTTAATGACTGGATTCGCTTTAAATACAAGCTTGATTAAAACGAAAATGCAACTCCGTAAAATTTGTCGAGTCTTCGAAAACTGAAAACTTATTAATTCCTAACATTCTTAACTTCATATTTTGGCAACTGTAGAATAGGCTAGGCTGTATCTCCATCGGATCTACATTTAAGAAACTTTTCAGATTTTCATAATGCAATTGCGCGTAAATCGCACCCAGGTAGCTCTTAAATTTAAATGTGTATCCATTCTCGCCGTGATTCGCTTCGCAGGCGTCATTCGGCAAATTATAAGTCGATCGGTACGAAACTATCATTGATTGTCTACAGCAAATATCACGCTTATTACTTATCCCGGTATCCGAGGATTGATTCATGCAACGACGCAGAGAGTAGCTCATCGTTATCGTTTCTCGGTCGTTTAGCGCGAGGTCAGCTACCGTCGGCGAGATCAGAAAGACGAGTCCTCCGAGCAATCGGCAGTAAAAATTAAAATCGCTCGATCCCTCTCGCTCTCTCCCACTCGCGGTACAGACTCATCTTTTTCATCTCCCCCCCTCTCTCTCTCTCTCCCCGCTTCCTTCTTCTCACTCTTTCTGTCTGTTTCTCCCTCTCTCTTTCTCTCTCCCCTCGTTCGTCCCTCGAACGGTTGGCTCGAGGCACCAGCTAAATTACGATTTGGAAGGCAGTTTGACAGTAATTAACGAAGAATTTTATACGGCGGATCGAGAGCCGAGATCTATGGGCCTGTTATTAAACGACTTTAATTACATCGCCCTGTCCTACTCCCTCCTCCCTCCGTCACTTTCTCTCTCCACTGTGGCCCTTCATTTTCCTCGGTCTAACATTCGTGCGGTACCTACGCGTCCCCACCTTCCCTCCCTCCCCCCCCTCCCCCACACACACAATCTCACCGAAACCTAAGCGATCATCGTACGCCTGGTCAATCTTCTTATCTGCCGATTGCATTTTGTGGTTTTGAAATTTTCAAAGTCTGGCACGTAGATCGACTCGTGCCAGCCGACTCGTCTCTTCTCAGAATTCACCGTAGAATTATCGACGGTATCGTAACGCCCTTTAAAATCGACGTCGTTGAATTGGAAATTTTCAATGTTTCTAAATTCCGAATTGTATTTGATTAAAATTTATGATGATCGCTCGCACGAACAATTATTTTCGCCTCGATAGCCAAATTTCTCTCGGTCGTGTAAACGTCATTCAAGAACAAAGGGAAAACCTGCGTGCATCGGTTGGCTAATTAATTTCTAACCCGACACGCGTTCGCGAAATGCGTGTACAACGTCGTACGTGTCGTTAGAAGTTTATAGAAACCGCGGCCATGTTAAAATATCGATCTCGCGTCTCCAAGAGATTTTGTATATTTCAATTTGCCGATGCATGCGATTTGGGATCGAGTCGCGTTGCATCGCGTGTCCCTGGTACCCGAAGGAGAAAGAGAGAGGGAGAGAGAGAGAAAAATCTGTTAGCGTAGATGGATCGTGATTATAGGTAGGCAGGTGTATAGTTTGGTTAGGTACCTAAATGGCAAGCGCGATAGCGATCGCCGTTGGCTCACATTAGTTCGCTAATTCTAAGCTAACCATTATTATGTATCCAAAGATACACCCTTTGCAATCCCGTGGGCAGCCCCTTCGCGTAAATGTTTTTTTATCTCGCAATTTTATAGCCTACACGGCATTACGCGTCGGTATGCGCGTCAAGGGTCTTTGGACCTACTTCCCGTTCACGTCGCTCTTTCTTTTTCTTTCGATGTCTATTGCGTGATTTTGTTTACGCTGCACGACATTGACACTTTCTTGAATCGCGTCGTCCCAGGTTGAAAAACTTATCACGAATTTAAATAAAAACTGTTTTTAAATCAATACTAGTGATAATGTCGAAATTAATCATCTACGATAACAAATCACTCGTTGCTTCAAAAAATATCTACTAATTATGTAATAAAAAGGGAATAATTTCGAACTAAAAACTGGATCGATTTAATTGAGTATACATGGCGGAGCGTTTAAATGGAAATGCTTAAATTGTCTCGTTTCGAGCGTATGAAAAATTCTTTGAGACTATGGATAAAAACAAAATTGTTCTCAAGATCATTTTTTATACCGCAAAGTTTTTTTTTTATATGTTTACAAGTCATTGCGTTTCGACTTTACTTTCGTCCATAATCATGGATCATGGATCTCTCAGTCGAGAATAACCACGCGATAGAAACTTATTTTATCCAACGCTTCGATTAAAATAATTGCAACACCATCGTTCTGCCGCTCTCTTCTTTCTCGAGTGTAGAAGCGATTACGATAATCTTAATTATATTTTCTCGAGATTTCCTTCTGGATCGAGCAGCGCCCTTTCTTTCACGAATAAGGGAATCGCGCCTAATTTATTCGCGCCATCTCGCACTTTCCAGTCATTTCGTGGATTTGTTCGCAGATTTTTGCGCGGATAAAGTCGACTTCCTGCTACGTTTTTGCCGTAATAATAATTTGGCCCACGGTCCCCGTCGCCGCCTGCGCGTATAATTTCGTTCGTCCGACCTCGGTGTCCGAAACAGGAAACGAAATTCTGTTGTTCTTTTTTTTTTTATCGCGGAGCGTCAAGACGATGAAAAAAGGGGCAGGGAAACAGAAAACTGGAAGTCACGATTCGAGAGAACACACGCGACAACCACGGAGAGGATTCTTTATAGTGATAAAACAATAATCTTTGGCCGATCCGATCGTATCCTTCTCTGGATCGCCGATGAGTAACGAGCAATCGACACGCGAGAATCTTTAGCCCCCTTTTTTCGAAGTAATTTCCTCGCGGTAAGGTGCCGCAAAACTGTGCACCCGACGTCAGGGGAGAAACCTTAAATCATCCAATAAAGATTATCTCGCGTTATTATCGACGAATCCCGGTTTTGCGCGTATCGCACAAATCGGGACACTGATTTTCTCGTTACGCGACGAGTTCAGTAATCATTGAATGCGCGGAAAATAATAATCAACAAAAACTTTCGCGTGTAAGCGCGTACATTCTAAACAAGATTTACAGTGAAACAAATTTTATACGAATTTTAGATCCCAATGAAACCTGAATAATAACTTAACATTACGAATTAACGATCTACAAGTGCTTCGAAATAACCCTTTAATCTTTTATCCTCTTACCCACTGATTTATTTATACATATACCGATCAAGTTTTATGCTCAAATTTTCCGAGTGCATATAATAATGACATTTTTGGGTAATCGTTTTATGTAATCCATCGAATATTTCAAGATGCACGAGTGTAATTAGTGTGGTTTTGTTGTTCCTCTCGTTCGTCATGTCCGAATTAATTATAGGTCGAGCGTGCGTAACAAGTATATCGAGTTTTTTTTAATCTAGAAGAGTAAATAAATTAAACAGTGTAAGGGGGATCGATTTGACGAGAAAAATTCTGTGAGGTTTTTACCATCTGCGAATCAACGCACGTTAGTCTCTCGCGTGTCCCTTTGGCGCAAGCGATCGAGTTAATGACATAATTAGTCGAGGCGCATGATAATTAGATATTATCTCAAGACGTGCTTCGTTCGGTACAAGACGTATGCGCATAAGGACGCTCGACGCAATTTGTAACAACGTCTTTCGGTATTTATGTTCGCTGCGTTGTTCTTTTTATACATATCGTCCTTACGATCGAACCTTACGATACTTACCTGTATTTACTGGGAAGGTTCTTTTTATGTAGAGTTGCGGGTACGTAGTTACACTCGACGCGTACATAGAATTCCTTAAAAACGTTTGACGCCATTCTCGGGAGGGAAGAAATTTGTCAGTCCCGACGGAAATTATTTATGTAGCGTAGCGATCTACGTTTTAACTATAAGTTTTTAGTTCGAAACTTAACTTTCGCGAAAACTCGTAAAACCGTGGATATCCTTGGACGGTGCTCGAATATTTTCCCTAATTAAAATTCGGTATACAAAAATTTCGACTTAATATTCGATATATTCAGTGACCCGACTATTAACACGAAATGAGGAAGTGTCTCTCATTTATATATCGATTACACGGTCTCGACTATTTCGACAGATTAATTTGAGAAAATTATACGACCGTGGAATAAAGATTGGGCCTTTATGTAAGCACACTCGCGCTTTCGTGTGTCGTTAAAAATTTAAAAGGACCCGCCGAATACACTTTACGTTCAAATTGTTTCCAAGTATTTGAATTTCAAATATTTTCGAGTAACGTAAGCATATCGATTTTTTTCTGATTTCATCACCGTCGTAACAATGAATAATTACAATGCTAACACATTCGATCAATCGAACAACATTATTCTCGCCCGTTTAATACAATTCATCGTTACAGTTTATCTCCGTCGTTATGAAAAAACGCACGAATTAGAAGATTATTGCCTCTACTAATTTCCATTAATTGCGTTTTCGAGCAGTTGCCGAACTATAATTTATCCCAGAATTAATTCGTCGTCTAATCGAAAACAGAGCGAACGTCGATCCGCATTGAAATGCTAATCGATGATATTTCCATGAAATTCCGTGTCGCGTAATAATTATGCCATTAACTAATCGTCGACGCGAGCTACCGGGACGATTCGAAAATTAAGGACTTCTCACGGTGAGTAAGCCACCGAGGATTTATGATAGGTTTAATTTCGACGTTCGGGTCGTTCCGTTCGGCTTTTTAGACCCGGCCCCGCTCGCCTAAGCTTCGTATAATTTTCAGCGGAAGGAGACACACGGAGGAAACTACCGTAAGTTAAGTTTTATTCCTGGTTTAATGCCCATCGGCGGCGGCTCATTTCACCGTACGATTTCAACGAGCGGATATAAAATTAGTGATCGATTGACGTTTTTATTTCGTGCGCGAGCTGAGCATTACGATTTTACGACCGCACGATTTTCGATGCATAGTTGTCTTCTTCGCCGGCTCTCCCGGCAACGGCGCAGTGTCTGGCGCGTTATCGAAAGCCCGCGAAAAAATTATAATTATGTATTTACGCGTGAAACGCAAGTTTGCATACCTGCGCTCAGAGTACACTACGGCCTATCCGCACATCGATGAATTGTAATGAATCAAGAAAACGTACGAGGAATGCCGGAAAAAGTTATATAAATATTCAATGGATGATAGATAAAAGCGTAATACCTATATAAATAATATAAATCTGTGGGTAACACGATCTATCCAAAGTACAAACCATGATTTTCATGATCGGTAAAAACAGACTTTTGTTTCGAAATTTGTGCCGTTACTTTTGAAAGTGGTATGAGTCCATCTTTGGAAAAAAGTTATTTAATGGTGATTTTAGTAAGATATAGATATCCTCCTTTTATATAACAAAAAATGAACTCACACCACTTTAAAAAAAATAACGGTTAAATTGAGAGCAAGTGTTTCCATATAAATCGTAATTGTATGAATGTGAGAAGAATGGCAAACAAGTAATACAAATATTCTATGTATGATAAATATATGAATAATACAAATCTGCGGATAATGGTAATTGGAAACTATGTAAGATACCATCATTTTGATGATGAGGAAAAACAGACCCTGAGTTTGAAAATTGGAAGAACTTGGGGAAAAATGTTTCTAGGTAAATCGTGACTGTATAAAAGTACAAAGAAGATCATAAAAGTTATAAAAATATTCTATGGTTGATAAATACATAAATAACACAAATCTGTCGATAACGGTAACTACGTTAGTAGCTACATTGGCTGTGAGAACTGGGTGAACTCAGGGAAAAAATGTTTCCAAGTAAACCGTGATTGCGCAATCTGGTCATTGTGTTTCAAAGCACAATCATCGACGGCGCATCCGTGGAATTTCGAATAATCAAAAAGTCCACTCGAATTTTCAACCACGAGATAAAGAATTCCAAGTATTCTTGTTTTGTAACGCTATGGTAATTTTTATTGGGTAGAGAAACTACGAGCTAATGTACCTCGTTTTGGTAATCTTCGATCGTACGACGCTTTTATTGATCCGTAAATTGCCTCTTTTTTCATTCTGACGTTAAGTCGTGAACCGCAGAGTCGGGCGAGGTGGCTTTCAAAACCAGCGGCTATTTATTTAAACGAACCAATCGTGGTAAATCGAAAGTCGATTGAAATTAAATAAGTTTCGATGTTCTAACATATTTTGAGGAACTTATCTTATCTAACCGGTGTTGAAGAGTACGACGTTCCATCTGCCCGATACGGGCATTCGTTGTCAAACTTACCGTTAGCCACGATTACGTAGTTGGGAAGAATATCTACTTCTAATACTATTTTGAACAGCGGTGTTAGAAATGATCGTCTTTCGGTATGTTTTGGGAAATATCAATATTATATCTCTTTAGAATATTTATCGACGGCGCAAGATATTTTTATATTACGCTGCTCCGGCACTCGAAGAGGTACAGGATCGCTATGGCGTCAAAACGCCGCTGACCCGGTTTCGCGTGTGGCGTTAAAACTTAAAACACCGTGGATTTCATTATTTGATCTCATTCTTGGTTTAATTTAACAAAATCGTATCATGACCACTGCTATCGTGGCACATTCCACGCGTGTTTTCATTTGTCTGAAATGGAGCAAGAATTAATTTAGAACAATATCGTTGAAAATAATAATAATATTACTTATGCATTTACAATATGAAGAAATTCGAAATGAATTACTTTTGAGCCTACTTCGTAGAAAAGGAAACCATTCAATAGTTTATTTACCGCAAGGAACTTTCAAAGATGTTTTAAACAACTTATGAAAGGACACCTTTTTAACAACGATAATCAATTTCGCGATTTTTCGCTTAATTCGTCTGCTATCCCTAATTGTAAGCATAGCCGAACTTAAAATCGGTGACAGACTTAAAGTTCCCAGCGACTCGAATTCATTGTATGTACATACTTGACGTCCGACGTTTGGACGCGGCCCCAATCAAGGTCCATACTGATACCGCGTCATGACGCCACGTGCGAAACCGGCCCCATTCAAAACACCGGGTTGCTCGGCGTTTGACGACAACACCGGAGTCGGCGTTTTGACGCCGTAGAGAAACCGCACCTTAACAGTTTAGAAATACGTGTGAACTTGACTGAAAGTTCCTTTTAGGCTCCATACACCAGCGAACAAATTGTTCAAACTGACAAAAAAAAAAGCTTATGTGTCGCACAAAGTCCATACATGATGCAACAGTTCCGCAACGGCACTCGTTGTACAATCAATTTTAAACAGCTTTGAATTTCTGTAACTAGTTGCACAGCACGTCAATTAACACGCGCCAAGTAACACAGCGGACTATGCAATTCTTGCACATCAACTTCAGTCGCGCAATTTGCTCGTTCCTATATTTATAACATTCTTCCTTATATTCTATGAGTTTAAATCGTCGCGCGCGTACCAGGTACGTGTGTCGAAAATAATTTTTTTAATCGTAACAACGTTTTGCACGAAGAAAAATGTAAATCGCGACAAATTGTTCTCCCGTGTACTAAATGCGCGAGGAACGGTATAAACGATTGCTCCTCATCGCCGGAAGGTATCTAAAATATGATACGAAAATAAGGTCTGTCTAAAATTCACGTTCAGTTTCCGGTTCCTCGCCACCCGCTGTCCCAGACCGGCGCGGCGGTACCGAACGTAATTACACGTCTCTTTTTCCGAAAGACATGCGACGAGGATGTCGGATGATCTCTTTAAGGATATCCGTCCTACCGATATCATTAGAGGAGAGTCGAGCCACCTGCCTTTCGTGCCTTCAAAAACCGCGCATACGCACTATTAGCGGATTTTTTCTGCCTTTCCTCTCTTAACGCGTCGTTTCCGCGTGCGTAACGTGGACGCGCGTTGAAGTGCAAACACACCTGCATTCGCCGCTGTACCTTTAATCTCTCCACTGGCGAGCTAACGATTTAATTGAACGCTTATTTTAAAGCCAAGTTCCTGTAATAAAAGAATCACAAAAAGTGAGTACAGTTCGATTTGGCTTTTGGGTCAGAACCATCAGAGGGAAAGATAAAAAGGTGAAATTACACAATGACGACAGGAACGTAGATCATCACTTTGATAGTAGTTAATAAATAATTCAATTCCCACGTATGCCCGTGTCCTTGCGTAGGAACGGCCATCCGGATGTGTTAAGGTACTCACTATGCCGATCTAGAACGCGTTTAGCTAATGTTAGGTATAATAAAATGGCAATATTGTTGAAAAAATAAGATGAACAAATGTATCAATTATCGCGTTGCAGTTATTATTATACCGAATAGAGGAATTGAGCTCTTGGTTCAAAGATGATACCTTTTATTTTTAATCACAATTCTGCACCAAACATGGGGTTACACGTACGGAAGGAAATTAATAATAATAATAATAAGGTTAAATAATTATTATTTCAGGTCAAGCAGGTGTAAATCAATTGGGCGGCGTGTTTGTTAACGGAAGGCCATTGCCGGACTGCGTGAGACAAAGAATCGTGCAGCTCGCTTTGGTAGGCGTGAGGCCGTGCGACATTTCACGTCAGCTTCTCGTCTCTCACGGATGCGTCTCGAAGATTCTTACGAGATTTTACGAGACAGGAAGCATTCGGCCAGGGAGCATCGGCGGAAGTAAGACGAAGGTAAATTGTAATTTGTTTAATATTACCCATCGCACCGCATCCGATTGGCGATGATTTCCGCGAAGCGTGCAAACGAACCAGACAAAAAACTTTATCGCGATGTTACTACGTACTTTTCCCGAAAACGTCGCTAATCATTCGCTAGCCAGAATTCTATGTAAGATTAAACATTGTTCGTTGAAAATAATTCGAAAGGCGAATAATACGCGGGGAGGAAATTAATTCTTTGCTTTAATTCGCATGTGTAATGAAAATCTTGTAAACGCAGCGTTTTCGGGAAAGGTTCTCAAAATTGTTCACCAGCGGACCAATGAACATAGCAAAAGTGTCTCGCGGATGGCTATCTCAAAGGCCTAACATTTTAAACTCAGAATTATGTGGTTATTTCAATTTAAAACTTTCCTAACTTTTTCGAGGACCTCTGATTCGCGGCCCACCGGTCTAACCGATTTCAAAAAATCTCAACGCATCGACGAACATTGAACAATTCAAAGCAAACTAAACGTTACAAAATGAAAATTCTGTAATTACTTTAATTTATGCCTTTTATATTTCAAAATTGACTACAAACCCACAAAACCTCACGACCGTCATAAACAAACTAGAAAAATCATTCGTCGCTAGACGAGCGAGAATCCGCGAAAGGAAAAAGTCGAAGGCGGAAATCGACATGACTCGTTTTATCCCTTCCTATCGCGTTTACGGCGGCAATTACGAGTTACTGTATGGCAGCGAAAAAGCGACAAAAAGCGTAATAAACCGGAGGAGGATGTGTGCGTTATGGGGCGGTGACACTGATGAGAGAAGGATAGAGAAAGAGAGAGAGAGTTGAGGAGGGGTTAGCGGGAGGATGGGAGGTTGGGCAGAGATGAAAGGGCGAGACTCGCGGCAAAGTCGTCGGATCCGAGCATCCCTGATGTGATTTTAAGTGTAAGGGCTGCGCGAGTGCCGACCGTGCGCGCAATTATCCAAACACCTTGCAGCGGGATGCCATTTGCATAATTTCATGGCATCGCATGATTTTCTTGCCCGCGATTCTACCGCCGTGCGGGATTATCAAGAGCGCGCGAAATTAAGGATAAGAGAGAGAGAGAAAGGAAGCGGACGAGCGAACGAGATACAAAAAGAATCGGCGACAGGTACGCGACGATACTCGCTCGTAAAACCGATCGGCCCCCGCCGAAAACACGTCGAATTAGAAACACTTAGCGCGTTTAATGGGCCCTTTTGTGCGCAAAAGTTAATTCCTTCTTAACGCACGCCCGTTCTGCCGCCGCGTTTACGTAGAATTTGAATTTCAAATTCTTTATTTACGATACGCCTTTACGACTCGATTTTCATTGTTTTCTGACATTATGTATGAGATTTTCGCTCCTTCTTGAACTTTTCTTTTTCCCCTGACCGCGCGCTCGCGGGAAGGTTGTATTAACAAAAGTTACAGTGGGTAGGGAGGTGGTACCGTGAGACATAATGACGCGCGATCGTAAAAGCGATCGATGGGTCGACGCGTTTACATGGAATTAGAAGTACTTAGTATGCTTTAAGGATCCTTCTATTGCCCCATCGATGGGTCGTTTACCCCTCTCGCGCTGAAAACCAAATTTTATTATTATTGAAACCGTGTAACGGTAGCGAGTTCCGAGGAGATTGCGAAGTTTAAGTCTCGCCGTTTTTATTTACGAGACACATAACGAACGATTACGCAGTTCAAGTGAATATAAACTGTGAATAATAATGGGAATTATACGACAAACATGACTAGCGTCCGTGTAGTTTAACGCGAAACGTAATGCACGCGCGTACAGTCGGAGCGAATGTAACGCCTGAATATTAAAGTAATGAATGTCAATTTTAATTTTGCGACGAATAATATTAAAGATACAAGGTCTAGCGTCGCGTACTTGTACTTGGTCCGAGACAGGACCTTGTCCCTTGATTCGTCGGGATCGGTAGAAATCTCTTCGCACGTTGCTACCAATCGAAATCTATGTTGAAACGTCGAAAATATTGTTGCAACCAAAATTTAAACCTACCCCCCCCCCCCCTGTCCCGCGCACCGAGTGCATCCGATAATCGAGGATATTATCCCGAACCCGAATGCACCTCGCGAGAACTGCATATGGATCCGACATGCAGAGAAAACGGCCACGCAAGCGGTATCGCCCGTGTGATGCCACTAATGACAATATAATTGCACGGCGCGTACACGGTGAACTTCTTACGATGCACCGCACGGGGACTCGTTGCACTTCTTTACCGCGTTTCGGCTTAATGAATTTATTTTAATAACGCCGCATCGCCGTGCATCGACCCCGGTGAGCCGCAACGGGGTTCAAGTGCACTGGGGGCATTTACGGTGAGACCCTGAGGAGCGTATTTAAATTCTGAGTCTGTGCACGAGGACGATTACGAGCGCATGTAAACGATCGTCATCAGGGGCCATTACCGCGTCTTTTAGTTTTGTTCTCGCTTTATGCCGAAGTATCCGTTGCGGGTAGATAATGCGTTTCTACGGTTTCCGTCGTACCGATCGTTGCGAGTTTAATTAGGTTTTGATAGGACGACGCTGGAACGAATCGGCTTCCGATGCCCAAGTGGCGAACTCCCAGTTTTGCTCGTTACCCGGATAACTCGAGGCTTTCTTGAATTTCGAAAAGCTTCTTTACAGATCTCGAGCGTGACATTTATTGTTTGTTCTCTTGGAGCGTGTTAATTACCCGGAGCGATCGATCCATCGCGATTTGCGGTAACGAGTACAAATATCACTTACTCTTGGAGGATGTAGTGGGTTTACTTAAAGTTGTAAGAATTTGATTTGTAATTGTATCGGTGAGAAGAAGAACGGTACCAGTCCAAATACCACTTTTAAAATTTTTTTTATCAATTGGTTCCATATGAAGTTCGGTAAGAACACTAAGAACAGTACTATGTCAGACTATCTTCATTGATTTAAGGCATGTTTTAAAGTCAACATGATGTTGCCTATAGATTTATGAAACTTTGAACTAGATTATCTCAAATTCAGATTTCCAGACTAGTCTGGACTATGTCCTTCTCATCGATTCAATTGTAAATTCGTTTTCGTACATGGTAAGAGATAAGGGCGTAATAAATTCTCGCGTTATATTTATATTATACGGTAATAGGTATTCCGATTCAACCGTGAAAGCATTTTCGAGACAAAGAATCAAAGTGCAAAGAACTTATTCGGAAAATACCTGTCCTTTCCGTATCTACTTTTCACCTGCGGAACGACTTCCAGATGGCAGATAAGATTCTCCTATTTGACAGGCTCTCGAAAAGCGGCTTTCATAACGATTAAAAATTATTCGCGTAATTAGATAATGGATAGGGGCTAAACTGCTTAATTGCTCCGTTGCATTAACTCGACGCCGGTCTTCTGAAACCTATTCTTAACGTTCCCTCCCATTTTTCTGTTCGATTCCGTTAGAACCCGTCGAAATTTTTTGCCGACTAACGAAAGCTGACTATGGCCTATAGAGAAAACGCTGACCACCGTTTCAGCTTAGCCATTAAGAGGGACTTTTAACCGTAATTTTACTACTCAAAGGAGTGTCGGTCGTTGATATCTCAAACGGCTTTTCGTATCGCAATTTTGCATAAAACCCGAGTAACTTTTAGCTACTCAAAATGACTCGCAGGGTTAACGAAAAAAACGGAGAATTGCTCGACGACGCAAGTTATTATGTAGACGTACTTTTAGCGATGGGTGCTCAACGCTGTGCGCGCACAATTTTTTAAAACCGCGTTGTCTTGATCGTTTGAAATTACGAGCAATTTCTAAAGCTTTCGCTAATCGAATATGCAATTCACGTATTTAATTACTAGTTGCACACTATTCATTCATATTCGGGATCTTGTATCGACAAGGAGAAATTAAGCGTATCTTAATTAGCGCGGCAAAAGTTTATGCGTATGCATACATACTTTCGCGTTAAAGATCAAACAGCGAAATCGAGATTTCTGTTTCGCGTCAGGCAAAGCGTTTAATTCTTTGTTTTCCTAATTCGTAATTACGCGTAATTTTGATCGAATCGAAGGAATTCACATTGTAAGAATTCCGTTGAAAACTCATCGTTAAAAATACGTTTACGTTTCGCCGCATGCACGTCTCTGCGGCATCTAACTTTTCGATCAGCGGTATCTTTAATTATGGCAAATTTACAACTTTGCGCGTACGTAGCCAATCGCTCCTTGCACGCTTGTTAACCTCCACTCATTACCTTCCAATTGAGCAACTAATTCGCGCATTAATTGTTTAACTATCGCCGATCTACACGTGTTCTCTGTACGGTATGTAACGTTTTCGAGGCATGTCCTTCATACTTTCGCCGTTATCTATGTTGCGTACGAGTACGCGTGCGCGCGCGCACACGTTCGACCCGCGATACGCGTCGGATAATGGGCTCGCATCACGGCAGAGAAAATTGTCTCATGAAAAATGCACGCCCCGTCGAAGCACCGGCAATGAAGCGGAATTCGGTGCCGCGAGAAAATCACGCAAACTCTTCCGTTGCCGTCTCTCACGCGTATGTATGTGTGCACAGTTGTATTTGTGAGTCCGTTTGCCGGGTGCTCACTTTTCAGTTGGTCCGTCAAATTTGATAACCCTAAACTTACTTCGTCTCAGTTCTCCATTTTCTCCCGTGAAATTTATAAACTGTCATGTCGTCTTATAGTTACCTCTGAGTTACCTCTTTGGGTGTAGTAAATATAACGAGGCTTATGACTTATGTCTCTAGACAAATTTCCTTAATCTTTACGATTGCGGTATCCGATTTGTTTAGTAATTAGAAATTAACAATCGCGAACGTTGGAAAATATTAATCGTTGAGATTTAGACCGTTAGGTGTGCTATTTATTTTTGTTCAAAAGAGAATCGTTCGACGTAGTTTAAAATAATTACAACTTTGCAGTCTTCATTATTTTTTTGGTAAAACGTTCGCGACCATTGATTGTTTTCGCTCCCGATGAATGTGCCGGTAAACGCGTAAGATTATTTCTATGCGAGCGGAAATTTTCCAACAATTTCCCTCCGAAGAAGCGCTATTAATATTATTGCACGTGGACATCCGTTTTCTCGCTGGTTCGTCGATCGGAAGTTTCTCCGTTTATCTGGTAATTAAGATCTCGCACGCACACCACGGAAAATCGTATACGAGCCTCCTTCCGGACGTACATTTATTTTTCAATGCATGATTTAGCAAAACCCGACGAAACACGACGGAACGGAGAATGCAAACAAAACCGAGCCGATAGAACGCCAATCCACGTAATGTTTTCTTACTTTTATGTTTTATATACACATCGCTCGACAATTATTAATACGGCTCGGAGAGAATTACGTTACGCATCCATCGACGCGCTCGCGGAACATCCACGTGGCATATTTTTCTAAATTTATCACGAAATCACAAATCTTTCACGATTTACGTCAAATACTTTTGCCACATATATTAAACAAACAATACTTGATTTAATGACTGAAAATACGAATATTTTCAATAACAATAATTATATCACTCAGGGATGATGAAACAATCTACAAAAAGAGCTCCGAATAAAATCAGGCCAAAACTGTACGTACATGCCTCCGGAACATCATCATCGTCCCCCGCGACGCTATCAAATAACTAATTAGCAATTAACACCTACTCCTAATACGCAGTAGTCCCTCCGTAAAAACCCCCCGAAACTAAACAACCCCGACGTCACGGAGAAGAGAAGAGACAGGTACAACAAAAAAGGGCCACCAAGACGCTCGCTCGAAGTCCTTATCAACGGTAACCACTCGAACCGCGCGCGCGCGCACACACACACGCAGTCATACATACACGCGATACGTAACGCAACGCTCCTCCTGTAATTACCGAGTTGGTCAACCTGTTCGGCGGTTTCTCTTATCTAACGTTTAGCGCCAGATGTCTGTCCTGCCCATCCAATTTCCTTCGTTGGTGCGCTCGCACGCACACGAAAGACATCGATGGTCTGCCCGTTCCCGTGTCCGTGTCTGCGGGCCCCCACACACCGGAGGGGTACTCGCTGCCACGAGAGAGGGCAGGCATTAGGACACCGTATATATCGTCGGTCGGGGTAATTGTGGCAACGACGACGGAAGTGTCAGATTAGAATCTGAGATGCTCCCGGGAGCACGCGATGGTTGTCCCAACCCCTGAAACTATTAGGCGGTCTACCCCCGAGGCGCAGCCCTTAAATGTTCTGCCCACCAGTGGTGCTCTGGTATTGGCCAGTCGTTTAATGGGTATCGTTACGTCCCTACGGACGTACCGAGCACCGTGCTTCACCCGTTATATTATTAATAATCGGACTAGTGGACGAAAGTACGTTGAGAAATTAAACAAAGCTTGGAATCGCGTCGGAATTGCCGCAGGATATAAAATTCCGATTATCATGTGTGTTTCCGTAACGTAAGTAGTTGCTGCCAAACGTTTAAAAATATAGACGGATTGATAGTTCGAAAAAGGCCCTTTTTACTCGCTGTATAAAGTTTACCCGTATATTCGCTTTTATTCGTAGGTAATGTTTCGACGAAGATTCTAATATCGCAGATACTTTCTAGCTTTTTATTACGCGAATCTGAAAGTAATCGAGTTTAATCTAATCGTTGATTTCGGGGTATGCGGCGTATAAAAAAAAAAACACGAAACGGTCGAAGGAAATGATATCAAAATATCGGGCGTTAAGCCGAGCAATACTCCGAAATGGAAATAAAGGTAATGGACCGGTAACCGATATCCTCGATATCCCCGATATCGTTCCGCTCGGGCACCTCAAAGAAATCCAAACCGTTTGAGCGCGATATCGTACGCGTGCGCGCGAAAATGTTCCCCTCTGCACGCCTCCATCACGGTCATATCGTTCTCCGTCGTTCGCCGGTTGGTTACCCCCAAAGAGATCATGCGATCTCGAAAATCTGTACCGCGGAATAACATTTCCATCGCGTTAGCATAAAATTATCCCCGGACCGTGGCATCGCCGTTCTTCATTAGCAAGTCAAATGACGCGCCCGCCGAGATTGAGCGCCACTGGGCCCCCTTTGAGGCCCCTTTGAGGCCCCCGCGGGCCCCGACTTACACGAGGAACGGAACGTGTCCCCGCGAGGAGAGCAGATGAGGCACCGGCAACCCCGTTAAAGCGGGGCTAAACATTAATAAAGTGCGGTGCGCGCATTGCCCACCTACCTCTGGGACCTTCCCGTTATCCGCTTTCACGATCTCTTCACCTGTGAACGACATATGGCCGCGCGCGTTGCCCCTTTCGACGACAGTGTGACCACTTTTGCGTTAATTTGTCGACGAGATAGCGCGAAGGAAGTAAAAAAAAAAACAGGGGGAGAGGGGGACGTGTAACGTTCGGCAACGGTACACGGGGACCGTTGGACTTCCTCGTAGATTGGAATTGGGGGAGGTGATAGGGGAAGAGTGTTGGATGAAGGGGCAAAAAGTGTCGCGATCGCGTGGAAGGGTAATTATTAGAGGAAATATGTACATATATAAAACTAACGAGAAGGATCGCGATCGCGTAGGAGGATAATCGTTACGAACAAGGTTAAAATTACTAGTGAAAACTATAGAGATCGCTTGGAATGATAACTATTTAAGAGAAAGATTATAGTTAATAGGTGGAAAGCGTCAGATTAGCGTCGAGTCGTTACTCATCGTAACAACGGGTAACAGGATTATTGTTCTAATATCGTAATGGGGATAGAATAAAAATTGCGGTAGTCTGTACTTTGAGCCACGGAAATATGTTATTCCGTAAAATATTTTTACCGTTGGAACAACGTAAGGACGTATCGTAGTCGACGTATTTATATCAACATCGTTGCCAATCTCTACGATCGATGTCAACGATTTTTCGAACGTTCGGCCGAAAGGAATCGAAAGAAACGGTCACTGTAGGTACAATCGACGAAACTTAAAGGGCGATAATATCGTGTTATATCGTAACAACGATCGCGAGCGCCGACGTTTATAGGTTTCGAAAATAACCGCGATACCGATCGCCCCTTTCAAACACATCGGACCGAGCCCCCGGTAAATCGTTTCCTCTTTTGCATACTTATCCGCCATCGCTGTTCCAAACTTTTCGATCATTCTCAAATTCGGCTACTTCGAGCGACGGTCGTTACGCCGACGTCTCTCCTCAGATTTCGCGTCAATGGTTTCTCGAGTGAACATAAAATTATTCACTTCTGATTTCTCGGAATTAATTAATCGTATCCCCAGAATGGAAAGTATCGTTCGACGTATTTTATTATGTTTACGTTAAAAAAATGTTAAAGTTAATCGTAAGGAGCATACGAATCTCGAGATGGAATTATTTTAAAAATTGAATTCGCATCTCGAAAGTGGCACTTTCGATTGATATTTATTACGATACGAATTTTATGTAACGCTTTTGCAGATCTCCCGCAAATATTCGTTTATTTTTGATAATATCCCTCGAACGAAACAGTCTTTTCAATTTTATCCAGAAAGTGAGTTCAATAGAAATCGGAAAGGTGAACGACTCCGAATTGAAATAACGTCGGGTCATCGTGCATAAACAATTATATTTCAAGCTTTCGTACGCCAATGATTTTTATTCGTGATTGCAGCAAGTGGCGACCCCAACCGTTGTCAAGAAAATCCTGCGGATGAAACAGGAGCAGCCAACGATGTTCGCTTGGGAAATCCGAGAACAACTGGCACGACAAGGTGCTTGCGATCCTCAAAGCTTACCCTCTGTCTCTTCCGTGAACCGAATTCTCAGGGGTGGCGGACTTCACACAGATCATGCAGGGATGGAGGGTGGTTCTCCGAGCTCGTATACCTCGCAAATTCCCTCGAACGTGGGTTCCAGAGGTAAGGCGCGCCATAGTTGATCTATATTTATTTATCAATAAAAACCGTCCGTTAAATGTTAGTTAACAGCCATAACATATTCCGGCTATGTAAGAGAAATGTGTTCATCGGCCGATCGATGATTTATTAATACACTTATCAGGTATACGACTCTTTTTTACACGGTCCATACGTTCCTCCGCAATTCGTGTAAAAGAAAAACGTGCAAAAAAAGATTACTGGAATTCCCGAGTTACTATTACATTACAGCAGCGCGCAATGTTGCCTAATTTTTGATGTGTTGTAAAGACGTGAATTTATTTGAAACATTGGTACCAAAGACTGCAATTTGTACTACACCGCCCACGGTCACGTGCAAAATTATAATACATTTTTCAAAAAAGGAATATTTTTTTGAACCGTGTAACTTTAAAATTGTGTAAAAAAGAGTTAGATGTACATACATTCCAGAAAAATATGCGAGGTATATTAATTACCATGCATTCGTACTATTAAATAATTAACCCCCTCGGTGCTAAATGAGAACGGACCATTTCTCCATCTTCAAATTCCATGTATCTACACTTTACGCGTTACCGAGGACACGTTACCGCCGATTTTCTTTGTGTACAATTACCCGAATCTAGAGCTTTGAAACGCACTTTGTCGCGTCAGATTAATTACTGGATCGTGGGGCCTTGCGATTTTCTTGGATCGTGTGGTCGTAAGCGCCCCCAACGACAAGAGGATCGACCGTACGTATGTATACGCGATCATGCCTACAGATTACGGACGAACGGTTTACCGAGTCATTACCAAATCGATTCGCGCGAGTACACCCACTCAGCGGAGGTACACCATCGCGATTCCTCTTGCCAGCATTGTTCCGTCTGACGTACACCTGAGCCGCGCATCTTTCTCGCGAAGTTTCGCGAATCGTTACGCCGAGAAAAGCTGCGTCGCGAGTACACCATTATCGACTAATGATCCTTTAAACACCTGTCCCTACCGTGGAATCATTCTGCCGCGTCGCATGACTTTTTGTATTATTATCGTCCCTTCGCGTTTACGTGAATCGGGTCCATCGGCGGGAGAGGGGGGGGGGGGGGGAGAAAAAGAGAATGCATGTCAGAAAAATGCAGGAGTCGAGGCTGCAGGAAAAAGAGAGAAAGAACGAGCGATGGGGCGGGGAGGGGGAGTATGCGCGCGTGTGTGGGAAAGAGAAGTAGAAACGGCGATATAAAAGGATAGAGTAGAGGAGGACGAAGAAAAGGTGGAGCACGAAGAGAGAGGAATTTCAAAACACCCTGTGGCCGAGATTGACTCGTCAGCGAGCCACGCCAAGGCAACTGGCACGCAACCCCCTTAAAGAAATATCAAAATTTGCCTCACAATTTGCCTCGTTCCGTGCTCGAAGCGGCGTTCAATCCGGATTTCTGCAGAAAACAAGAAATAAGTGAAGTGAGAGCGGAGCGGCTGCGCATCTTTATCCCGAAAATTGTCCTTAGCACTGCTCCTTTTTTGCTGGGCCTGCATTACGAAGATTTAAATTGATCGGCTTTTGGGGCTCGTTAAAATGCAGTCGACGCTGTCGAATTATTGATAATAAATAATACTAGTAATCGCACGGGTATCGCACTTGGTATGAGTCAACGCACCGGGGATTATATCTTTCTGCCGTGCGAGTATGATAGTTTATTGAACTTCTATTCATTCATGATATGGAAAAAATTATCAAATTCGTCGCAATGGTTAATGAGTTATTAAAAAATACTCCGAACGTTGCTCGGAAAAGACCGATTCGATTAATATCGTTGCGCAAAACGCGTAATAGGACAAGTAATTCAGACGAAGAGGAACGAAAGTACCGAGACGAAAATTTAATTCAGCCAAAATCAGGTTCTTGCCGTACGTGAGAACTGATTTTGCCATTTTGCCAAATAAATCTTCTTATGCCACCTTTCAACAGTCGAGGTAAGTTTCATATACGAAAATCGATTTTGTCACTTTGACAAAATAAACGTGATAAATGAAACTTGCTCCGCCGTCGGGATGTGGCATAACATTGTCAGAGATGAAATGGTCAGCTGGCCTCGAAATGGCCCCCGTCTTTTTCTCGTGGAATGAGAAACAGTTTCGCGAAGAATAAATAAATGCACTCCACGCACCCGACCGTGAATCCAGTTTATGCGGTGATTAAATTCAGCACGAAGGGAGAAAGAGGAGAAGACGAGCATTGACGTCCCTTGACAGCTTCTTCGGGGCGATGGATCGCCTTCGTCATGTTCCCCGGATGGATCCGCTCGTTCGTTTTTCTTTTTCATCGTCGAAACCACGATCGCGGTGTTTCTCGACGTCGAGGTCGACACGAGCCGTTGAATAGATTAATGCGAATAGATAACCATTAAGTTCGAGCGGCAGAATTATTTATTTTTTTCCCTTTACCTAGTTATCGGTTATTTTTGGTGTACATACACTGAGTCCTCGACTTACGCGATTAACGCGTTCCACCGTTTCCGCGTGAGTTAAAAAATCGGGTAAGCCGAATATATACATACGTGTGAACCTGTATACATTATGTACAGGGTGTCCCATAACTAGTATAAGACCCGGAAATGTAGGGTTGCTAGGGTGAATCTAAAACTATTTTTCCTTTACCAAAATGTTGGTGGTGCTATCAATTTTTAATATTATTTTCGAATCAAAAACGAATTTTACAGTTCGGAACTGATTTTCTGATTCCCTTCGAAGAATTAGAGTAAGTCGAGAACTTACTGCAGAAGGTTTTGTCAGCAGAAAGTAACTGCTAAAAAGTTCTCTGTAAGTTGAGGCACTGCGCGTACGAAAATGGCACCCAAAGTAATATGGTTTATAATTACACCGATGTGTCGCTTTGTTCACAGAAGCGCTCATGAGGACGGATTACCAATTATTTTATCCGGGTGCTTTGGGGCCATTGCACATCTCAACGACTTCCGGTAATACCGGTGCACCGTCGTGGAATCCGAGTTTCTACTCATCCCTCTACCAGGCGACGACCTTGCACTTGCACCACGGGATGCAATCATTCACGTAAGTGCATCCAACAACGTAGTTTCCGCTAATTTAGTAATAATCTGTTATCTAGCTACTTCCCAATGATATCGCAAATCTTTGCCGCGATCGGAAATTAATATCAAAGGGGACGGGAGAGATATCCAATATTCGACGGATATAAAAAACGTCCATTAAGTTCCACGATCTAATCAAGCTTTACGATACTCGTTCTCCGATAAATTGTGAGAAGACAGACATATGTATATGTATATATTCTCTTAGAAATATTCAGAAATATTGATACATTTTGTCATTAAATTCAACTAACACTACGGTTCGTCACATATATAAATTGCAATACGAGCAGGAAATTAAAGTTCCACGAAAATTCAAACCAACACCGCGCACATTTCGATGCAAATAAGAAATGTATTACAAGAAAATATTATTACATAAAACTTAAAATTTCCAGATCACTGGATACCGAGCGTCTGTCGGAACAAAACGGGTCCTCGAACCAGGTCGAACTGAAATCAAGTTCCAGCTCGATGGCGGGTAGCGACGATTCCTTAGACAAGAGCGACCTGGACGAGAACACGGAGTCCCAGGATCATTACAAGTCCTTCCAGAACACACCTATAATCCTGGAGCTCGGCCAGAAGATCGGGAGCGATCGGAGCGCTTTCGTCAGGCATGGTACGCCGAATTCCACGAACAACCTTGAGAATCCGCGACAGAGTCCGACGTCGATCGTCGTCGAGAAGCAAACCGGTGCGTCCCGGAGGATCCTCGAGGCCGGTAGCGAGCCGAGCGCGACGACGGCGAACGACGTCGCGGCGGATAATCGGCCGGCGCAACCTCAGAAGAAAAGGAATCCGTACTCGATAGAGGAATTGCTGAAGAAGGACGAGGGTAAGAACACCGCGAAGAGGCCGAAGATGGTGAACATCGGGGTGGTTCAGCCCTGCGGGATTGTCGTCGGTAAGGAGATGTGAACCATGGGTGATCCTCATTGCGGAAGAGGACGAGGATATTTCCGAGGTCCTGGAAATAGAGGCTAGTAAATAAGACGATCGTGTAATTTTGATGATGACGAGGAGGAGTAGAAAGGTGTCGACGTAAGGGGATTCGAGGGTAGTTACGAATAGTTGAGTCTCGTAGAATTGGATCAAGAAACGCGAGGATATCGAGTCGTCGAATAGAGGCTAGGGAATAGAATGTTGTATAGTTTAGAAAAATTGTATATGAAAAACATCGTTCGACAAAAGTTCATCCAGTGGCCACGTTTGTGTTTCATACTTCGCCACCGACATTTCCGGTTTTTCATTTATCGACTTTAAGAAAGTTGCAATCGACGATTTCCCGACCAAATTGATACGATTTGTGAATTATTTTGGGAAATGTTGTTGAAAGTAACGCATCGACTTGGGGGTGGGCGTCCACTTGACCCCGTTGGATTACGAATCGATAACAAGATATTTTCAGCTGCAATAAAGATCGATGTACTACTTCGACGTGCTAAAAAAAAAAAAAATCCGAGCGACCTTTTAAGAAATTTTGAAACGTGCCATAGTCTATCGCGATTAAGCGTTCCACAAACCCTGCGATCTTTTTGCAACTGAAAACCCGAGGCAAACGAACGTTGGTACGAATTTTCAGATATCTCGAGATCCAAAAACCCTCGAGGGATCGTGATTGTATTATGCCGTAAAATAGTAATGTACATGTATAAGCCATGCGTAATGTTAGGATCGATCGTCGACCATGTATCGTCGACCGTAATGTCGTAGGATATACGTAACTCTGTTAAGCTAACTTATAACTAAATTATTCTTATCTTCTTTTCCGCGTATCAACGCCTTCCACGCTGTCCACGGCAGAGATCGTTAACTACACATCCAGCGACACAAGAGTCTAATCAAACCCGAAAATTCCTACCAAACATGTTTTATTGTCACTTTAACTCATGCCACCGGTAAAACGTCACGGCCGTTACGCGCGGTTTAAAGAGTCATCCTATGCAAACGACGGTACCTATATTTTAAGTTATTCAAATCTGTTCCGCGTCCATTGATCTTCAAAGCTCATCGCGGAAGCCATCGATCAATTTCGTTAGATCGCCGGGCCGTCGCTACGGATAATCGAATCGGTCCACGCGAAACCCGATCGCTCGATCGTGCGCGATCTATTACCGCGGGTGTTATACGACGCCCGTAAACCGAATAATCCGATCGGGGATCGATGAGACGCATTAAATCGTCCGAGCTCGTTAGAAACCGCGATTAGCCGCGCCTCTCCGGCTGAAATATGCGAGAGGCTCGCACAGCGGATCGTGGCAATTAAACGAAAGCCTAATAAAGCGTCGTCGGCTGTAAAGCACGCATCGAAGTATAGCGCGCGAGGGGGAAGAACGTAGTAAAGCCATAAACGACTCGGTTCCAGGGTGTCGTACACGTGGACAATCGCCGCGCGTACAACACGTGAAATACGACGGAACGTCGCTCGGATAAAAAAAGGGGAATTAAGTGTCGGCGAGATGGTACGTGGCCCCTTCTGCATTTACAACGTTGTAAACCTTTTTATCTCGTCCCTCACGGTGGACTAATTAATGCACTATAAAGCGCCTCTCGCCGATTTATTTCGCTTTCTTACGCGCCTCAATTTCGCGCGATCTTCTTGTCGCGGTAGTGTCTCAATCCGGACACTGTCGACAGCGGGAGTGAGAAAGAAAGTAGATTCGCAGCGGTAAGTAATGTGCAGTTTTGGAATCTTGGTACTTAGAATTTTTTGGTGGTTTAACGAGGAGCTGAGATTCAATTTTGGTACGACATTTTAAACGGCGACTTTTTTTGTTTCTTCTTGCAATTTTGCGGGAACATTTGAAAAAAGCCGATCCGCAAAATTCCACCCGTTGATATTGAAGATATGGTGCTCTTGAAATAATAAAATTGATGATATACATGATGGTATATGATTTAATCCTTTAACGATGAATGAATAAAACTGTCAAATAGAGTTGATGTAGATGCTAAACAAATAATCGTACTACGTCTCTCGGTGCTTTCGTTATTACTTGTGGCATGGATGTCTCTTTATTTCACGTAACCGACAAGTATGTACTCACATTCGTTATAATGTCTCAATTATGTTTAGTCTGGACTGTTAGTAAACGGAAGTGACATGCTCAAGCTTCCTTATTTTGCCATAGAAGGAGATTACTAAACTATAAGATCGATGTAAATCGTGTATCGTGAGAAAAAAGAACCTTAGCTCGTAGGCCTTCGTTATGAATATTTATTGTAGACTTAGAAACGGTGAAGTTACAAGGGAGCATCCTGAATTTTCGGCAGGGCGCGTTTCGCGTTTCCATCGTTTTCGTGCGAATACAATTCTATAATAAGATTATAAAATAAAAATCGACAATTATCCGATGGTCTTTATCGAACGTGCAGGATGCTCACTTTGAAGTCTAATAATTAGAATAATAGTCTTGTACAATAATAATTGCGATTTGAGAAGTCTCGTAGGTTTTTGAATGTTACCCTTCCGTTGCTTCGATTTTGTTATTGTACAATACAATTCGTGTTTGATTATTCGTATCCTATTTTTGTTAATGTTTCAATTAAACAATTGCTTTATATGGAGTGCAAGCTGATACCACGTTGTAAATGTCTAACGTCTCTTGATTGTTTATAATTTTCAATTCATACAAACATGAAATCGGACTTTAGTACGAGTATATATTTAAATATGAAATACTTAGTTGTCGAGTTATCGCTTTCGGAATTTATAGGTTTATGACACATTCGTGGACTTACGAAGACTTTTGTGGAAGCCATTCAAATTATTAATTATAAATAATACTCCTAATAAAGTTGTTCTGTATGATATCATTAAATACACTAGTCAAAATGATGGTTTCGCTGTTCTTGTTTTCAATCCCACATATTTTTTCATTAGCGTTCAGATATGTCTTTTCTTGCGTGAATCCAGTTCTCGTGGATATCGTAGTGCAAATTGATTGCGTAGTAGTTCCGGCGCACTTTTCCGTCACCGCGACCGAGTACAGAGAAGGAGACCTTCCAGGGATTTACCGGAACGAGGAGGTTGCCTATCTCAATCAATGTATATTTTTTCTAAGATCCACCGTCGTTCCTTCGAGCCACAACTTTGTTGGTCTTCAGATTGATTTTGCGGAGGTTTCAGGTAGCGACTGGCATCCGGTGATTCTCGAAGAAACATCACTCTGCATTTGTTTGCGTGTTTGAAGTAGAGGTTCATTGGCGGAGAGTTGGAGCCAAATTCGAATAGGGTTATAAGCCGTTGTTTACCTCAACCGCCGTAATTAGAATTTTGAAACAGTAGGGTTCAGGGGCGGAAGGCGCGACACGAATTGTCGACTATTGGGATCGTCTTTACGGTTTCAATTGCATAATAGACGTTCACGACCATAGCAGTCATGAACAACCGACGACAGACGAAATATTATAAGCGAGCCGGTAAAGCCAATGTTTTCTGTTAATAATTGACAAATTAAGACGCGACCAACATTTTTCTACAGGAAAAAGTAGTTCAGATTTATCCCAGCTACCCCTCATTTCAAGTGTTACACTAGTTACGGGACACCCTGTATAAATCTAAATGATTGTCAACGAATTTAGATGAAATTCACGCAGAAGCTTCCGACGGGGACCGTGTACGAGCTTGCTTGTTCATATATCTGTTTGATTGTCTGTATGCAACGAAAATTAATTCGATATATGGAAGCCAACACGGAGACCGCGGTGTGCCTATTGCGAGCAATAATCATTTTTCAAGTGACTGTAAAATACGTTATCACTGAGAGTCAATTTATACAAAACAAGTGCTCAGTCTCTCAGGCTATACAGTTTTATTACAAGTTTTAAATGTGTACATAAAATTCTTCATTTCATTTGGTCTGAATTGTTCCTTTCTAATAATTATTTTACAAACGCAAACTGAAGGACCATAACGGAATACTTCTATTCCGTAACCACATTTTAAAAAACACTTTTTAAAAAATAAAATAACATCTTATGATTTCTCAGATCATAAGAAAGAGATAGAGAAAGAAAGCAACCCCTCAATGACGATGCAGAGTTAATATTCAGTAGGCTATATAAAAACAGTTGTACACACTACAAAACGTCTCTAAAAATACCGTTTCCCGGTTGAATAGAAATTAAGTTAATTTGATCTGTTCATCGTCTCTTTAACGAATTAAAAATATGGAACACTTGTTTAGCTCATTCACTTATTGGGAACAAGCATACTTTATGTATGATACCATTTGAATTTTTTTCTTTTGCAACAAAATCGTATAGGCACTTTGTACAATTTTCTCTCGCATCAAACACAACTTCATTAATTTGCATTTGGCAAAGAAGATATTTCTATCATATTACTTAAGTAACACAATAACGTCTGTAATTTCCGAATTACCATATTCTTTATTTTTTAGAGTCGCTGCATGTGCAGATGTCTGTTGAGGCTCGCACACACTCAGGCGGGCACTTTTCCTTCGCTTCCTGCGTCTTTGTTTCTAAGTCATAAATTTTAGTTTTTACTGGTGGGCGCTCGTACTTGCATATCACAGCGTACATATCTCCTCCTAATCGAAGTGCTAACCACCGATTCTTAACAACAGCCAATTTCAAACATTCACATGTCATTGTTGCATAGAGATTAGTGTGTAGGCTTCTACCCATTCCCTCGATCACGATAAGATCGACGTTATGTTGCACCATCGCAAGGCATAGATCTAAACTTAGTCGGCTGTGGAATATGAGTGAGGAAATAGATTAGAGAACAATATAAAGTACATTATACAAATTTTAATTGAGTAAGCTATACGCTATTGCGTCCGACAGAAACTCTATTTCAGAGCCAAAACTGAAACCGAAACTTTTTCCAAAGAAGTTCAGTGATCATTTGCTCTAGAAAATCAATAAATTTATTGTTTTCGATTTTGTTTTCAGAATCTAGGCTTGGTTTGGAAAACTATATTACTTAAATTTCAATGAAACAGTCGATATTTGGAAACTGTTAATAGATTTGCGGATTTAGAACGCAGTTACAACAAAATACAGAATGTTCGGCAATTGACTGGCTGAAACCGCAGCCGGACGTTCCATCGAACACTAATACGTCATCTCCAAATATTTATCTTACGTAAAACGAGTACCTTAAATCCAGACATGGGCCAGCCTGTGCCGTCTCCATAGCAATCAATCGATTCTCTTTCAAAGCACTTCTAATAACTTTACATAATTTCGCCGCATCCCGTAACGTTACTACTAATTCTGGGTATGTTACATCATTTAAAGCTGGCATAGAATTAGCACATAATATGACCTGAAAAAGGAAATGTAATTTGTCAATTTAATTAATATATTCCCTTAACAAGCTAGGAGACAGACACCAGTAATATCACTAACTTTCGTCCCACGTTGTAGTAAATCTCGCGCAAACGGTAAAATTCCCAAAACTATATCAACCCCGCTATTATCAACAAAAATTGCTGCACATTTGTGAGGTAGTCTATTTTGTAATCTGTCTATCCAATCATCCAAATTATCTTGAAGCCACGGTCTACCTAAATTTAGAAAAAATGGCGTGTTCTCTCACGTACATTCATTGTTCACAATCTTTCTTATTACATTACCATTTTATGACCATTGTTATTATGCGTACACTCATCTTATAGGGTTTGCATGAAAGACGTTCCTAAATACTTTAAAAGGAGTTTTGTTCAAAGATATTTCCTTACCAGGTATTTTTGCTTCAGCTTCCTCAAAGCCAAAGTTTGTCGTTTCCATCAAACTTGCAATAGCCTTCGCACCCCAATCAAACATGTTACCACTGAGAACTCCTAATATTAGAGCTTTTATCTTTTCTGCCGCATCCAATTTATCCAAAGCGCTTATACGGTCCTTAAAGTGACTTAATGCTTCTTCGTTTTCTTTTTTCTTTTGCTATGGTTTGTAGAATATTAATATATCGACAATCAATACAGTCAAGCACGATAGTTTGCGTTACAACAAGCTTGGTTCATTTAAAGAATTTTTTTAACTTACATGTAGAAAAGGATCTGGAAAATCGAATTCTTTCATACAATGTTCAATAGTATCCAATAACACTCTCACCGTGAGTGTTCCATATGCACTGCAACACAGTATGAATCGCCATTGTATTGCACTAAATATAAATTTTAATAGATTTTATCAATGAAAGCTTACAACGGCTGAAGGTGGAGATAGTGTAATCTATTAACATATTTTTCTTTCAGCTTTGTTGCTCTATCTTTCGCCGTTGAACTATTGGGCTGACTATGAATGGCCCTTGCAACAAACTTGTCCACAGATTCTTCAAAACATTGCAGCCAGTAATCTCTAAAAATATAAAAATGTATTACATCCTAGTATGTAAGATAGAGAAGGTGTTACACACCTAGCTTCCTTATCTTCTGCAAGATCTGTTGTGTCTGGATTATACGATGCAGGATCTTTTAGAAGTGGACAAAAAGTAACAGCATTTTCGGCTTGATCAATTTCTAATTGATCAACTTTCATGCCGAGATCAGTTGGTACTGAATCTTTGAACCCCGAAGATCCTGCATAATTTTCTAACCAGCTATACTTATCAGATTGTTCAGCGCCGTATAAAAATGCACCAATCGCACCTAGGTAACCTTCATGGCGAAGGAAGAGAGGCTTTACTTTACCCTAAATGACAAAAGTATAAGGAGAAAGCAAATATTTGATTTGAATATTTAATCAGAAATGTATACTGAAGATTTTGCAGTTAACACAACGTATGTAATGAAAATACATAAGAACAATAGCAAAAGAAATCATTAACAAGAAATATGCTGAAACTAACGTGAGACCAGTATTTGATGGAATAAGAGATAGTGTGCATCGATAATGGATGGTTACGAAGGAAATAACCACCGAAGTAAACCTTATCCATTTTATTTATCGTCGCGTACAAACTAGCTATCTGTCCGATGTCATTGCTTATTGTAAACAAAAGACTTCTCACAAGATCGGCTTCAGAAAATTTTGGTTCTCCTGAAACACAGTCAATATGTATTCCTTTAGATACAATAAAACTACGATTGGTTTCTCCATGTAATCGTCTACCACTTTGTACCTTCATTATCATTACAAAACATTGCCTTTCCAAAAGAAGATGCAATGAGCTCTCCAGGTAAACCTTGAGAGGAATAATCGCCACCATAAATATCTCTCACTAACATGTCAACGTTGCGGTGATCTCCCCGCTCTGCAAGTTGCAGCAATTCATCAAAACCCTAGCAACATATATTTAGTCACATTTTTTGGTACGTACAGTCGCGAGCAATTGATTGGACACGATAACGCTCATAGGATTCTGTTATCCGTACATTTGTCGCATGTGCATATTATTGAAAAGTGGATACAGCATTTGTTAGGGAATTCTTTGACCCTTTCACCACAGCAGATCCTTGCCATCAGTAGCCTCTACCGGGCGGGTCACTGTGCCATTAATGTGCACCGTACGCTTTGCACGTTAACAGCGAGGGTCTAACAATAAGCCAACTCAACCCCGGAGACAACTCGACTCCGAAATTTATACAGCGTAAATTGCACGCCTGAATGTTAATACACAATTAGCACAGAAATACCGCGCTTATCGAAGATTAAGATAGCGTAATTCAACGATATTCGGGTTGAGCATTATTTAAAAAAGATTTCCTCAAAACACAAATTTGTTATTCGAAGTCTAAAACCTTACGATAACTTATTTATCCGAACGCATGTTTCGATAAGCCCGGCACTTTTGCGCTAATTACGTATTAACATTCAGGCGTGCAATTCACGGTGTATTAATTTCGGAGTCGAGTTGTCTTATTCCGTAAGCGTGTCGTCGGTTCCTGGGAATTGACATTGAATTTTTTGTTTCAGTGGCGTCGATCCCTGGGATAGTAAACGTATTAATTAAAAAAATAATTGTTGTAACTTTAATCGACTTCATTACAACATTCTAAACAAAGATAAAAATGATAACGTTTGGAACAATATCTTCGGATTTTATGCACTTCTAATTTTTGCTTGCAAATGATGAATACTTTTTCTATTGACCAGGTTTGGAATTTCTTCTTTGAAATAATGTTGTAACCGCGAAGCATTCCTTATATTCTGTTTATACTCTGTATACTTGGACTTCCGTTTCCTGTGTGGTAGAGAGTGAAGTGTAGTCGGTGGAGTGTGATAATAGAATGGAGAAAAACGGAGTAAAATCATAGAAGAGAGGGCGAGTTGTAAAGTAGAAGTACGGAGTGTGAGGTGCAAATGTGGAAGTAGTAGGAAAACGGGGGAGCAAGAAGTAGTGGATGTTAGGAGCAGAAAGATGAAAGTTTGCAGGTTAGGTGGGATAGCTGGGAGCGGAGAGGAAAGTAGTAGAAAAGGAAAGGCAGGTAGGACAGAGGTGGGTAAGGAAGGGAGCGAAGATAAAGAAGCGGCAGCTAAGGAAGAGAGCGGATAGGTTTGGGAAGATGCGTAAGATGCTAGAGTTAGGAGGAAATGAGCAAGGTGTGGAAAAGAATGGAAGGGGTGAAAGAAGAAAGAAGAGCAGGGTAACCGTCGAACGCGGAGACCTTGGGAAGGTAGAGACACGGTAGCGAATCGTCGGTGGAAGAATATATTAATAGGGAAAGTGGCGGGTGAGAGGGGGAAGAGATGGAGAAGACGGAGAACATGAAGGTAGCAAGATCTCCAGTGAGGAAGGAAGGAGACGGGGGAAGAAGATGTGAGGGAAATGATGAGGGAGATAGTGAGAAAAATAGAGCAGGGAAGGGAGGGGATGAATGGAATAGGAAAGGAGTTGAGAGGGTGAGAAAAGAGAGTAAAAGGAGGGAAGAAAGGTGGAAGGAGAGGAGAGGGATGGAGAGAACTATACATGAGATGGGAGAAGGGATACCGGAAATGGAAAGGAAAACAGTGCGATGGAAGGTGGTAAAGGACCTGCAGGAGAGGATTAAGAAAATAGAGTTGGGAAGGGATAGGGACGAAAGGAGGACGGAGGAGAGAGGATAGAAGAAAAGATGAGGAAGATGGAAAAGAGAATTGAGGGTAGGGAGAAGGAGGATAGGAAGAAAAATTTAGTCATAAAAGTAATGAGGGTGGAGAATGGAAAGAAAAGAGAGGGTGGAGGGTATTCTAATGGTGATAGGAGCGAAGGTAGAGATGGAGGAAGTAAGCAGGGTAGGCGACCGAAGAGAGGAAATGAGGGTGGGTATCGAGGGAAAATGTTACATCGTCTTACAAATGTTATTGCACGCCCGAGCAAGTACAAACTCAACTTTTCGGGAAATCATTGTACAAACACAGTCGGAGATGGGACACGGTGTGGAGCGTATCTTACCGTGGGGTAAGAAAAAAATTCACCTACGTTTATCGGCGAATTAAAATAAACTCACCCGTAAAATTAATTCACTTGCCGCTCGAACACGCATGTCGCCATGTCACTTCATTACCGTACCGCTCTTACACATCGATGGACCAAGCATTTTATGGTAAGGTAATTCGTAGCACATAGCTGATCTCAGGTACACAGGCATCCCTGAGAGTCGAGCGATGGTCGGGTCATTTTACCAAACGTGTATTTCACTGCGCGAGTATTATCACCGACAACTCGTAATAAAACAATTATGTAGAGATTGTAGAGGAACATATTTGAATCAACGGTAGACAAATAGGTAGCACCCCCCATTTTCTGATGTCGAAGTTAGTTGTGGGACATCCTGTACGTATGTCTGTCCGTGTGGAGAGGACGAAAGAACGAATAAAATTCTGGTGGGGATGGACGGGTGCTGTGATCCAGGCGAGATATACGGATAGTTCAAACAGACGGTACACCCGCCTTTTCTTGTCGCCAAGTGTAAATTCCACAGCCGAACAATTCGGCTGGGCCAATGCATACGTAACAATATTTTCGATCTTACTATCAATTCGCGATGGTGCCATATTTCGAATCGGGCATAAAAACGTTTAAAAGTTGCCAGGCAATTATAAACTCCAAAATATACACTCCGAAATATTAAAAACGCCTTTTTTAATCGTTCCGAAACGATCATTTCCAATCAATATTCCGATTTAATATTACGGCTTTTAAGTTTATTAAATGTTTTTATCCGGAAGTGAAATGATTTCTCTTTCTTGATACGCCATTTTAAAGCATAAAGAATTCCTTAACAAATGCTCTATCCACTTTTCAATAATATGTTCATATGACAACTTTACGAGCAAAAGAATTTTATAAGCTTGAGCGCTTCTAATCAATTGTCTGCGACAATATATGAAACAATTATCGCACAGATACTACAAAAATGTAAAATTGAATATAAATATTGTGTAATGTAAAACAAGAAATTTGCATATCGTGTAACATACGTGCAATTTAAATATTAATGATAAGTGTACGACTTATTATTAAACTGCAAATTTTATGCAAATACATACTTTGTTGCAGAAGAGAAACTATACCTGAAACAAAAAAAATATGCTAAATGTGCTTTAAGTAGATGTTTTGAACCTATACTAGTGGCTAACAGGAGCTATGTTTCAAATTGACTTTCCCCTCTTCTTTTGTGTAAGAATTTAACAATACATCATTATCTAAAATTTATAACTACTCATTATAAATTCATAAACTTAAACATCAACAACAATGATAATACCTTTTTTTTAGTGAGCAATGAACCTAATCCGCAAAATGTTCCTCCTCCTGTAGCAGTACCACCAACTCTTTCAAATATTTCATCAGATTCTACCTAAAAGCAGTATGCATACTTTTAAGATACATAAAACTCTATTGAAAAGCATAATCGATGTCTATTACTCACTTTAAGAATACTGACACCGCTTCCAATGTTTACTAGCATATATGGAAATATATTAGGACCCGCCTTTTGAAATTTATATTCTGGGCTTCCATGCCTCTCGAATTCAAATGCTTCGCATGAGATATTTTTTAGTAAAAAATTACTTCCTTTTATGAGACATCCAATTTCATCTTCTTTGTCAACCCTACAATATTACCTTAAGTGCTATTATTGTTATTTCGACTCTTGACATAAAAATAGTCAAAAAGAATAACTCGATAAAGTAACGAAAATAAATTTTAGATAATGAGCGTATAAAAAGACCGATTTAGTATGGTTCCATACTCTATATATAATCCATGAAGTTTCTAAATATACACAATAACAATATAACTGCATAATGTAATAATGCTTACAACAAGCCTAATTTTTCTTGCAGTAATGATGTATATTTGTATGCTCCACCACCAGTCACTTTAATGCTTTTACCACGAAATTTATCAACGTCCACTAAATTTTGTTTCACAAAATCCAAACAATTTTCAATATATCTTGTTTCGAACTTGACAAAGTGAAGTCTATTTCCCTCGTATACTTTATATGCACGTTCACCACTATTTCCTAAGCCTGTATTCTCATATAATGCCTTGCGATAACTAACTGTCGAATAATAAGCTATTTTTGTCAACGATAAGCCTGCAATTTGGTAGAAAACTGGGTTAATTTGTATATGCAATGAAATGTTGATACTCTAAAGACAACTTCATTTGTATTATGAATGGGTTGTAATCATTTTGTAATTACTCCTTGCATTTTAGTGATTTCTCTTCCTACTAATATTAAACCTTCAAATAGATATGGTAATCTTTAATTAGTGTTATACATGAATTGTATATATTTCCAAATACAATGGTAAAAAATGTTGACAACCCATGAATAACTTAGTACTAGAGTTGCATGACGTTGGAATAACACAGTCATTTAATCCAAATATTTACAATACTAAAAAGACCCTTTGCCCATTCAAAGAACCAGAATTGGCTTTTTAGCGGATAAGACTTATCAAACGAATTGTTGTTAAGAAATAATTGGGTTTTTCACTTTTCATAAGACTAAAATCATGTAATCAAGTTATGTTGTTTTTAAATAATCTTTTGGTACCAATGTCCAATTTTATATGAATCTTGGAGTCTTGAATTGCACGGTTATCAGTAACATGGAACGTGGTTTCCAAAATTATGTAAATCCTATGTCTCGAATAACATATTATTCAAGTTATCTGCAAATTTTAACTACGTATATGTATGAACAGAATAAGTAAACAATTGGAATTGGATTCTTCTGGTATTTCAACTTTTACCAAAGGAGTAACGCGACACTGATAGCGTCAGGATAATAATTTCGATAACTGCAAACAGAATGTTTAAGACACAGAAACATGTTACATGTTTTGTACAAGTTCTACAAACTTGTATTCTTATCAAGAGACAAGGTTTGGTCTCAGGCCAAGTACAAGTACGTGAGAACTGGACTTTTGTATCTTTTAGGGCCTAGGTTTTCCTTTTAGCTGCAAATCATACACTTTTTGACAATGGAAACCACAGTTATGGGAAAATAGGAACAAAAAATACTGTGTCTTAGATTATTAACCCTTTACGATCGTTGCCTCCACAGTGGCTGCATTTTCAGATTGTGTTATGTCAGTGTCACCAGCCCTGGCAGCATGATCTCAGTAGAAGAAAAAAAAAATTTCTGCCCTTTATGTATTATAAGTGCTATTGAACACAATCAATGAGTTTCAACATATTCTGTGTATTTTAATCTCCATACAGTTGCTTTAAATTTAAATTTAAATCATTTAGGAAAAATTAACTCGGAAAAGCTAAATTTGTTTCGACTAGCTAATACTCCTATCAGAGGAATTTTCCAATCACAAAAGGCAAACATTATACATAAGTTGAAAAAATTTATTTTTTAATACGGTACGACCACCTCGAAAGCCCCTGTGCGTTCTTTCCAGAAAAGATAGAAGGTCTAGTCTCGCGTACTTGTACTTGACCCGAGACAAGACCTTGTATCTTGATAGTAACAGCATATATTAGGTCTGCCAGAAAACTCTGTTCTGTAACGTCATCCCAAATTTCAACAAGTATGAACATATTGGTTTGAAACATGGTCAGCTTTATTTTATCATTGTACTGTAACAATAACGATGTAAATTATATTGTACAGTAAATATTAATAATTGTACCACTTTCTTTTAATTAAAAAACAGACAGAATTTTCCGGTGAGCTATTTGCAAAGGGTAACGCACAAATGTGTCAACGAAGTTCTTTATTTGGGTATAGATGACACGTCTTCATGTCACAGATTTTTTCATATATTTACCTCCAAATCAAACATGATGTTATGAATAATTCAATTTCTCACTTTAACATGCAGTGTTTGCTTTGTTTATCGTGTTTTAATAAACTATACTAATTTTTTCCATGATATTCCTGCTCTGGAAGCTTTGATTGAACACAAAACCAATATTGCGGAAACAACATGTTTAATCGCACAATCAGTATGCAAGAACCTAAAGTCTATGTCTTGTCCCTGAGGACCGGTGGTGCGTAAACAGAAAGTTTACAGCCAGTCCCTAGGGGTCGGTATGGCATTTAACATGTTGAAAAGTTACAGCAGTTCTACAGAGTGCAACGCGATTAGATGAAAAGAGCCTGAATTGAATTTTGCAAATTCAAATAAAAGTTTAATGAATAGTTCTTGCGTTATCACAAATGTGGGCTAACATATGACATATTTAATTCCATGCTTGTTTACAATGTCTTATTAATTTTCCAAATAATTTTAATTAGTTCAGTATGACACATATATAGACCATTTAATTGCCAATGCAGCTTCGCAACTATATAACATGAACTGGTCTCCAATGATAAAGAAAATGAAATACAGTTAAGGGGAATCCGTGGTGCCTAATGTTTTTAGCTGGTTTTATGAACTTTACACATCTGTGACATCAGAAGCAAGGAAAACCCAGAAAAATAAGCGTTTCCTGGAGAGGAAGAGTAGGCTAAATAATGCAACATCTTGCTTTGCACAAAATCTCATATGAAAGATAAAAGTTCAAAGAATTACGGAAGCTATCCCAATCCAGAGATCAATTAATCTATTGTAACACAATTTCACTGCAAACTTGAACCTGTCACTTTTCTATCACAATGAGATTTTACAATGGCCGCCCATCAGATGGTCATTGCACAATTCTAGACTATTTCTCCAATTCTAGATGTTGTCCGGTCGAAATTGATAGGTTTTGTAAATCTATGGACTTTTAATTGACACCTCGAACACAGTAAGACGTATCGTTTAGCCGACTCTTTCTCTCTAGGATATGGTCAATTTCTTTCTTCTCTGGCTTTTTCTTACGAAGTTCTCTGCATGGTCTCTTAGCCATAGTATAGACGTAAAGCCCCTTTATAAACTTATCAGGGCACTACTGATTCCCCTTAAAAAAAATCAGCCTGATGTAAACTTTACCGAAACAAGTAAACGTCAGATCTCGATACACAGCAAAGCATTTGTATATAAAAGGATATCAGCAAAAATGAATTTCAATTTAGTTTTATGGCAAAGCAAAGAAACAATAATAAAACAAATAATTTATATACCTATTTAAATAACCATATGGCATTAGGCTATCGTAAATGTAAACACCATTCGGGCACTACTTATATTATTGAAATTAGTATATAGACAAAAGACCCAGTCCTCCTTGCCAAAACTGACATAAATAAAAGGTTCCGTTTTCTAGAATTATTGGGGCACAAATCTAAAAAAATGTTAGCAAATCGCTTATAGGGTTCAAAGATTTACATCTTTTCAGGTGCGTCAGTATTATTGGAGGACTGCGATATATTATTCTCAGCAAACAATACGGGAATCGAAAATACATTTTAATGATTACTAAAAAAAGTAACCTTAAGCAACGGGAAATAATTCGTACGATATAAAAAGACTTTGGTTGGCACCTCCATGAAAATATTGTGCAATTTTGTTACATACCAATGTCTATCGCGAAATTGTGTGCATTTTTCAGATTTGCAAATACTTCGACGGCGGGAGGTAATTTAATGCTTTGCGGATGAGTCCGCTCGTCGTCGATTTCCGTAGTTTCCATTTTACACTAAATTTCTGATGACAGTGTTACTCCGACACGCATTTAGCGCTGCAGTGACTGGCAGGCTGTATTTGCACTATATTCCGATAAAGCATTGTTTTATCATTAATCAACTGAGATCCTCTGATAACGTGTATACCGGAAAAATATTCTCGTACTGTTTGCCTGGAACCAGAGTATGCAAACTTCAATGTTAAATGAATGTAACGACTTTAATTCGGGATTTCAGAGTAAAGCTCGCTGACATTCAATACTTTGTGGGGAAACACTCCGTGTGTTCAGAGAATAATCCGTGTTACGAGCAATTGTGTTTTTATAACGTTTTATTATAACGATGACAATAATGATAACAATTGATGGTGGAACAGTCTCGCGAAAGCGCCAAACGCAAAACGGTGCGTTCTGAGACGCGTTGAATGAGACGGTATAAACATTACAAATGGCTCCTTTTGCGAACGCTGTAACGGGACTGGTCGGTTCGAATGTGACAATCCCGCTCGTCTTCGATTACAGCGCCCGAATTTTAATCAGATCATATATGAATTAAGTAGTTAGCGCGGTATTATTTAATCTCATGAAAACCGAATATTGTAATAATAGGACGATAAATCAGTCTACGCAAAATGGTCACTCGAGTCAAGTTTGTTTCAAATTTATTTTACCATACAAATTTAACCACTTTACGGTAATTAATAACAGGAAAAATTATTGTTTGATGTAATACTTCAAATTATAACCCTCAATAAACCGATTAACATTTTATTATGAACATAATACGTTCCCTTAAGCCGGGTCCAGACCGGCGACGCCTCGCTAGCGATCCATTTCCTAACGCGGTGCGGTCGCTCTGAACCCGGCTTTACATTTTTCTCCATATTCCTTACACATATTGTACGTCTATATGTTTTGCATATTTCATACGTATTTTCATATGTTTCTGGCATATCTCAGCATATTTAACGTGCATCATTCATTCTCATTTATCAGTTTTTATATTATTCTGCATTGTTGTCATGATAACATGTAATGCACTCTGCACATCGCTTGTTTCGAATGTATCTAAAGTGTTCAATGCTCTTGAAGCGTATTTTTTCATCAATCTTTTTGTTAATGCAATACCCGGCCCTGTTCTAACAATGTTGTGTATCTGTGAAAGTAATGAATAAAATATATCTTCGAAACTCTGATTTTAAAATATGTTATAAAAGAAGGTGAGATAAACCACCCGAATTGTTTTTTCGTCTTTTTGTTTCGACATTCGAGGGGTTATGAGACTTTGAAAAATTGGGACACTTTTTCTTCAAACATTTCTATCCGCGGACTGGTTCGCCGTTGAATAATCTGCTTCTTTAAGGTCGATTCGGAAAAGATTGTACTTTAACGAGAAATTTCAGTCCAATTCAAAAAGTTTGTTTGTCGACGCATAATTCATACAAATAGAAAAGATCTGTTAATTGTAGTATCAGGGGCATCATCCAAAATTATGAAAAAAGTATATCCTTGTAGAGCGTTTGAAGGCCAACGGTTTGTAAAAAAACAGGATGGAACATTGAATAACTTCGAAGTAATTGATGAAAAAGTGACGTCGCCTCGGAATTTCTACCGAGAGCACTGAATTGGGAGGTGGGGTCGTTAAAAGACTACGCGATAGCGCGTATAATTGCATCATCGCGAGTCATGTTGACACCATGTATTTCCGATCAGTTAAAACACGAGAAGGAATTCCCCGAAAATTCTGAATAAATGCACGAGTGTGCCTCGATGATGCATACACACGGCCGTATGGTTAATAGATTGAAACACCAACACTTGTTTGAAATAAAAAATATTGAAACATGTCACGCTCGGGTATGCCGCTTTCCGACACCGCATGTTTCAACAATTCTTTTCATGAACAAGTGGGAGTTCCAAGCTGTTATGCATACGGCCATTTGTATGCATCATCGAGGCACACTTCTACATTTTTTCAGAACTTTCGGGGAGGTCCTTCATGAGTTTTTAACCTACCTAAGAATCTGCGACGGCGAAAAGCGACGTACCCAAGCGCGACTTGTTTCAATATTTTTGATCTCGAACACGTGTGGGTGTTCCAAACTATTAACCATGCCGCCGTGTGTATGCATCATTGAGGCACTCTTGTGAGTTTAAAAAGCAGATTATACTTCGACAAAAAGTGTCCCAATTTTTCAAAGTCTCATAGCTCCTCGAAAGTCGAATCAAAAAACAAAAAAAAATTCGGGTGGCGTATCTTACCTTCCTCTACATATAACATATCTCAAAATCAGAATTTCAAAGAAAATAAGTATGCAATTTGACGTGGCATCGACAATATAGTAAAACTGTTTTATCAAATTTTATAAATTTGTCATTAATCAACTGACCTTTGTGTAATCTTTATTGCGGATACAATCGTTAATATCTGTTAGGATTGATGGATCATGTTCAATGTGAAACAGAATCGGAGCAGAGAACAGATTATAATATGTAATATCATGTTCCATCAGAAATTGTTGCAATTCCGTACGAGCCTAAAGGAAGGTACAGAAATATTCTAAAAATATCCTCAGTAAGGCCAGGTGCAAGTTGGGACGCAGGGTGGTGCAGATTCAAGCAGAGCGATGCAGTGCGAAGCATAAGTGCGCGTAGATAAAGCGATAGTTGAGACCGCCGTTCTATCGCCACAGGGTGCTTGTCGCTCTGTAAATAGTCATCTCGGGAAGCTTCATTGTAAATATATTTATTCGCACGACACGTATAATTTTTTAATAAATCGTTGTTATAGTTTTCCTCATAAACGCACGTGTACGAATAATTTCTAACATCTTTCCACCATCCGAGATACAGTCCACATTAGTATCGAGCAGAGGGACTATCCATCGACTCCGAAAAACTGTGGCCAATAATTTCGAGATTTGCTTTGTTTTACATTGTTTGGTAATGTTATTTATGTGTGATTTCACGGGCACTTCCCCGAATACAAAGAACTGCGAGCGTACACGACCAGTGATAACAGGCGTACATACGGTGATGGAAGGGCAGGGATAGGAAACGAGCTCCGCCTATCCCCGCTATCGACGTTCTTTTGACATAGTAGTAGGATTACTATTAACGCGAGGGATGCACAAATTCGTTATATTAGATATTTATTACCTGTAAGATGCAAAGTGTTCTCCAAATTCATATCCTTTTGCTTGGATTCTATCATCATATCCAGCCAGAAATAATATAGATTGACACGATAGTCCGAAAAGGCGAATAATGCCTTTATTTTTAATTAACCATTCAAACTGAGGATAATCAGTGTCATGTACGGATGGTTTGCGCGGCAGATCTAAGTTTTCAAGCTGACGCGAGAATTCAGCATCCACTAAATCTTTATGTGCAATGGTCATTAATTCCATAACCTGTCGGATTAAAAAATCTGATCAGTTTTGTATAATTACAATAGTGACCCCACATATGTAAGATACCCTTAACGAGGTGTTTGTACTGCATACATGTACATGTAAAACCGCAATTTTCGATTAATTTTCAGTATACATACATATGTATGTATACCTATCGATTCAAGGGCGTTGACTACCTATCGCTTTGCAAGGGTTTACGCTATCTGTTGTGCAGGTCGTAATTGTTGGCCGTATAACGTCCGCGGTACGCCCCACTTTTGCGTACCAAATGCAAACCATACAAATCCAAAGAAAGTAGGAAATAGAAAAGTAAGAGCTGGAACGCAGATGCCAAGGAAAAATCCCTATACTACATTTTTCAAAGGTTGAGCGGATCTCATTAAAATTAGATTGTAATGAAAATACTGTTACAAACGCTTCGGGAGCGCGAACGTAGATTTGGCATTATTTATAAAAGGAACGTTTTTTACACCAGAAAAGCTTTGTTATAACATGAATATCAGCGCCCGGGAACCAACAAGCCCGTCGGTGATGCCGCACGCCATAATATAATAGTTTATTGTTGCCGCACGCCAGGGAGGCAATGCTATTCGTAACAATACGGAAACGTCAGAAAACCTTAAATTTGAAAGTCACCAGATAATGGAGATTAAATAACGTGCGCAGTAAACGCGCACAAAATGACACTGAAAGGTCACTTGGTTTGCGGTCGGTGTCGTCGACCGTTTACGACGGTGTGCTTGATCGCCACTGAATTAATTTTACGAAAAATGTGCACGGTAAATTTTCGCGACAAATTCCGAAATCACAAAACATATAGTGAATAGTGGACTTTATAATAATTCGGTACTCACGTATTGATTTCTGAATTCGCCTATTTCCTTTAGGAATACTTCAACAAAATACATTGAACCTAACAATATATACTTTTCTTCCTCTTCCATCTGTTTTTCCGCTATGTCCAAAGCATGATTATTAAATTTTGCGTACCATACGTCTTGAATATAAATACCAAGACGAATATATCCAGTAAGTCTTGCTAGAAAGCTTTGGCTGAAAACAATGAAAAATTATTATACATCTAATATCATTTAAACATAAAAAGGAAAAGTTATCGACCGACTTTGATATCACCAAAGTGATTTATAAAATACACATTGTTGCGAGAAGTGCTGCGCGTGACACGTCGAGAAGCCATGCATACCTAGAAATAGAATGACTATCAAAGAACTAATGTTTATTATAAGATTATAACCGAGATACAGACATGTTATGTACTACAAAGACGACTTCGAACAGATTACAAGAGAGCAACATTCTAATAAGCCAGATTTGACTTCGTTCTCTGTAAGTCTAGACTCTAGACTCTAGTGTGAGGACCACCGCACCAGACGAACCGAACCCTTTCTATATGTATAGTACAGGTAACCCTACGGTAGAGAGATTTCTAAAAAATGCCGTGTTGCGTGAAACAATGTTATATAAGACCCAGACCCAATACAGGAAGGGGTATTACGTTCCGAAAACTTATTAAACACAAAAATTTGTTTAAATTTCATATCGAGATAGCGTTATAAATGAGTAAATTATAATTTATTTATATAGTTTTACGTGACACTATAGTTCATTATTCCTTCCTTCCTTCGTGAGATTCAGAAATCTAGTAGGAAAACACTCAAAACGGAATTTGGACCAATATCATTATGAAGTTCAACACTCGTATATTACATTACACTACACTACACTACACCCCGCGATGCCGTTTAAATCGTCATTTGAGATGATGATTTGGAAAGTTATAGAGACTCGTGTATGGACGGAAGGATGCTGTAGTTTGGTAGGATTACTCTCTAAAATGGAAAAGGAATGGATTCTTGGTGTTGACAGGAAAAGAACCGAGATTTTTCTAAAAGAGCTTGAGATCCAGTCCCAGTATCCTAAAAAGGGAGCTGTCGTAATATTCTTGAATAGCTGGCAATGTCTATTAATGAGGAGCATTAAACAGAAAGCCACTCGCAATCTCGCCACACCATAATTGTGGGGCAAGTCCGACGTTTAGTGCTAGGACAACGTAACGCGTTGTCAAATGGAATTCCGATAGCGTACTTGTACTTGGCTCGAAACAACCACCTTGTCTTTTGCTAGTACAAAAATTTACTGCAGAAAACGCATAAGCAATTGAGTTTAGAAATTTTGTATCCCTACCTGTTCAATATGTTATAATTGTCCAAAACACCGATTGTTTTATCATTCTTCCTGCCCGTCGTAGCATTAAGCTTTGACATTAATAAAAGGACAAGGTTCCACATATTAAGGTCACACCTGTAATTAAATTATGTTCCCATATCATATATGTCGATTCCATGCCAAACCGCGCATTTAAAATGTTCGAAATCCTGATGTTTAAATATGTTATACCAGAGGCGGCTAACAGAGTGCAAGTGCACTCTACCCTGCCGTTTTTGCTTCCCCCAGTACTACTCTCTCCGGTGCACGCGGTCTAGCGAAGAAAAAGACAGCATTCTGTCGCGCACCGTAGAGGACAGCCGCGTTCGTTTGTTTTAGGCAAAACGCGTTGTGGAGTGGCGAGAGACAGAAAGATTCGCGCGACAAACCCGTAGCAGAGTGCCGTTGAAATTGGTAGCCAAACGTAAACAAACAAACTGAAACTCTCTGTTTATTTCGGATAACGGGTAAAAGTATTAGTTTATTTGTTATTCACGAATAACGAATCATTCTACATTATTCTTAATTTAGGAGGATGTAATATTTGCCGTATGCTTCCCCCGATATCCACGTTGTGTCAATGCGTTTGTTCACGACTACGATCAAACGCGATAGAGAGCCAACGCTCTCGTGGTCAAGAGCGCGGTCTGATTCGCCAGTGCGGTTTGTTAATAATACAAAGATGAAGGCGCAAACAACATTTTGGTAAAGGAACAAGTGGTTTGGATTCACCCTAGCTACTCCCCCCCCCCCCCCAATCTCCGGATGATTAGCCCTGTATCGTATAGAAAAATGTTAACAGGTTGATCTAGTCTATACGTAAAATAACATACATCTATACGTAATAAAACAAAATCAATTTAAGCTTTCATAAGTGGTTGTCACCAGATGTGAAAGAATGATGCAAATCCAGTCCGAATTAGACAGACAGCAATCCTGAACAGCGTATTATACGATAACTATATTTATATTCAAGTTTCACTACATCTCGATTAAGATATTAAAACATGCGAAAATATTTACACAACTATTACTAATTACATGCTTAATGTTCGCTGCACATTACAAAAAAGTGGACTACTACCGTGTATTGTTACTTACAACAACGCATCCGTATTCGATTTCGAAATAGAATCGAAACACTTTATTACATCAATAGCCATTTCATCACCCTCTAGATATGTCTCAGGTTTCAAAACATTTCTCGAGTATCCAATAAGCTTTTGTGCGTTCTCAGTGGCTTGTACGAAGTTGAAATCCGTATTTTTAACAATACACGCATCGCTGCAAATCCCACTTATTGAATGACAATGTTTCCACGAATGGAATCTTCGATAAAATCTTATGTCATTATCTTTAGATTTTAACATAGGTAAGAAACGTTTAGCCAGGGACATCGTTTATTTTGTGCACACGTCTAGGATCAGTTCGCGACTGTTAGTAAATGATTGAACTTGATTCAGATAATTTATTGGATTAGTAAGCAGTCTGTACTTTTCTTATTGCAATAACCGATGTTCTATTGATTAGTAGTGGTCTTCAAAATACATCATGGGCCCTGATAAATTGTATTCTAATAAATTCATGCATGTACATGCTATCCAATGAATAAAATGTTTATAAACAGCCCGCATACATAAAAAGATCACGTGATACACCAACAAAAAAATGTAATGTGTGGTAGAATACATTAATACCCATGACTTTCAAAGATACATATTGGAGAAAAAAACATTGCAGTATATTCGGGCCAATACGGTACGTATCATTATTATTTCTCTTTTTTTAAACATGAAAAAGTCGTGAAGTGAAGTTAAAAAATTTGATCCTCTTATCCACACCATGCCACTGCGTTTGTTCACGCTTGCAGTTGAGTGCGATCAAGTGCGATTCAAAGCCACGCTGTTGTTTCGAGCACGCACTCGATACGCGCTGCGATTAGCATACGCGTTTCGTTATTAATTAAAAATTGAGGGCGTGATCAGCATTTTGGTTAAGGAAAGAATTGTGGGAAAAAGAAAGGGGAGGGTCAGACAGAGAGAAAATGGTACAATGGCAACAACGATTCTCGTTACGGAAGTAAATAACGTGCGGATAAGGCTTCCGCAACTGGACGTAACTAAGCGTGATCCAGATTTGATAGCCGGCCTCAGTGGGTGTATATTTTTACTTCCGTACCAAAGATCGTTGCCTAGTGTACACGCAAGGCATTGCAGCAAGTGCTCAGTACATAGTACTTTTGTTGTCCCATTTTTTACTTCGTATAATACATACTTCAATATATTCACATTACTTGTCTGATTGGTGTCAGAATTTCGTTGTAAGCGTTACCATAACAGAACTTATTTATGGTGGCTCATTTGTTTATTTTCTTTTCTGCATGTACATCAATGTATTGTTGTAGTTTGTTCCATTATCGCATTAATTTTTCTATGATTATGATTTAACCAATCTGCCATACGACTTTTAGGTTCACAAGTTTTTTTCGTCATAGATATAAAAGCAGACAACCATTTGGCGTTGGGTTTGGATTCTTTATGGACACATCTGCGAATAAAATGTACATTTTCCATTTGACATTTACAAAAGAGTGTCCTCTTTCATACAATTAAGAAACAACATTTCGGGACACATAAATTGTGTTGCACTAACCTTGGTAAAAGAGCTGCTATTAAAGAAACCCGGGTTTCAAGATGTCCAGGATATCTGAATAACATTTTCTGTGCTGACCTGATACCCTCGCTACCACCTACATGTTGTCTGATATCGCCAAGCGTTGATGCACAAGCTAAATGTACAATATTTATATCGGTACTACTCTTGCTTAAGAACAACACTTTTTCTGTACATTTACCAAAAGTGTTCATGTCTGTTTCAAATAAAATTCGGAGTAATCGTACCCAATACCTTACGTCATCTGCAAATAAAAAAACAAATGACGAAAAACCGAATACCTACCGAACATGATTATGTTTCTATGTCCTGAAAATTGATTCATAAAGTGTAGTGGATTGCTGCAGAACTACTGGACCAATTATTTTATATTTATTTTTATTTAAGAATACAAATCTTGAACGATAAGAATCATGTAAAAAAATCCTTTTAACACGTTCAATGCACATGTCAAAACGGTGCTGTGATGACTGACAACGCGCGCGTGATCCCATGACAACACGGTGTTATCACGTAGGTCACCAAAATAGCGAGCTAAATAAGGATGAGCATAGTCATGAAACGAGCCAGAGCGAAGAGCCCTAAAGGTCTTCGCACACATAGCCGTAACGGCCCGGCGCCGGACGAAAATTGTAAGGCCGCTGGCATCGTAAAAGATCTTCCTCTATAAGGTTTAAATGGCCCTGTCCCTACTCATCAACAGGGCCATGCCAGCGGCCTTACAATTTTCGGCCGGCGCCGGGCCGTTACGGCTATGTGTGCGGAGACCTTTAAAGGGTTTCCTGAAACGTGGTGGCTAGGCAAATCGCGTAACAAACTTTTCCACGATCACCCAAAAGTCGTCGATCGTCACGAAGATGCTTCGGGAAGATTTTCGTAATACTAATTGAAATCTATCTTGCTCACCTGGGTGTCTGTGAATCGCTTTTGAGAGAACAGCAACTGCACTGCTAACGTTGTTCTGAATTATATGGGAATATGCAGATAAATTGGCAACGTGATGTCCATATTCTGCATCATCTTCGTAGGACTTTAATTCCTTTAGTACCAGCTTCGCTAAATTTAAGTCGCCGTGCAATATTCCTAATGATGCAGCTGCTAAAAAGCCAGCTACGGTAGGCGGTTGAATTTGTGTACACTGGAAGAGCAATGTTTTAACGGCATCTACTCCTTGAAAAATATAAGCCATCGCAGCCATTGCACATAAAGTATTAGCTTTCTCTAATCCAGTAAGAGCCAAAGAGTGTAGCGCAGTGTCGTATGCGGCATATGATTCTTCGTATTCCTCAGCTGGGAACGAAAATGTATTTTTTTACCATACACATAAGTATACTTCAGGAAGTGTCATAGTACAACCGTCAGATGGGAGCATTAGTACCTTTGAATAAAGATAATGCTAATTGACACTGTGATTGGAAATTTTTTGCTTTCATAGCACGACACAATTTTACAGCTTCATGGTATTTTTTTAAATGTACTAACACACGTGCCAGATTAATGCATACGAAATCATTCTGTTCGTTAGTACTTAGACGTAAAGCTGCGGTAAATGCTTCAGCTGCAGATGTATAATATTTCTGTCTTTCTAATAATAATCCACGCGCATTCCATCCGTAGCAATCATCTGGACGATGTTCTGTAATTTAATTGTGATCGATGTATTAGTCATTATATCAAATACACCTGACAATCATGCAAAATGACAGGACATGTGTAGTGCGTATAACGTGATGAATGCATGTTGTGTACAGGCTGTTGTGTACAGTGTACATGTGTTGTGAACCCCCTAATGTAATCACGGGGATGGTCCTTCGTTATAAGAGAAGAAAAAATCAATAATATTTTGATGCAAGAATACCCCAGTTCTTTTTCACTACGATCTGAAAGTAATTTGTGTCAAATTTGGTCATGATAATTCTCCCCCTCCCCGTGCCGCAAGAGGGTTAAAGAATAATACACAATCTGAGCAAAACCATGACTAATTGAAATCTTATTCCAAATAATGTGATAGCATTAAACATTGGATAAAAGGATACTTCTAGATACGCCTTAATTTCTTTACAGTGGAACACAAAACAAAAATTTTGTTCAACATTTACCAGTCTAATCTCCTCAAGATTTGATAGTTTTCCTACCAGAAAATTAACGAACTTTACGGATATTCTAGGCAACCTTCATGCACACACTTTTTGTTCTCTGGATTCGATAAACGATGACCTTATAAATGTTATATGCATCTCATATAATAACCGTAACTAAAAACTCACCTATGTACCAACTCAGCACGTCTGTTGCCACAGACATAGCATGCATGTTTTGTATCATGTATATGTATAGCGGGTCTTTCCTAGTACCAGAAGTTAGAAGTACTGAAAGGACCCAATGAGCATACCCAACTGCTGCTTGGTTATGATATCCCAACTGTGTAGAGTGCCTAAATAAATCCATTGCTTCATTCCTGCCAGTCTGCTCAGCGATTAATGCTTGACCAATCCAACTATTTACGTATGCCGGATATGCGCGTTGAGCCTGAGAGTACGCTTTATTTGCTTTGTATAAATCTCCTGTAAATACAGCAAAGCTAATTTTCGGGAAATAGAAATAGATTGAAATACGGGGTGTCAACATTGTAGGTGAAATATTGTTGTGAGAAAGTAATATATAGATATATATTATATCTATATTATAGACCATTCTCCTATTTCTATTTGGCGCGCGTTTGGTTAGGCAAGTGCGCGAGTCTTGCGTATACATACACGCTAGGGACAGCATCGCAGAGCGTGATTACTTTGGATTACCCGTCGCAGGTCGCTACTACGCGCGTTTTTATTTCACTTTTCTGTCGGTCGCTCGTTACACGGTTCGCTTTGTTGCGCGGCCGAAGAGTACGTGCGTATTATGTTTTTTTCTCTATTGATGTTAAGTATTAAATATTACGGTTCATGCTCTTAAATAAATCGTCAAGCAAATACCTATGTATAAAGTATAAAGTATGTAGAAAGTACCTATGTATAAATATGATGTCCCCAAGTTAGACCAAACTACGGCGTTGTTTAACTCTCTGTCAATTGCCATTACGTAAGCATGTTGTGCTAATGCGTAATTTTTTATGCATGGCGCCGTACAAATAACGCCCAACAAATTCCAATGCAACCATGACGTAGGACAAAGTTTAACAGCTTGTTTTCCAGCTGCAAGACATCTTCTAGCCAGATTTGCGTGATCAACCAAGGGTTCAAGCTGCAATTGCATCAAATAACAGCAAGCTAAATCATGCCATACTAATGCTGAATCTGGAGAAAGAGACAATGCGCGACAGTAACATCTGTAATTTAAATAAATCTATAATTACTACAATTAATTCAAATTTAATATCGAAATGTATGTAATTTTCTAATATATCTTTCAAAATGTTACTGGAACGTTAATTATACGCTACGACATACACTTCAATTTACCTTGCACATAACAAAAACATATCAGTCCGTTTAATGGTGACATGTTCTGTCATATTATCAAACTTCATTAATGCAGGCATTACTTTTAAGTAACTATATTTTTCCGACATTAATGCAACCCGGTAACACGCATCACCCAACAGTTTCCAAATGCAAGATAAATCGTTACGTTCCATAAGAACAATCGTTAAGTTGTCTACAGCTTGTTGGATATTATCCCTAGCTCGTCCTAAAAATTGCTTAGCAGTGTTTTCTTTTGCTAAACCGAAACATGTTTCAGCTAACCCTTTCAGAGCTGGAACATAACGTGGTGCGTTCAACAGTATACGCTCAAAATCTTCCTTTGCTTCATTTTGTTGCCCAATGATCTATCAGGATGAATCATTCGCAACAATACCCAATTGTAACAATAACGAACTATCGTACTAAATAAAAGACACTTACCACTTTAATATTTGCAAGCTGTATCATTGGATATAGCGACTCCGGATGTAATTCCAGTGCACGTTGATAGGATTTTAATGCCGAAGTATATGCACCCCGTGCTAAATATGCATCGGCTAATAATTCCCAGCTGTAACTGCACAACATATGTACAAATCAGCAGTGAAATGCTGTGTACATTTTTATCTAACATTTTTACGTTTATTATTATTCAATACTATACTTGTCATTTGGATCTGCTCTGATTACATATTGGAACGCTTTAATAGCCTGTGCTTGGTCTCCTCCATCTAAATATTGTAAACCAAGCTGTAACCAAGCCCATTTAGGACCACCATCCTGCATAGTTAATTTTTTTAATAAATGCATATTAGCATCCTGCAAATTAAAAACCTTGAAAATCTCCAGTATTATTTGAAAAAAATGTATTCTTCGCTTACTCGATTTTTGCTTGGTCTTATCTAAAAAAACACCATTCCCCACTTACTTGATTTTTAAGAAGTCTGTATGCTGTGCTCAATCCAATGCCAGCTTCTTCGGATTTTGGATTTATTTGTAGCGCACTTTGATAGCATCGCCTAGAACGTTCTGTATCATTACCATAGTCACGATAATAGCGTCCCAAGTAAACTAAACATTCCCAATTATGTCGGTCGGCTTTCACGCCGTTCAAGAAAGCCATTAAACTATGATTGTACTCTCCCTTTTCCCAATATATTTTTCCAAGCAGTAGCCAAGCTTCAGAGGATTCTGAAGCTGAAATAAGAGCATTTGTAGCTTCTTCAAATTGTTTATGATTTATCCAATGTAATGCTCTGAGAATATTAACTTCCACCTTGGTTTCAAGATGAGACTCCAACATATTTAACTCGTCACATACATCGGGATCATTTAACAATACACTGGTGCGTGCATGTGAGAGTTGTAGTTGAACTGAAAATTGTTCTTTTAACAACTGATTGTACGTCACATGAAAAAAAAAGTGTTATTAACATTGTATACCATATGTTCTTAAACGGATAATCAGTATTATAAGTATATATTATAATTTTATATAGAAAAAAATCTCTTACAGATTCAGACATTTGGCGGGCACTTTCCCATTTCTGTCTAGAATTATTCCTGCTCATGGATTCGATCAATATCAACTGAATTCTGTGCAATAGGTCGTCTGCCTTAACACGTTTGGCAACCTGTAACGCTTGCCTCGCTGCATATTCAGCATCTTCCCAGCAGAAAAGCTTTATCTGTATCTCACTCAGGGTTACCCAACCATATGATAGGTTACTCAACCCAAACAATGATTGTGGTTTTGAAACGAGTAACTGATTCAAAACTTCGCGTGCGCCCATTAAATTGTTTGTATTTTTCAAATAAACTGCTTTAGCAATTGCACCACTTCCAGAATCTGGATCCATTTCTAAAAGTGCTTCATAATACTGAGTGACATTAATATCAATGCAATTCCTTTTCAATATGCTTTCTTCGTAGTACACACAGCATATGCGTTCTGTGAAAGAAGAAAGAATTGAAAAAACGAAATCACATTAGCTCTTTCCAAATCAGAGTTTGGATGTGTTTACGACTATTTTTGTACAACAGACTTTATTCAAATGTGCTATCAAATATTGCCTATTCATCTGCATCTGCTAGTTTTGTCTTATTGGGGCAGGTCAAACGATATACACAACAGGGATATGTACACTGTTGCCCCAGATGGTGCTGGTCCCCGTGCAGGATGGCAGGTGTAGGAAGAGATCTGGGTTTTCAGCACATGGGTGGTCTACATGTACGCAAGTGCATGTGTTGATAAAAAATAAACCAGTTTCGTGGGGCCCACGGTAAAGATGTCCACGATCAACAAAGAGAGGCCCTATGTTTGCAGAGTTCTCCCTCAAATCCAATTTGGTAAAGCAGCACGATGTACTATCCAAAAGAGCTGAGAAAATGCATGCTAAAGTTTGAAAATGGAGCCAAAAAATGTCTAAATTTGTGTATTTTAGTATAAGCCTTAAATCATAAAGTCAAAAATATGAGCGGTGACGGACCAGAGTGTAGCCGTCAAGCGCAGTAACCCTGAGAGCGCTGGACGAGTCCTGCTGCTGCCCGTGGCTTAAACTTTAATTTAAATTTTAACATGCATTTTCTTGGCCCTTCCTGGATAGTGCGCCATGCCTCTTGACCAAATTAAATTTAATTTAAGGGAGAACCCTGCAAACCCTGTAAATTTCATCAAAATCGGTGATATGATATTCTAACATTCCCCTTCCTAGGCTGAGTACAGACGTGCAACATTCGCCTGTATCATACAATGCACAGCACGATGCACCAATAGACTAGCAGGATTGTGTCTTCTCACATACATTACTCATACATTGGCAATACGGTGTTTGTACGCACATATGTTTCACGCTGTATCTGGCCTTTCAATTGTTTCAAAATTCTATGATATAAACATTTGAATGGCATTACAAATAAATACGTTAGGTCACATGGCAAAAAGATTGAGAAACGCCACCCTGGACAACTATGTTTACACATGTTTTCATTTATAATCCCCGAGGCCGCGCGTAATAAATGAATAAGAAAAAACGCATGCGTGACAACACTGTGTTGTCATGGGGCCATGTGTACGCTGTCAACCATGACAACACTGTAACAACACATATAAGCAAGTGCCACTCTTTTATTGTATTGCTATACATAGTGTATGTCTGTGCCCAGTCCCAAGCGATAAAATCATAGAAAATTACTGTATTAAATAAGAACTCCTTTTAGTGGGCAATCTTTCTGATTTGTGTGTTTAAATACTTTTATAAAAAGATTTGAACGTATCTGTCAGATCATCAACACCATCCCCAAAAATTATACTGTTGCATTGAATGCATCTAACTGGGAAATAGTAAACAAATGTTCACACATTGCATTATTCAGAAACTAGTATACAATAATTATACATAATACACTCTTTCCACAATTTAGGAATACAACTATATAATTTGTGAAAGTTATCCCAACTTGGAGCAAGATGCAGAGGAATGGTTCTACATTATTATATTTAATCAACCCTGTATGGCACTACTGATAAACCTTTGTAGCAATTGACATGGCATTATTGGTCTATTAATTCAAAATTGATTTAAATTCTTGAGACGTTTTAGATACATATATACTTATAACTTACCCAATGGACAAATATCATGCGGGAACTGTTGATACATTTTCTGAGCTTCTTTTACAACATCTGACAATTTACCACGGTTATATAGTACTTGCAAATACTTTCTGTAATAATCTTGCCGATTGACTACATCCATGTCTTGGATAATAGATATAAGGACAGTTTCAAATAAATCCTGATACATGGCAGTGCCATTGGTATTGTCCATTAAAATGTGTGCTAATGTATGCTGGATTAGTTTGATTTTCTCTTGGTCCACAATTTTCAATAATTGGTCCAATGTTTCAATAACCTGAGCCAATACTGCCTTCTTTTTAAGGTGCGACAAAAGATCACGGAGCTTGTTTAAAATGTATGAGAATTTAAGAGAATTACTGCAAAATAATCACTACGTATCAATTTTTGAAAAGCAAATGATATGTTTAACAAGCACTTTGATTTTCTACCTGTCTAGCTGTAGAAGCTTACAGTAAGCTATTGCAAGCTTACTGTGTACACTTTTATCTTCAGACTCTTGTTCATAGCATGTTACCAAGCCTTGCCAAGCTACTGGATTGTCTGGATTAAGTCGTGTAGCCTTCTCAAGCGCAAGAATTGCCTGAGGTTTAAATTCTTCCACCTCTTTCATCGCAGCACCTAATAGAACCAACGCTCCATAATTATGTTTATCTTTCTTTAAGACTTCCTTGCACTCTTTAATTGCTTCAACATATTCGCCTTGCTTGAGTAATTCGCGAACATCTTTTAAAGTTGCTTTTGTTTCACTCAACATTTTTGTATCTGAAATGGTTGGGATCATAAACAGTACGATAAATGCGCAACGGACATGCAGGAGTATGTGTACATACGTATCTGTACATATATACATATATTGTTATTTATAAGATCTATTCGGTCCAGGTTGTGCAAACTTCAATGTTAAATGGACGTTACGATGTTAGTTCGCCACTAAGCGGTAGAGGGTCAGTTGTCAGCGCGGTGTTATTTAAACTTGTAGGTGCCGAATATCGTAGTAATAGGACGACAAATTATCACCATCAAATCAATTCACAAGGAATATGTCTTTATGCGAAGCATGAAAGGCAGCCGTTTATTGCCGTTTATTCGCCCAAGATAATGAATCTGATCGAAGCGAAATTTAAGTAATATGTTGTTTGCTTCCAATACTTTGCCAAATCTGATTATGAACCATACTATCGAGAACAAGGAAGAACATACCATCTCTGTGTTTGAGAAACTCCCACCAAAATGTCAGACATTACTTTTGTTTCTATTTACGACTGAAATATACGCTAATATGACATTCAATGCACAGTGAAGTCACACGAAGTTTCTACTATTTATGGACCTTCGTGACGTAATTAGTGGTAACTTCATGTGTCTGCTTTGTGCGTTGTCTTTCGTGAATATAATCTTCAAACTCCAATTCAAATGCGCCGCATTTTTGTCGCCATATTGGGAATTTTAGTTCGAAGAATTTGCAGTTGAGATAGATGATGCGTAAAGCAATGTCGTCGGTCCTACAAGAAATGGAGATAACCACATCTGTCTCTGTTTCATCCCTGACGTAACCTTTAAATAACTGGCCGCGGTAGTTCTTAGTTGGTATACAGTTATTGATATTTGCAGATATGCCACGACTACCCTTGCATGCTGCGTCTGGAACTGGCGAAACAAATCTATTGTCTAAAACGATACGGTTTGTGCGATATGGATGTACCAACAGACCTTTCTATCATATTGTTGTAATGAACGTAAGTGTCTGCTTTTAATCGTGTGATAATTCATAAGTTTGTGTAACAGCATCTGATTGAAAAGTTTTATAATTTCGTGCCATTTTATTTTATTAATCCAATGACGAAGCTTTTAAAAAATAATAGTACCAAATGTTTACATTAATTCCAATAGAGCACGCCTGTTTCAGAATTATATGGCGTGTTCATTTCAGTACATGATTTGATAAATTTACATATACTAGTTAGGATACACCCAAGATTTCAGGTATTTCCAGTATTCGTCACCCAATTTTTCAATTTGCTGTTTCAACTAACACAACATAACAACTGTTTTACAATGTCCCATACTCTCTAAATGTTCTCATGAATAGAATTTTTATGAATTTAAATCTTGAATATACGGCAACAATAAAACAACCCGACCCCAAAATCAAAACAAAAATGCCAAAACATATCATAAAAAATCAAAGATCGGTTCAACGCCAATACGAGTAGAACTTATGATCAAACAGAAAGGCAAGTCTGTTATATCATAAACAGGGTCTGGCATTTTCTATTTGTAAATTGATCCTTAACTCTGAGGAAGGTAACAAGGGACTGGGAAGTAGACAATCCCTATTAGTGCTACTTGAACTAATGGTCATCTGTAACTTGTAGGTGTTCAAGAATATATTGTTACAGACAAGGGGATAATGAGACAGAACAATTTTATATGTCTGTTATATGCCAAATCCCTCGTTTACTTTGTATAAATATGTCTTGGGTGTATAAACTGACTAGTTTTATCATTTTATACCAAAAGGACATTCCGGGTTTCAGATTTACAAATTAATTTCCAGAACAGTCAAATAACTAATTTTTTCAGATAGCAAAATGGAATCGAATTGATTATATGTACATTGATTCCACTTAATTTAATTTTGTTAGTCATATACTTTTATGCGTTAAGCTTAACATGGATATGGAGCCATTGTACTTGAGGATAGGGGAGCTGGGTTAAAACACCCAAAACTGGGCCTTTCTTCTGCATTTTTTTTTATATTTAAACTACTCGTGGAATCAAATTGAAACATTCAGGGCGTGTTTACTGGTGCTTGAGCATTATGTATGCATTTTTGTTAATTTCTCAAATATTTTTGGTGACATTGCTTGGCGCCGATGGCGGAATTGTAAACGGTTGGCCTAACATTTGCACTTGTAGATTTCTGACGCCAAAATTTATGTGAAATTGTGATTTGTTATGACTGTCGTTATGATGAGTACCATCGAGAACAAGAAATATTAAGAAATAAGAAAATGCCAGACTAAAGAAAAAAAAATCGATTTCCATTTCTGAATTCAGACCTTCCCAGCTTTTTTAAACGAATAAATATTGCACCACAAATAATTTCCAAGGTTCCTTTCATAGAACAACATGTTGCGTGATATGTATGTGGTTCAGAATTCAAATAAATCAGATGATTACTTTTCGAGAAATTACACTAACGTGTTCGAGGAAAACGGTTTAGAGGAAAGCGCATCAGTTGAACCTTGAAAAAAACTCGTACCTCCGTCATTCTTAGTAATATTAAAATGATCTTTGAAGGGATCATCCTAATGACATCAGACTATATGAAAATGGAAAAAGTTTTCAATTTTTTTAAACCAGAAAACCAGCCCCCGCCCTAAAACTTTCTCATAATGTCCACATGTTTCCAAAAGTACGATATCAGACTGATTTCTTTTTATACTATAATATTTTTCTTCTACCTTGATTTAGAGTTAGTTTCACCAGTGAGTAATAAGTAAGTAGACAATTAGTGATTCTTGTAAACATGTTCAAAATTAGGCACCTAGTTACTTGTTCACCAAAATTGAGTTGTTGGAAACGGGATGCTTAATATCGAATTTTAATTCGAATTTTGAGATATATTGTAGGTGAGAGTGAGATAATCCGACTTTTTACAATATTTTTATTTCGACTATCGAAATGTTACTGATCTTCGAAGCCGCGGCTCTGTTAGCCGTAGAACAATGTGTTTTTCTTAAATTACATTCAGGAAAGACGGTAGTTGTCAAGAATTTTAAGTCTTGTTGAAAAAGTTGATTTATCGACTGATAATTCATTGATATAACAAAGACTCGTTAATTTAACTAAATATGAACGTTGGCACGTGCCAGCTGTCCAAATCGTGCGAATCGTCATGCCAATTGGAATGTTGACAATTGTACAACCACTGGCTTTGCCAATTCGGCTTTGTCAACTGGCTTTGCGAAATGGCATATAACGGCATAGTGTGGACACGTCTTAAAACATCAGCCGAATGTCCCCTCAGAGGAAACATAAAATTTTATTAGTGAATACGGAAGATGAATTTATTTCACCACAACTTTTTGGAAAATGTATGTTCCCTGAAGTTTTCTATTGAAATGGAATAGGAAATCAAATCAAAATATTGTACAATCCGTGAGATATACATATGAAAAGAATATCAGCTACATTTCCTCGGAAGAGAATGTGAGGAGTGCGTTCACAACAGCCTCATCGCATCTCCACTCCATTTAAAAAGAGCGGCAAGGATGATTTGTAGAAGAAATGTTGGTACACAACTATGCCTCATACTGTATGGCGAAGTTGGAGAATATATATAAGCAAGGCGGTATAGATCATGCCTCAATATGCTTAGACGTATTGTTTTATCCGTAAATCATTGAAATGTTGGAGGAATTAATATTTTAAAAGGGACTGGAAACATGTGTTATTAATTCTTACATAATTTACCGTACCTCAGAAGAAAGAAAAAATAGAAAACCAATACACAATACAAGTTTGTTAAAAATCTTATAAACCAATTGAAAGGTGATTTTCGGGAATCGAGAATACATTCATCCTCATCTTCATCTGACAACAACATATCTGAACATTAGTTCAGTATATTGGGAAGCATATTCCCCAAATGGGCGACAGAAAACGGGCCTGTATTGTTGGTTCTGATAGGAACACTCCAGGAGGAAATGTCAAAAAGCATATTATTGTGAAACGTGTATAATCAATCCAGTATGCAATGCATATTGGAAATTGCTTCAAAAGTTATCACACTGTAGAAAATTAAAAAAAATAAATGTTGATTTCTTTTGCAAAAAAATATGTCCTCATATTGACTTTTTCTAGTTCTAAAACTTCTGTAAAACTTAACCGGTCACTCCGCTCCCGCTTCCTCTCCCGTTTAATTTCTTACGAAGAGGGACGCATTATATTAGTAGCTCACGGGCGGCAAACATCTTAGAACGACTCTGCACATTTATGTTCTCAAAAATAATTGTTCAACCGATTTGAGAACATGTGGCGTCGGTGCCGCAAAGGAGTTACGATACCTGCTGTAACGAAAAGTTTTTGGGACAAAACGGCAATGAATTTGAAACCTCTACACCTAATTCAATATTCCCCCTACCGAAATCAAGAAATCAAAACGGGTACCGTCACGTTTACTTTAAATGCTCGGAAACTATTTTATGGCCAACACCTTGCTTCTTAACTGTTCGTGATGAGTTACGTTACAAATATACACGTGCTAATATATAAAATGCATATGTATAACAAAAAATGAGTTTATCAGTAATTTTGCGTCACTTTCTTTAAAATCAAATAGTATAATTTTAAAAAATATGACACCAATTTCATAATTATGGGCACACATATTTTTCATAATTGTCAATGCTCACTGATACTTAAATAATTTTTTTTTATTTTTATGAGTTATCAGTTAAAAAATAAACTATTTCAACCAATCTTAAAATTCTTGTTAAAGTACCTTCTTTTCTAAATGTAACTATAAAAAACTAATTGTTTTAAGTTTCTGAAAGTCGAAATAAAAAATATTTTTAAAAATTGAGGTGGTTTATCCCACTCCCTTTTATAACATATTGTAAACTCAGATTTGCCATGGAATTGGCCACTTTAGTTTTAATTGCACTTACAATACAATCTCTTAACATAAAGAAAATTACGAATACTAAATGCATTAAAACTGAAAAAATACGTGTTAAATACAAGTAAATACAAGTTCATCTATAACAATGAGTGAGTAATAAGTAACTTTATGATCCGTTGCTTACTAATAGAAAGTTCTTCACACGAAATATGTGAAATCGAAAAATCCATGCAACTACAAATTAAATATCTTATGTTGATGATATTTAATTTGTAGTTGCTCGTATTACATTGTTCTTTTATATTATGTTCTATTATTATATTGCATTATATTTTATTAGTGGCCAACGCATTGGGAAGTTACTAATCACTCGTCCATTTTTATAGATAAACTTGTACATAGCCCATATCTTTGCATTTTTATGAATTTTATATACATATATAGAACACTTCATTTGTATAAGTATTTAAAAGCGTAAATCACAAAGATGTTTGTAGATACTGTTTCCAATATTCCTGACTAAAGGAAGATGCGACAATAAAAAATGCGAGACTGTATATACATGGTCTGTGTACGACTCGGGGGGTTTATATAACCGCTGTGTGTTTGACCAAGTATTGAATTCGGCTGCATTGCTAAACAGTCGTGCATACGGGCAACAAAACTTTAATTCATGCCATTCTTTAATGTGCAGGATGGGAGTGTGTTGCGAGGGATCGGGGGAGCATTGGGAAGGGTCAAAGAGGGTGAAATGTGAGGAAAGAGGGACAGATAGAAGGGCAATTTAATTAACGAGTTCGTTAAAGCTAATATTTAATACGGCGTGATAGAGCCATAGACGACCACGTTTCTTAATAAAAACTACCATCTTTAAAATCACACATCTCATAATCGTCCGGACCAATCTTTAACAAATTATTCTCAAGTTACTCATCTGGGCGCAGTCCTCCCGAACAGTATCGCGTTTTCTGGATACATGTATTTTTAATTCAGTTCGACAACCTTAACAACCCCCATTTGTTATTCCTCGAACAAATACAAGGTTTACTTTTCGCGTACTTGTACTTAGCTCAAGACAAAACCTCGTTTGGTGATACACATTACGCACTGTATTGAATTTGGGTGATTATAAGTCATATGTTGTCAATTGAGTGTATTCGTTGGAGACCTGAATTTGCCTTACTCAGTATATCGACGCAAGGAAGACTCACTACCTACAAGTGTCGTACTTACAATTATACAAGGTCGCTATAATAAATATTGAACAGAAACATTTGTATCTAACTTCTTTTAGGAAAAAACTGGATCCCATACACGTGGCGATGAAGAAAAGGCTCACTACGTAAACGTATATACAGATATACAAATATATATATTCTTATACGTCACATCTTTTTGTTGTAGACAAAATTGGACCAGCGTAAACCTCCATTAGAACAATTAGGTAGTTACGATCCAATGCCAAATCAACACAACGAAAAATTAGTAGCGCTGAACTTGGAACGAATACAATTTTGGATTGGTCAAGGCGCTGGAGTTTCGAAACCAGTTCGCCAGTTACTTGGAATTGCTGGTTTTTTCCCCCTTCACCCGAAGACATATCTCACTGCATGGCGAAAACGGAGGACAACAGCAGAGGCTTCAGCAAAAGAAACACCGTCGGAAGAACAATCTGCAACCTGATATTACCTGATATTTTAGTATTTCATTGTCTTAGAATCCTTTGTAAACAACTCATGATACATTAATAAAATTGTTTATAACAACCGTTGTTTGAGGAGCGTGTGTTTAACAGATTATGTGATAGCCATAATAAACTAATTTTGAACTAAAAACAAGGTGAGTTTCTTTATTGTTAACTAATTCTTGGCAAAGTTGTACCTTGTTGAGTTTCATTATGTATGTTTGCTTCATTCATTGCTGATATCTAATGTTATAATGCCATCTAATTTGTGTAACAAAATTAAAAACATTCCCCAGGTGAGGCTCGAACTCACAACCCCGGCATTGCTCACAGAGTAACTGTCTTATAAGTACCGTGCGCTAACCGATTGCGCCACTGGGGAGTTGTGGTTCTACGTTTCGTATTGTGATAGATCACGCATAAATATTGGGTATCCGTATTATTTCAACAATTGGCAATTGAAACAAAATTGTATTATCTGTACCATGAAAGAATCAATTTTGTCTTGAAAGGAAAGAATAAGGAAAACTCAAATGTTACCGAAAAACAACGTTGCGCTCTCCATTCTTGAACATATACATACTTATAACCCAGTAGAACTTTTAATACAATAACATTGTTCTTTTTGCACGTATAACATTGTTCTTAACGAAAGTTGTAATAATAATTCAAAAAAGAACTGTGGAATCAAGGGACAAGGTCTTCTCTCGGGTCTAGCACAAGTTCGTTAGACTAGACCTTGTATCTTTTCCGGGAAGAACGAACGGGGGTTTTCGGGGTGGTCAAACTGAATTTAAAAATGCACTTTTCTGAAAAGTGCAATAGCCGTCGAAAAGGCCGCACCGAGATGAGTAATTTGAGTACGATTTAATCAACATTGATCCATCTTGCTTTTCACAAATTTTGTATGATATCCTGAAATCCAAATTCTAGCGTAATGCTACCACGATGCTGGCCCAGTGTGGCTAAGTCGGACCGCTTGATACCGTAACGCATAACGGAACGTTAGAACAAATGAATTACCAATTTAAAGAGTAAATCGAACTTTCACGATTTATTGGTATAACTGGGTTCACATTTAAAATACAGTGATTTCTGTTAGCGCTATGAGACTGGCTATTCGAAGAGTCTGGGAATACTTATGATACTACGCAGTTCAATGATTGAAAGATATGAGTTCTGAGGATCAAGCCATTTAGTAGGATTTGAGGAACTATCATCTTACGGAAAAGGATGTGGAAGAGCTGATGAGTAACGTGTTTTCGGTGAAAACTTAGGACGTTTAAGTGGGGAAATCCAAGCCGCCAATACTGCACGGGCTTATTTGGGCCACTGTTGCCCAGATCTGCTCTAAAGGATTGAACTGAAATGAGGACAAAAAAATTCTGGAGTAAAACATGAGTTTATTCAAATTGTTGAACACTTGAATCAATACACTGGAATACTATGGCATCATAACGTATTATAGCAGGAACCATATAGTTAAATAATACACAATATTTTTTGTATAATAGTGTTACGAATGTCTATGTATTTCATTGCACACTAATGTCTATGTATTTCATTGCCTTCTTGGCGTCCGGCATTGCCGTTAGGCGGTTGTTAGTTGCCGGGCGCCGAGATTCAAATTGTAAATAGTTGTTGTTATATTCGAGTTCTCAGAAGAAACGGTTGTGCTTCTTATATTCTGCCAATAAACATTATTTCTTAATACGCCTATTTTGCGGTCTCGTTCGCGTACCGTCCGTAACAATAGAATTACTGTATTATGCTCACAAAATAATATCGGGAAAGTATTATCGGCTAATAAACCAAGTTATGTAATATCAGTTTGACGTTTCGGCAAAAGATAAGGGTCGTCGTCTTCCTCAGGATTACGAGTGTCACTGCTTTTATTCACTGCTTTATATTCGATATTTTATTCGCAGAGTACTTGAAATATATATTTTTCGGTTGAGAATTTAATTGATGCTGATCTAGAATGATTGGAATATCGTAAAATTAACCGATATTGTACCTATCTGAGCCACGTGAGAAAATTACAATGGCCCGTAGGTAGGCTGTGCCATGAGGGTGGAAATTTCCTCCAAAAATCATTTACGAACAGCATTAGTAATATTCACAATAGAAAAATATATACTTTAATCGAAATTCGTATGGGTCCACTGTTTTGTACTTATTTTTCTAACTTGTACCATTTGCGATATCAAACCACAGAAACATAAGCATTTCGTAGGCAAGAACTTCTTAATCAAAGAGAGTAGTTGTATGTATAAGGTCTCGAGTGAAGGCTGACCAATGCCAACACGAATGGACCCCGATTAACCACTTGCGCTGGAAAGATGTCGTTTTCACGTCGTGTCAGACACGTCGATAGTCGGGATTAACATTTTTAATGTCGACCGAAATAATTATATCTAAGCGAAAAGTATCGAGCCAACTTGTTGTACACTACTCAACAAACAAAAGATCTTTGAAATATCGTAACTTTATGTGATAAAAAATTTTACAGCTTTCTGTCTACGCTCGTTTGAAGGCGCGAAACTTCTACTTTCGCGTACGGCGAGCCATTTTTTCTACGAATTTCCGATTTATTTTGAGATACAGTTCTCTCACAATGCGAATACTAAGGCACCATTGGACACACAAAAATGCATCGTCATTGGCCCTTTTCGGAAGTGCTGGTAACGATATATTTGTTTGACACTGTACGCATTAACGATAATGAACATCACCCACCAATTCAGATTGTTCTTCGAAGCCACACGAACTACTCTGCATCTTGTAGAGTAGATTGTATCATAATCCAGGCAAGCAGTGGAATAAGTTCATCTCATTTTAGCAATTTTGTTAAGTTGATAGTCTCCCGATTTCAAGTTATGACTCATGTAGCGTTTCAGTTATGCGTCTATGAATTTGCTGCCAGAGCAAGTGGTCAAGCAATCATGCACTGTACACCAAGAAAGCTGCACTGAAATTTTTATTTTGTTATCCAAACAATACAACTGATATTTCAGGATGCTCATTGGAGCTGCAATTTTCAGTAACTTCAATAATTCTGATCATTTTGTACTTGAACCGATATCACCCATTTCAGTAGTGGTGGTTAAGGACTACAAAAAAATTATTATTTTTTTCACTGTATTGTGTAGGTGAATTAGAATTTCTTCCCTACGGAATGCTTATTTTCCTCACTTTTGACGTTATAAATGGTAGATAGCCATCAACAGTGACACTTATCTTTCATGAGCACCCTAATCTTTGGCCAAAATATTGTAAAAACATTATATAAACAGTAATTATTTTGTAAATTTCGCAGCATATGACAATAATCTGCCATTATTATATAAAGTGATATAAAAAATAGTGTTAACCCAGGTCTTACCACATGGAGGTTGCTCGAAGCAGAGATCTATAAAAAGTAAGGTGAGTACCATTAATGGTACCTGTACTAGGCTCTAGTGTAGCCTTTTCCATGGCAGGTGTTGTTAAAAGAAAATATTAAGCTTTATAGTACATGTCTGTAACTTTCACAGCCTTATATACTTTATGGTATATGCTTACATTCTCTCAGTTTCTTTATCCTCAATTCTGTCTGTGGTTCCAATTCAGCAGATGCAGCTTCTGAAAATCCATGCAACAAGTGGAGCAGTTCTAGTCAAAATAATTACAGCAATAATGGAACATTGTCCTTTATGTAATGCAGAAATTTATATATTATGAATCTCCGCGTACTCAAATATTGACGGAGCTACATACATGTAAATGCCTGGTAAATGAAAAATCTCTGTTGGAAATAAATCGAGCAAACCAACTGTTTGCAGATAGCGCTGATAAAATTGCTTGGAATTGCTCAATACGCCGTGAAGTTGGAGCTGGTTAGAGGTGGCGAACTATCGATAATTCAGAAGGCGCTGATAACTGTCTATACTTGAAACGTGATATATATAGAAAAAAGTATCGATACTTTTACTTGGAACTTGTAGCGATTACAGATATCGGTATCAATAAAATAGCGAAACAATGGTATCGGTACTAAAAATACTTGTATCGAAAGAAAAGTATCGATACTTTACTAGTATCGGTAGTATCGCCACGCGCTACCCACAGGGCGCACTCCTCTTTAAAAATATACAATTTGCCCATATAAACTTTACCCTGCTTGATACAACCGAGACACGTGCATGCATACTCACAGGCACACGCGCGGAAACGCGATCTCCAGAACTAATCCAGATTGGTGAAACTCCCAAAACGGATGGGCGTAGTTTGAACGCGCGCAATTCCTGACTTCCCCAACTGCGGGCGAACCAGTTTTACCAGATCTTCGCGTCGTGAGGAACTCTTCTTCGTAAATTAAGAAGTCACGATGCACTCATCGTATGTGAGCATGACCATCTCTAACTAAGTAAGATTATTTTAATTATTTGGACTTGCCGATTAATTCATAACCGCATTGGCTAGTTACTTTGTCAAGGTATCCCACCTTGATATTTTACTTTCGGACAACGGTCAGTTTACACGTACACGTGATCATTCTACTTCGTGTAGACTGATTTGTTGCGCTACTGCTACGATGCGATGTTCGGTTTCTATGAGTTCAATAATACCGCGTGGCCAATTGGTTCATGCATGGTCCGATTAAAGTGCAGGCGCTGCAATCGAGAACGATTAGTATCGTCACACTGGTCACCGTTGCGAGCTGTACAATCGTTAATTGTAAACAAAAGTAACCAATTGTAATGATACATTGTCAATGCCTGTGGTTCGAAAAATAAATTTGCATAATCATTTAGTGAACTGCCAAACCGTGAAAAATGGACATAACTGAGCTGAAGGATTTAAGGACAAACCTACGTAAAAATGTAAAAGATTTAATAATGAAATTAGAGGAACAGGATGCAAGTAGATCTGGCCCTTCACAAGTTTTCAATTTGTACGTGAATACCAGGGCCGTCCTACGATTTTTGGCGCCCGTGGGCTACGAACAACTTGGGGAGGGGGTAACGATAGCGGGGTGACCGGTGGAGTTTAACAGAAGTTTTATATTATATTATTAAAACATCGATATGCCGAAATTCAGAAATACGAGGTTAGAAGGATACGTTGTAATTCTATGGAAGCGCCCTTAGAGCAAAGATTCGCCAGTTCAAAACTGATTTGAGACCAAGCAAAATTGTCTCCCCAAAAGGCTGGTTCACCGCAATACAGCCTACTTGGCCCTATATTTAGGGTGGCCCTGGTCAATACTCCATATCATGTTTGGCAGACAATATGTATATGTACATCAATATAAAATAGTACATCAATGATTTTAGGGTGCCCATTGATACTGGAGAGAGCCATACCTTTTTGGATCAAGAATTACTTGGTAAAAATGAGGATAAGTTATGTCAACTTTCAAGACAGGCATCTGGCATAACTTTTAAAAATGTCGAAAAGATGTTTTTACACGACAACTCTTATCGTTATATAACTGAATTCATCTCAAATGCTATTAGATTCATTGTAGAATTGACAGTGAGCATCAAGGTATAGATGAAAGCTATAAATTATATCTATACAGGAACATTGTGTCATATTTTAATTGTGGTTACAAGTAATACATTACTTGTTTTCATTTTAGGATATAGAAGAATTTGAAATATCCAATATTACTGGTCACTTTGTTAATATACAGGAATGTTATTTGTTAGAATTTGAAAGTAGAGTCAAAGAAATTATGCAGCATAAAAACCTTTCACTTCTTACTTCGGGTAACTATTAGAATTTATAACGTGCCTGGTCTTCAATATCAAATTGAATATATTTAATGTTTGTTTTAGTCGTTTCTCAGTACAGTGAACAAAGCATTGTGCGGTCAGAAGTTTTGCATGATTTAGAAGAAAAAGGATATGGAAGGATAGAAGAGTGTACAGATGGAAATGGTGGAATTGTATTCCACATCCATTCACTCAAAGGCCACAAAGTAACATATCTAAAAATTCAGTGGTCATTGGTGTTTACGGAACGGACTAATCACTTTGAACACGTCTTTATAATAAATCCTACAGAAACAGGTAATAATTGTACCAGTATTCTTCACTCATAAAATTGATAATGATACCCTAGTCAATGTGCTATAAGAAGGTCTATATTGCATATAATTAGGAATCAAGTTTGCTGAGGAGCATCAGTCTTTATTAGGGGGATTCCGTGGAGAACAGATTGAGCAAACTAAACTTATTGATCTATGGAAAAAATTGTGTTATGCTGTTGATCATCATGAAACTGAATGAATTTATACAAATCGCATTGCCTACCGTGTTCCTGGCACTACCGATAGGGTGTTGTCGCTTGCCGGCCGCCGACATTCATGTCACCGAGTTTGTTAAGTTAGAAATTGTATTCGAACTCTGGACACGAACGGTTGTATTCCTGTATAATAAATGTTATTTTTTAATAATGCTTTAATCTTTGTTCGTAACATTCGTAATAGGGTCTACGATGAATCGACGTCGGGGTCGTTTTGACGCCAGGCTTGTCTAAAATAAGTATTAAATATATTTGGTTCTTTCTAATTTCACCCGACACCAGAGGAACTATTTGTAGAAGTAGTAGCGGTGCGCAATTAACACTAAACCTACCGGCCAAATGACCGGTTGCGAAATACATTTTTTTCGGAAGGAATTAGTCAGTTTATTGTACGAAGTAATGCACAACATAACTTTTAATTAATAATGAAATAATCAATCATATATTTTAATTTTTATATATATCATGAACAGGAGATAAATATAACAGAACATAACATAAAGCAAGCACTCAAAATATCGTTCTCTAATTGAATATCACGTACCTGATTGAAAATTATATTTGGTGATATGCTTCAGCCGTCCCAAATACGTAAATGGAATTATGATATTAAAAATTCATGAGATTATCATTCCGTATGAACAATCCACTTAAGAGCGGAAAGTATAAAACAGACCTGGGCAAAACTTGCTCTCGGAGCAAGTAAGAGCCATCAGCGTCCTCTCGGCATACCCCCACCATGACTCCCGGTGCGCGTCTAAGAGTGAGACGGACAACGCTGTACTTCTTTTCGTTCGTACGGCGTGCATTTCAAATTGACGGGTGGGGGTACTGAATCCACGTGAGGAGAGTGCATTTTGGTGCGTTTCCCCTCACTCGCCCAGGCCTGGCCTAACAACAAAATCGCATTACCGCATCGCGACAACTCTTGTTCGAAAGCACACTCTGTGAAAATATTCGGAAATTCTCTTTTAAATCGACTGGAATTACATGCGCGGGTTGTCAAAATCATTCTTTGAAGTTTTTCGCTGTGTCACACATTTAAATATTGTGAATGTAATTTTCAACTTCAACTTTTACAAGCATGGATGATGAAACGTTAAGAAGGTAAGATTATTATACTGATTTTTGTACAACCGGATTTGTATTTATCAGACTATTTGACAAATTCCCCTTTAAGGTTAGAAACTATAAATGCACAATTTTCCCTAAACGCACTAATCCTTATAGAAAACAAATGTTGAGAAAGGCTATGATTTTACACCCACTGTACAATCCTCACCATTCATTGTTAGTTTCTTAACTTAATCATGGTTAACGGAAGGAACAATGTAATAATCCATCATATCTCGTTTTATCTTGCACAGCGGAACAAAAATTCACGAGATTGGAAATAAACACAAGTTCCTTGTAAAATTGGTAAAATTTATTTTCAATCAAACTCTATTAGGGCCGAAAAGATAGATGCTCTATAAATTCAAGATACTAAATACATCCATTGCTGATATTTATAGATTTTTGCTATCGTTGAATTGTCAGTTGAAAGGAAGAAGTGCTTCAATGTTAACAAAACTTACTAACTTTATTAACAACAAACTGAAACACTTTTCGTTCAAAATTATCTGGTAACCAAAGTATTAATTTTGATAAAGTCCTGACAAATCTGAGCTTGCAACTAGTATTATGCGTTTACAGAGAATCTAAGTATTTACTGTGAGGTGTTTGAAATAATTCTGACGAGACGTCATGGCCTTTGGTTTTACGAAGACTCGTATCTATAAGAGCGGTTGATGAGTAACTGGTAGGGAGCGAAAAAGTAGTAGATGAAAAAGCAGGACATTGGAAAATAAGTGACTCAGTGCGGATGTTTAAGGAGTGAGACAGGGTGGTCAAAACGTTTGGACGTACAGAATATCTGTTATGCTTATAAAGATAGTGCAGATACGGTGCTTGCTCGAAAACAAGATAAGGGTTGGACTAGCTATCCAACATTATGTAGTACATTTTATTACTTGTTATAATTGTTGTAAATAATTGTTATTTAGGTAAAAAACAGGTATAACGATACCTTATAGGCTATGTGATGTTTTCAAAATAATTTATTTGGAAATGTGTGGTTTGTAACTTAATGTAATTAAAAAATTGTGATAAACACTTATGCATGAAAAATATTTTTCAGTATTTTATCTTCTCTCCCTTGCTTTGTATTATCTATTAGACAAATACAACTTCGATCATTCAAGTTTTTTTTTATAAATTTTATATCGAATATGAATGCTTAACGTAATCAAATTTCAACCTAAAGTATTATGTATCTTCAAAACTCTGCTTCTAAAGTATACTGTAGGGGGGATTAAGATAAGACACTCACAGTTTTTTCAAGTTTTTTATTTTGGCTTTTGAAGAGTTGCGAATTACGAGTTGCGTATGCAATTTTGAAAAAATAAAATACGTTCACTTCAAACATTTGTAGTTATGTTTCTCCTTGCCATCAAACAACGTCTTTCCATTCAGTTAGATTCAGAAAAGATGGTAGGTTTACAAGAATTTCAGGTATTGTCGGAAAAGTTTCTTCTTCAAGTGCTCATTCATAAAAATAAAAAACGGTCGGTTTTTTTAACTATTGAGGGAATATCACAAAATTATGCAAATAACAAAATCGGTTCATATCTTCCGGTCGCACATGTACTGTAAAGTTTGCGGAAATTTGGAAAAATTCACATTTTTACTATAATTTTTTATATTTTTAAATTTGTTTCATCCCAAATGAAATAGCTCAAATTGTTATGGATTACAACCGCACAAAATAATGTTTAAATATTATTTAAATCCATCAACACCTTCCAGTCGCGCATTGCCATCATAGTTAATGAAAATATTTATTAATAAAGGTAAATCACAGTTCAAGGAATAAAATACTAACAACTTACATGTTTTTTTGTTGGTTTTCTTGATTGAATAGAAGTTTAAATGTTTAAAACTAATTATTTTAAATCGTTAGTAAGATACAAAATTATCGTAAAAATATAAATTTCTCCGAATTTCGGCAAACTGTAGAGCACATGCCCGACCAAGGATATGAACCAATGTGATTTATTTTTAACCCCTTTTCAGTCTCCTCAATTCGCAACTTTTCCGCGGTATTATGACCTAAAATAAAACTGTTTGATTTCTTCGGTCTACCGTACTGTGCACTGAGCTCATAGAAATCACAACTCCTAACAATTTTCGTGTCATTTCAATGCGAAAAAAAGAAATTTAAAGTTAAAGATTCGCTTGGGTAAACCAAAACTGGCAAAAATATGTCCGCAATAATACTGTCTTTAATAGCATTACCTCCCTGGCACCCTGCACCACCGACAAGCTGTTGCTGGTTTCCAGGCGCTGATATTCATATTGTTAAGTTTATTAACCAAGCAGTTGTGTTCCAGCACTCGATACGAGTGGTTGCGTTCTTTTATAATAAATGTTGCTATTTATAAATAATTCCTAATCTGCGTTTGCACTCGTGTAACGTCCGTAACATTATTGTGGTTATGGATATTAAAAATAAATAAACCTTCAGATTTTATTCAGCACTGCATCGGTTAAAAATATTATTCCTTAATCCGAATTTAATAAGCTTACAATATTACGTATCTGATAGGAAATTATATCTTGCGATATGCTTCAGCCATCGACGTTAAGATAAACGAAGGACCAAATAAATGGAATTATGATATTAAAAATTTGTAGGATTTTCATTCTGTATGAAAAAATTTACTTAAAAGCAAAAAGCAGTAAAGATACGTAAAGTAATGTTGGAGCAATAAGATAACTACGTATTGCATTAAGTAATTGCTGGGACACCTGTTCCTCTGATTGGTATGGAATTTTGGTTGCTGTATCATTTCACATTGTTCCGGATATTATAAAATACCTGTCCGTTCTTTCCTGAAAAGATACACGGTCTAGTTCCGGCATACTTGTACTTAGCCCGAGACAAGATCTTGCCTCTTGATATATGAAAAGTGGTGTCAGTTCAAACGTAAAGATCACAGAGTGGCAGAGATCTGAACATCACAGAAATTATTTTTTTTATCCAAGAAAGCTATGTAGAACTAACAATACATCTGTTTGTCTACAGACTGGCAGTTGAAGCTTTAACGGAGGAAGCAAAGCTTGGAGCAAAGAGGGCAGAAGTAATGGGACCTACCGGATGGATAAAACCCAAAGAGTATATTAATAAAAGATTTCTTCATTCAACTTTACGCAATGTCGTTCTTTCGAATAAACATCGCTTTAAGGAAAAAGGCAAATACCTCGAAAAACATTTGCATAAACCCGAAAGTGCTAAGAAATTGTAATTAATACTACAGATAATGGATATTTTCGAAAGACCACACCACATTAATCAAGTAGATATGTGTTGTGACATATAATTCTCAAGAAGCAATTATTAATTTATGCGAATTAGTACAAAAGCAAAACAGAAAATAAATTATACTCTTATTCTTATTTATGTATATACGTTAATGAAGGATTGAAATTCAGTAAACCTATTAAAAGAAAACATATAAGTTTAGTTGTTATGTTGACTTCCCAAAATTCGTAAAACCCCGGAACGAAGATGCTTGCAAGATGTTGCCTCAGGAATACATTCATGCCAGCATAACGATAGTATGCAAATTCATTACATGCTATATAAGTTTAGTATATATTAATTAATCTGAAATAGGTCTGCCGTGTTACGCCCTACTTTGAAAGTATATTTTATATTTTTTTTAGATCGGTCGCGTCTGGATATAACTGTAAAAGATTTGGGGTTTAGTGGAAAGGTAGAAGGTTGGAACACAAGATAGATTTTCATGGTTTTTATTATCAACGTATCCCTTTTTACATCGGTTTTTACATGTAAAACCCTTTCACGTGTCTTTGTCCCCGAATAACTCCTTTAAAATTTCCTCTTTCCTCACCGGGATATAATCAGGATTTTCTAGAAATTTAACTAACAGTAATACCTGTGGTTTGGTTTGTGGGAAGGGGGTCTTTCGATGCTTAATCTCACGAGATTGGGGGTAGGGAAGGATCCTCCACAATCCAGGACCAGGGAGTTCCAAGGTTTTTGCAGGGTTGTATTTGGTTGATCGAATATAGATGGATCGAATTCTTGGGTTTGGCGGATCCTTTTTTCCAGCCTTTGTAATTGAGTCGTTCTACCTGCCCGTCGCGTTTTCTTTTTAGGGACCGGGCGAGAAAATGCAGGATTGTTTGAGCTTTGGGCTGTAAAAAAACAAGAATTAAATGGAGTTGGAAATTTTCGTATTAGATTGATCGCAAAAAAAATTGATTTTGAATTTTCATTTATTTACTGAAAAATGCTCCATCTGAACCAATCAATTCTAGATCTCAAGGTGCTCTTCGCTCATTTAAGAATAAATTCCGTAAACACACAGTTCAGGTTTGATTTGAAGGAGTTCTTTAAAATAGTTTCAGACACAAATTCAATTACGGTACTGTTACGCAATCCACAAGAAAAACCGAGATAAACGTATGGAATAGTTAATGTTCACGACCTAACGCAACATTAAGGGGATGGAACAGGTCAATGGCGAGCTACTTTATCTCACACTCCCCTCCCTGTCACTTGACCGTTGGTTTCGATTCATAAGTCAGTGAGGTACTCACTTTACTCTGGGCGAAACCCCTTGTACTCGTCGTTGAGGGAAGAGATTATGAATACAAGAGTAAAATAGTTTGAGAATCATTTGATCTGGTAATTGCCACTTTGCACACTGTAGGACGTTCTTTTGTTTAGCCAAATAGTCGAATTCAGTGGTTTGTTCCGTTTCTCTTGTTTTTTCTTACGGAATTCTTCGCTTTCTCTCTTAGGCATAGTACAGGCGTAAAGCCCGTTTGTAAACTTATTAGGATCCGCGTATTCTCCTTAAGATAACGCGGTTACCCTTCAACCCATACCCTTATGATATTCTCTCTCTCTCTCCCTCTCCAAACCATCCGTATTGTGCCTTACGCTTATCTCCCGTCATGGCCAACGCACTTCCCTGAAACCGGGCGCTTTCCCTCCAAACCACACTGACTACGTCATCCTTCCATCGGCATAACAGTTTCAATCCACCTCACCTTAAACGACCTATATAAGCCGAGGTTTCCAGGACCTCGCGGGTTCTTCCTAGCTATGGTACACGAGATATAGGTTTTTGGTTGGAACTAATGCCCACAAAGACGGGATTTTAATTTTTTAGTTCGTTGTTGATATCTTTTTGACATACTAAAAGTTTAGAAAAATCTGAGCGTGCATAATGCATTTTTTCGCCGCCATCTTGAAAAAACTATAAAAAATTATTAAAAAATCGTGCGTGGCATCAAATTACACGGCATTTCACACTGGGAAATAAAATAATATAATAATGGTTTTTAGAAGTGAAGTGTTTACAAAGTTGCAGTGGGTGGTACCTTTTTGACGCATTAAAAGTTTAGGAAAATTTAACAAGGAGACTGTCAGACCTGTAAGGTCGAAACTCAAGTCCAATTTTTTCTATAAGCTCGGAATGTGATTTAGATAGAGTGTACAAAAATTGATTTGCAATGGCCAAATGCAAGACCCCGAAAAACGGCCAGATATGCCAATTTCGGTTATTAATCGATAATGTTTTTAATAAAAACTGACGGGGATTGAATATCGAAAATTGAATTATCTGTATTTCGTATAGTCAACACCTTGGAAAACAGTTTTGCAATGCTTTTTTCAGTTTCATTTTGCGTTCTCAAACTAATTTGATACGTGACCCCACTACTAGTACTCCTTTCTGGAAATTTATTATCTACCAAAACCAGTTTCCTCGGCGCTTTAACCTTTTCCAATTTCATTTCGAATTTCACGCTGGTTTCTCTCTTTTTATTTCTGCATTCTCGTCTTTCTTATTGGTCGTTCGATTCGCACGGGCGTCGATACGAAAGATGTTAAGAGGATAGACTGGGAACCAAAGAAGGATCAGTAAATTGAAATCGATTATCGCAACTCTTCGTATACGTGTGCGTGCTCTATTCCGCGACTGTGGATTTACATTTCAATGCAAATTGATGCAGAGATGCCATGGACTGTATTTTAACACCATCAAATATTGCGTTCATAATAATAAAGTTAATAATAATAGATGTTAGAGAAATATTTTTAACGAACATCCTTCACTTTGGTGGAGCTCCCGAAATTCACTGTACCTTACCTGATATATTAAATAAGCAAAGTAATAAATTCATAAATAATAAGTAATAATAACATATTAATACATTTTTCCAGTACATTAGTATTTACTTTACAGTACCAATAGGTATTTAAGACAGTTTCGTGGCTTATTGCAATTTAATAGAAGCATAAATATGCCGGTACTTATAAGTACCGTAAAACAAGGATAGCAGCTATTAGCAGCTGATTCTTGCGCATTTCAATTGCCAATAGTGTAGGCTACAAGAAAAAAAAGGAATGAACATGAAGTAAATATTTATTCAGGAAAGTGGGAACTTTATCGGTCTATCGTTATACGTTATAAACAAAGATGGTAAACGCTATTTAAGAAATGTACAAAATATAAAATAGTCTGCATATCTACAGGACGAGTATCCATTTTGCTAAATTTCATTATCACTGATATGCTACAAATTATTTATACACAAAGCGGACTGAAAATATCGATGAAATGCGTGAGAACCGGATGTTGCCGACCAGGGTGTGCTTTGAACTAATATAACTGCTAAATGAAAAATAGTAGGCGGCTGAGGGAAACGACATTCTCTGCAGGGAAAATTTCTCTACCGATCACTGTAGGTCATAAATCCCAAATCTAAATTTCATTTTTAGAATTTCGACCACGTTTTGGCCGACATTCCCCACTGTGTGACGTGACGTGACGATACTGTGTTTCGAGCTTTATCCGTCGCACGCGACGTTACTGAGGATGCATCTCGGTTTTGCACTAATACATGTATGTACTTTCACCTTCATGTTGCGTAATAAATATTCTTCTATTTCAGCCTATAAATTGATAAGTTACCTAATACAATGAATGTAAACAATTGCGGAATCCAGCTTACAAAGCTGATATATTTAGTAATTTCAGACATAAGTTTCCTCGTCATTTTAATCGTTGGTGTAAACTAATCACCTTAGCAGTTAATGCAAGTAGGTACATATTTTTGTAGTCTGTTGCATAATTCTCGCGCTTCCATTTCACGTCTAGGATGCACTAAATCTGATGAATAAATATAAAAATAATGAAATATTCTTGCAGAAACGACAATCCTAGGGTTTTACAATATTTACAATATAATATAGTATTTAGCATATAATAGCACCGCGCGTCACGTGAATTACATAAACTTTTCGAGTTTTTCGAAAATAGAGTTTGTCCAAGCGAATTGGAAATATAATAATTTGTCTACCGTCGTTCAATTTCAATCCTGCTTGTTTTGATTGCCGTTAAAGTTGATAATACCCCTTTTTGGGCGATTGATTTACAATAATTAGTTTTGCGCGTGCGCAAAACTTTTGATCAACAATTTCTTTTTTCCTATCTCGTTTTTTAAAATATATTTTACCGATGGACAGCTTTGTAAATCTAAAAACGGCTGACCAACAACAATAATTTAATGCAAACAATATGAAATACTCAAATTACTATTACTTTGTAATTTTTTAATTTAGAAAGTTGTTTTGAACGTGAAAATTTCTGCAAAAATACGAAGGAAAATAAATGTTCGCCAAAAGGGAGGTCCCTGTTAAAAAATGTTGTTTTAGGAATGCACGAATTTAATTAATTTAAATATTATAATTACTTGAACATGAGTATATTCAGGTATTACGACGGAAAATAAATTAATAGAATTCAAATTGAACGGCCCTAAGTAGAGTTATCGAGTGTCCCCAGTTATATTGGACACGTTGTATCCGACCAATTGAGGCTATGAGAGCAAAAGTGGCCTAACCCACCAGCATCTCTAATGGAGTTATATGTATGCGTTTTCTTATTACAAATCGCAATCTCTCGAAAACGGTGCTAGAATTATCGCATCGACGTTTTCAAAATTAGGTTTGCAAAGGCATCAGATGCCAATAGAATGTACTTTATGAAACAAAAAAATCTATATTGGAATGTTCAAGTTTTTTGTGGGTTAGGCTACTTTTGATCTAATAGCTTCAATTAAAAAATAAAACCTACTACTGTTTTCATGTATTCTAATCATGCTCTCTTTACTGTGCCGTATTTAGTAATGTTTTTCCACAACTTTAATGTTGGCTAAGACATAAAGAAATGTATGTGTACAATATTATTCATATCTTGTTATGCTGGCGCGTGTGTATCAGCGAAATGTATGAAATTGAATTGGAAATTATGTTTCAAAAATATTAGTTTCATACATTTCATTTCCTCAGAACATTTATTTGATCTAAAGTTTGCACACATTTACTTATTTACTTATCAAGAGACAAGGTCTTGTCGGACCAAGTACAAGTACGCGAGTTACACATTTCCTTAACTTTTGCGCTAGTACGTACTATCAGTACGTACTGATAGTACGTACTATCAGTACGTACGTATGATAGTTTCAGTATGTTATTTTTTTATTTCTCCGTAAAAAATGTTAATATTCTGCAAAATAATATTCGCTAGTGGTTCGAAATTTACATTAAATTATAACAAACATCAGATTTTTAATATTTCGATGTTCCAACCATCAAAATAAAATTGCATTATCGTGTTTCATTGAAAAGATAAAAAGCTAAACTCCAATTTTGTGTATTGTATTTTTCCCTTAGATTTTAGTTTTATTTATCCTTACGATTACATTAAACCGTATTAGGTATCCAAATCTAATGTGTTTGCCAGCGCGCTTCTCTAATCTTCCTTGTTCGCTTTGCCCGTGACACATATACAATTATCTGCTCCGTCCAAATTATTTCCCTCTCCCTTCCCCTCTGTCGTCGTTCCCACTATCGTGCAGCGTCGCGACGGAGGACGCACGAGCGGACGAACCGACGGACGTATAGAACCAGAGAGGACCAGCAGGCTGGGAACGTCAGAGTGCCCTCCGACTTCGTCGCGTGCACATCCCTTTCCGTTAGATCGTGGACCTTGGATGATAATCGGTTTTACAAACGTGTCGAGTATTCTTCGTGTACCAGAAACAACTTATTTTACTATCATCATACAAACGGCAATGGGATACTAATCCCTGTAGTGATGGTGATTCGACGATCTATAGAAATCAAATTGCTAAATTGTTTTCTCACCCTTTTCCGGAATTAAAGTTTCATCGCTAAAATCAGCGTGAACTGAAACAGCTGCCGCATTTTCGATCCTGAAAAAGCGTGTTGCAAATGTGGAACTGTGAAAATTGGTGAAACTTTTTATTCACAAATTTGGTCGTACTTTGTTGTCACATGCATTCGGTATATATGTGAATCGCGCGTGTTTATTAAAATATGTATTAGACGTTAATCAGGTTGTAAACTAAAATATCTTACCCTTGTGATCGCACTTACGATGTCCATCCGCAAGGCTCGTTCCATGTGAAGCTGCAAAAGCGTACAGAAGAAGAAAGATTTCTCGAAGAGTCTCAGAAGTTCAGGTGCTCCCGAAAGCGTCCTTTTTTCGTACCAGGGGTTGAGATACCAGCGTTGGCGAACAGGGACCGGAAAGTGAAACGTGTTAATGTAGATTTTATTTGGTCGTTGGGTGCCACTGTGGAAAATACTCTGTGATCAAGAGCGATGCGCTAAAGTACCGATCACGGACGAAAGCGGGGGACGAGTGGAGTACACTCGCTGTTCAATTAAAGTGGTTCAGAACTCTGAAAGTAAGACAGAGGGAGAGAGAGAGCGAGACTGTGTGTGTGCATGTGCGTGTGGGAGAGGGAAGAACAAGAGGGAGAGAAGAGGGAGAGAGAGACTCATCGCGTGACTGGCTTGGAAAATATTAGTCGACGAGACTAGAGAGCCTCTGGGATATTGTGAAGACGCAGGGGATGCCATTATCATGGATATGAAATAAAAATTATTGCGAATAAAATTATCAGGGTGAATACTCAAAGAAAGAAATACTTAAGATACTCGTTAAAGTATTTATAACTTTTCATCCCTCTTTCCAAGTGTCCGTAAATATATACTTTTTGTGCTGCAAATCGCAAAAAAAGTATTGGTGGTAGTTAAAAGCTTTTCGTTGTAATAATTAATTGCCGATAATTAATTGGACGACGTTGACTCGGCGCGAAAAGACCACCATTTTCTGTATTTAATTCTGCGTGATCGCCGGAAGATTATCGTTCGTCGAGGAAATTGCGCGTGTGGAGTATCTTTCTTCGGAAAGTGTAGAGATTGTGGGAGTTGACCGATTTGTTCTTTGGGGTAACACGTGAACCATGAAGTGGTGCTTGGTAGTACTGATTTTGGTTGGATTTGCGCGGGCGGAGAATTCCGTTGAGTCGGCCTATTCGATTTTCAACTGCCCGGAACTCAATTCTCAAGAAGAGATTGATCTCGACAAGGTATGTTAGCTTGCAGATTAATCGAGTGTTTAGTTTGCACGATATGTTAAGCAAAATTGGTCTAATAAGTTTTTGATCTGTAATTTGCAATTCGGTTTATATCCTACAAAATTATAACAATTATTATTAAGGTCATATTTTTAAAAAGTATTGCTCTAGATATAACCGTTACGTTATCATTCATTACAATTAAATGTTTTGAACGAAATGGTGATTATGAGCGATGGGGGTTGAAATGGTTCCAAAAATACTATTTCAAACTGTTATGTCTATATTGATTCTGACTAAAACATCCATGGCATGACAACCAATAAACTGTTACAATTATTATGGATATAATTGTTCGTTCTCGTTCACATCGGTTTCGGTTCTTTGGAATCAATATTATGTCGAATTTGTTCTGGCTTCACATATACCGATTCTATAACTGCAATTTTTCAATTCCGTATCGATTACGATTTTGTTCTACATAATGTATACAAAATCGATACGGAACCAGTGTAGAATTGAAAAATTACAGTTATACAACCGATATAATATTGGGTCCGGAGAACAGAAATTGATATCATTACTATTTTCAACCCCTGATTTGTAGTGCCAAACGAATACTTTATTCACACGTTCTTACGTCGACATTTGATTGGTTTTCTAATGTTTCTGTTAATATCGATATCTCTATATTTTATTTATGATATAGGATATTAATAAAAGGCTGAGAAACTATTTTTCTTATTCTCTTTATGAAAAATACCAGGCTATTTAATGGTATGTATGATTTTCTGTTATGTGCAACCGTATTTTAAAATGTCATCTTCATGAACGTGTTTTTTATCACCAATCCAATAATTTAACTAATTACATTTTACTTGAACAATTTATTTTTACCTAAAATTATAATATTTTAGAATGTTTGGGATGAAAATTATTCGTTCTATAATATTATAATTCCCTTATATAAAATGTTTTTGATATCATGTTGACATATTATATCTGACATTGGTAATGTGACTATTTTTTATCATCATTATTTCTGATATATCCTCATAATTGCTAATTGCTTTACATATTAGGGTCACATCAATTCATGCGTTCTTAATCGGATGGATATAATATACATTTTTTCCGTTACAAATATATCATAAAACCAATTACACTTCTTAGTTTGTGGTTGCCATTAGGGCCCCCTCCCCTCTGTGCTCTGTCTAATAACTACTTATTGTAAGTTTCTGAATAATTTTAATTCAAGCGATTATTAATCATTTTCACTCAAACAAATGTAACACATTTCGGTTGGATTACAAATACAGGCTCCGCCAGAGGAGTTTTGTATTTTTGAAAAGACTGTGTAACGTTCGTAGGCGTACGAGGCTAAATCATACACGGGCATTCGTGTGGCTTAAATTTTGTTCTTTCTGTTCATCTTCAAAGTCATGGAATTTTTTTCATAACATAGTATTTGAAACGTAGAAAACCAACATACATATACTGCCAGTGTCAAAATCAATGAACGGTTACAAAGTCCATAAACTCATAAATTCATCAAGCCAAGAGTCCTCGAGGACACGTTTAGTTCCCCGGAAAACGACCAGAACGTTTTTCAAGCGACCACGCACAAATAGACGGATGATACATAGGCCAATCATCTAGCCTCGTCCTTGTTCTTCCCCACCATTGGTACCTCCCCACCAACGCAGACCCAAAAGTTTCCTTTTATAAGGAGGACTTCGGGCCGTCGCGCACTTACGGTACATTTTCGCGTTTAAAGGCAGAGTATCATTTTTCATTCTCACGTGCAAGGAAATAGTATAATTTACAGTTTGCTTCGCGTACGAGCTATGATACTTATATTTTTCGTCTCAACGTTAAATTTGTAATACTTTTACTTGCGAATCATAATTTATATTTAAAGTCAACATTTTCCGCCTATTATTTGAATTGAAGTCTCGCGATCCGGGGTAATAACTATTTATTTTTTCCTCCCTCAAATACCTTTTTCTCTCATTAACCATTTGCTCTATTTCTTTATTTCATGTTCCATTCGAGAGTCCTACGTCGGAAGAGGTTTAATGCTGTACATGTTGGCTTTCGTCCTTTTTCTGCTCTAATCACACAACCTTTGATATTTCAGAATTTATATCTAACGATAATGGTTTAGTAATTATTCTGTTTTCCATTAATATACTGCGATCTTTTCGTCGATTTTTTTGTCGATCCTTACTCGTCGAAAACCAGCGTCGACCGTGTAATTTAACGGTTCCCAGTATCACCCAGCCTTGATCTACAGTTGCCCTATGGGAGATTCTTACGCATGGGCGTCGCCATAGATTGATTCAACTATCCTTACATATTTTTCCATCAAAACCACAACTGTTTTTCCATCTACAGATTTCTTTTTTTACTCATAATGATACAACTAACTGTATAATAGAAAACTTCCGAACCAAGACCAGCGTATTTTGTATCAACTTTTGTATCGACGTAATTTCATGAATACACCATTTTTTGTTAGCCTTTAAATTTTCTCATGATTTATTTCAAACCCTTCCTACTGCGTTAACTTTTAACACATTACCGACAGGAAACGAGAATCCTCGTCGTATAGGAAAGTTGCCCCGTCGTTAATGTGTTAATAGTTAAGGACCCGGGCTGAATCTCGTGAAGTTGAAAGTGAGTTCACCAACCCGGCCGTAAAATCAGCTGTTGAGGTTCTTGAGATTCTTGAAATGGTCAGAATCGGCACAGTGACCCAGTGCCAACGACCTACTTCCGTCAAAACAGGTTAATTCGGAGACGAATGTGTAAATTTAACAAGGTTTTTTTAAACATTAGTTATCCAAATCGGTTTTCTTAACAGATAATTTATCCACTTGAAAGCGTGCTGTTAAAAAAATTATTTTTTCCATAAGTACTCAAACTCTTCATTCCTTTCGGATAACGAGTAAAAATATTGAACATAGTTATTCAACGATTTATTAGTTTATGTGAAGACGATATAACATTTACCGCACGTTCCCCTCGGTGCTCATGCTGTGCCACTGCGTTTGTTCATGCTCGCGGTCGAGCGCGACTTAAAGCCACGCTTCCCTTTCGAGCGCGCGCTCGATACGCGCTCTGATTCGCCTACGCGTTTTGTTAATAATTCAAAAATGAGGGCGCGACCAACATTTTGGTCGAGGGAAAACTTATTCAGAATCACCCCAGCTACCCCTCCTTTTTCCGATGTTAGAGGAGTTGCGGGCCACCCTGTATACAGTATGAAAATTGAATGTTTATTTGACCAACAATTGGACCGTGGATTAGACAATTATAGCACCTGTGACTTCATTATGTTCCCGGGCCAGATATAATCACCACTCGATGTAACTTTACGGTGGTCCGCCGCAGATGGCAGTGTAAGGGTTTACGCTAAAAATTCTCCAAGTTGTGTCCGATATCCGATTTCGATATCAAACTCTAACACTAGTGTTACAACATTAAAGATTCAAGTTTACATAGACAAACCACGCACTCTTGAAGTCCATTCTGAAATTATGATACAGGAACTTCAAAGAGTTCCGCGTGCTCCGCCATCCGCCTACAATAAAAATGCCTCGACATAAATGGTGGTCACTTAACTGAGGTGATTTTTCGCAGCTGATTAGCTTTTTCTTATTGTTGGCATGTATTCTTAAATGGCAATGCATCAGCTATATATCAAAACAATAAATTTTGAGATTTATTTGAAACTCGTACCTAGCTTTGAGATTGGCTTTATAGCGGAGTCTAACGTAACGCCCTCCGAAAACATTTCTCATTTCTTCATGCGACTAACAGATTCCAATTGTGATTTTCAAAGTATCATAGCAATCATATCCAGAAAACTTATGCTTGGGTATTTTGTGTGCTTTAGAAATCTCTAATTGTAAGCTATTTGGATACTTGGATTGTCCATGAATAGCAACCCCCTCTGTGAAAAGTTCCCTCTTATTTGTACGACGTGGGTTAGAACTTTTGTGTATCTTATTTTACTTGTGCACGCGTACACGAGTACATATGAAATTAATTTTCTATTTTCTTTTAACACGTGTAATTATAAAAAACCTGTTTCAGTGTAATTCCGAGTTTTTCTCTCCAGTTCACATTTCTTTGCTATAAATGATATCGAGATTATATTTTTACACGTACGACCTCTCTTGCAAGGTTGGGCGCATAACTGAAGAGCGTTTAATGATTTTTTAACTGAAACGATAATCGATTATATCGATATAGAAGATAATTGATTAATATGTAGACGCGTACATGAATGCTACATAGCATTCACGTAAACATAACTAAAATTCGTGTAAAAATTGCTCATGTGGACGTATACACGGATTTTTGTTTTACCCATATTTCGTGAAGATGTGTATGTCATTTCACGTGATCAGCTAGAACTTTTATGGGACCTCCGAAAGTAACAATGCCTGGGACCTATTGTAGTGTACAAGTTATTTAGGAAAAAATAGTGATCAGATATAAGAGTTAATTACGAATCTCGTGTTCAACGAACTTACCTACAAGAAAGAGGAGTAACCTACGAGTTCATTGAAATGGAAGATTCGTGAAGTTGCACAGATTTGTGGCTTCGCTGCTTAAAGCTGTACATAGAGGGTTTTAGAATTACCATGGGGGTTTAGGAATTATATCCCCCCGTGTCTGTGACAAGCTATAAGATTTCGTGAAGTTGTACGATCGCAATCCCTTAGCCACGCTTGTCTGTCTAGTTCCCCACCTAGACTTCGCACGCTTCGTGACGAAAAAAAAGGATCAGGATAAAAGGCCTCTTTGTTTCGCATAGCACAGACTTATTGGATTGGCCGGTAAAGCTAAGCAACGTTTCCCGTCCACCCTTTGCAAAAGTTCAATAATACCGATGCTATAAGGTAACATGATTTTACCTTTGTTATGAAGAACGTGACATTTAAGAATGGTTCCTCTTATGGTTTATCGTAAATCCAAAAGTTCTGAAATACGGATTGTAGAAAATGGTGAGTTGCAAAGAGGAACCTACTTTGTGAACTACATGTATTAATGTTCTTTTCATACTGCAAATTTATATGTTAAGGATTCAAATAATCCTCCAAGCAACTAATTTGTTTTATTGTTTAGACGTTCGTGCCAGAGTGAAATGAAATTTCTTTTTCCGAATTGGTCTTATGCCAAACAAAACCGGCAGAATTTTGAATAAAACTTGTCGTTCTTCGAGGATTTAATACGTGTAAAAACTGTTATCTATCTCTCCGGTATCCGGTTTTGTTCCTTAAATTAAATTCCATGAACTCCACGAATTGCCTTTCCCGAATATAGAAGGGCAGTAGGCCCAATACTACTCTCCAGGCCCTTATCAGCCAATTTCTACCAAGTGCGACCGCGACCGAACGAAGGAGAAACAGTGAAGGTCTTATGCGACGAAAATGGAGATGATTGCAGCGTATAGCCGTCCCTAGCCGAGTATAAGAGAGGCCTACCGAAATCCACAGGGGGGCGACTCTGATCAAGTGGCCTCTAATTTTTTATTGCGACCGTGGAAAGAAAACACATAGCCGGGGTTGCGTAATGATGTTGTTAATAACATTTGGACAGTATATCCGTCCAACTCTGTACAAAGGCAAGTGCGGAATCAAGCTGATCGGAAAAGCAGATTTCCTGAACAGATAGGAAGAACTAAAAGTCCCTAAATGTGAGGTAAAAATTGGGTTTGGTAAAATTAATACGCACGCTGATAATTGTGTTCATAGGAAAACAAACTTGTGGCCCGCCTTGGAGAAGATGCCCATAGAGTACTTTGTATTCCAGGTAGTGAGAGCACAATAACTAAAGCCCTCGAGGAAACTGCGGCAGGCGGAGTGCCTGTTTGTAGTCTTTGAAGTTTTCTTTATAAACTTGGAAATTAATACTAAGGGGTCAAACACCGGAAGTAGTACCTTCCTGCTGTTATCGCCAGATTATTCGCAGCCTCTCAAGTCGAACTCTCCATTGTTCATGATTGCCTTGGTGTTTTCCATAAACTGGGTTAATTCTTCCTCGCTCCCTACGCTGATTACACAATTGTCAACATAAAACTTTCTTTCCACTTCACCTTTACCTGTCGGGAATGGTTTTCTACACTCTGCAGCAATCTGTCTAAATGAAGGTTAATAACAACTCCTAACAAATACGGGCTATACGTTACCCCTAATACCACTCTAGTGTGTCTGAAAACGTTCGTGATCACATTTACGAACGCTTATCTGTAAAAACGCCTTTCTAAACTCTAAATTCTAAATTCCGCTACAACCCCAATAGCGTAGACTCGGAAACGCAACAGAACTGAGAAAATAAGTTCAATTAAATTAGTAACCTTTACCAAAGATTGACTGATTGAAGGACAAACTTTACTTCTGGCGGACACGTCGAACACCGGACACATTCCAGCTGTGGTTCTTTCCTTTACCACCTGTCAATGAGGCAGGTAATAGCTCCAGTCCTGCATCACCTGGTCCGGAACCTCCTCCTTAATGCTCTCATCGCACCAACCTCTTAGAATTTTAGAATCTGGTTTATTCGAATTGCTCGAATAAACTTTCCGCTTTGAGTCTTCGCGTGGTGATCAGCAGTGTTTTTCTGGCTACGTCTTCGTTGTTGATGATTTCTTCGGTTTGCGGCTCTCGAGGAATGACTGTAGCACGATGCTTTTCACATCGAGTACACTTTGTCTTTAGTCTACATTTGATAAATATGTGGCCTCCTTTCGGACTGATAAAGCAACAATTATTCTGTTGCTACTTTTCTTTTTTCCTCGAAGTCCATTCTGCGGGTTTCCACACAATTCGCGCTTTCATGGTTCCCTTTGTAGAATATACAACGCTTCTCTGCGTTCCGTTGAGTTGAAAGCAGTAGCTGTAGCTGTAGGCACACGTTTTCCTTTTTCAGTGTGATCCTTAGTGTTACATGTTTTTCAAGTCAACCCTCTTTTAGGTCAAAACCGCTAACCGCCATCGTAATACGCTGCTCATTTTCCACATCTGATTGTCAAAATTCCATAAGCCGAGTAAGCTAATGCTGCGAATCAGCACTATTTTTTGCGCTTGGTTACCACGCGCATAATAATTCTTCGGGCAACGACGATTCCACTAACGGTTACAACATGGCGGCGCATTTATGCGTCGCTACACTCAACACGTCTCAAGCGCGCGCAATTGACACTCAATTTTATCATATCAAGTGGAAAGCTGTGGTTTCGTATCCGGTTTTAGGGCATTTCGTAACAATAATTTGAACAATTTCCGTATGGAAACCTCGTCCAAACAGTCTTCGCGACCGAAACGGCTTCTTAATCTGCCTACCGCTTTATCGTGATTGTCTGCGATTTATGGGAAACTCTGCACTGATGAGTCGCATGCGCGCGTAACGAGTATCATCGCTTGCACAAGATATTGAAATTTATCTTCCTTACCCATGTTGCGATCCTCATGTATCATCTTATACAAGCTCCAGGAGGAGAGCCTTTCCTTCGCGTAACCGTTAAATTTTTCAGTTCTCCCTGTTCTTGGTTACAGTCGTGTTAAATTGAGAAGCTTGTATCATGCTCCCAACCCGTCTCTTGATCCGAACAAATCTTTGTCGGCCAGAGAATCGAACACTTCGGCCGCTTGTAGTTCCAAATTATTGTGCTATAATAACAGTAACGCCACATTGATATCCTCCATAAAGAATTTCTCTCTCGTGAGTTCTGTTTCCACCGCATTCAACGTTCTCGTAAAGGTAGCACGCAACGCTCCTCGAACCTTTTTAGCCTTTTCCTGAACAATACTGAACAATACTGTTTTCCCGAACAATACTGTTTTCCGATATTGGCTGAAATTTTTCTCGCTGGTATCGAGACACCTGTGAGTACCACGAATTAAGCGATACTAATATTATACGGCAGGTCTGGCCGACTGACGCCCTCTTCACGCGCTTTCGGTACCGCTACGGGTCAGCTTTCAAAATGCAGGCTGTACGAATGAAAAAAAAGACAGCGCGATACCTGTCTCACTCCTAGGCCGGGCGCAACTTGGAACATCACAGCACATCACAGCTTTCTATAACCTATTGATTTAAATGGAAGCTATTGATTTAAATTGGGGCGCAGAGCAGGCGACAGAGCACAGCCGAATACTGCGCCGCGCAGTGTCCGCGAAGCAGTATACTGCGCGCGTGCCACTGAGGTCGGGCGCAAATTGAGGCGCGTGTGACGCAGCACAGCGCAGCGCAGAAAAAAACTGTGCGGCCTGTGTGAGGGCATATTGCCACGCAGTTTTTAGTCGCGATTCAGTGAAAGCAGTTGATATGAACAGAGCGATAGCCAAATAATTAATGGGCTTAAGTTTCTGATTTCCTCGAATTCTTCATAGAAATCGGATACAGAACTTAAATTGATTAAATGTATCGCTATCACCGAGTTCCTGTCAACTGCTTTCACTTAATCGCGATTAAAAATTACGTAGCAATATGCGTTCACATATCCTGTACATTTTTTCCTGCGATACGTTGTGTTGTGCTGCGTCCCACGCGTCTCTATTTGCGTCCAGCCTTTGTAGTAGAAAAACTATTTGCACCACACAATGTTGTTCTATGTACCAAGCAACACTCGTAATAACAATTTTCTATTATCTTCAACGATTCATGAGACATTACTGCATTTTTAGTTCAGAAGAACACACTGTATATCTGAAATAATTTGCCGTACATCAATTTCTACGAAAATTCTTTCACGATACACTTACATCACTTTGTTAATTTCCTTGCAGTTCTAAAGAATTCGTAGAACAACGTCGAATCGCGTCGTCACGGATCAAATTCATTTTCGCAATCAGAGCTCTTCCAAGTGTTTACATTATTCCCCTCGCTGAAGAGTAAGAACATAATTCTAGTTTACAGGCATTTTCCCAAGAGGTTGAAGCTCTTGGATAAGCTCGTAGAAAAAGACGAGTGGCAGCCAAGAACAGTAAATTCCTGACACCCTAGATCGTATACAAAAAAGGTTATACCTTCCCCCATTGACGCTGAGGTATCGATTTAAACATAAAAAAGAGAAGCGGCGGTAAAGATACACGGGAGGCTTAACGTATCTTTTAGCCTTCTTTCACCCCCTTTCATTTTTAAACTCTACTCGGTATAAGTGATCCGAAGGAAGTAATTTGCATAGTGTTTTTACCGAGACCGCAACGTCAGCTTAACATTATTTTAATCCTTTACACGTTTTCATGGATCGATCTAGACATTACGAAGATAAATAAATTGCCGATCTTTATGTAAACTTATATTTCTGTACCCGACACGCAGAGAAGCTGGGTTGAAGTAGAAATTTACATGTATATCGTTATATTTTGCATATTTAAATACGTTTCCAGAAAACACTTAGAAAGCAACAGTTTTCACATTTTTGTAGATATCTACAGATGATAGAAACATATTGCGTAAATACCCCTAGTTTAATAGGAATAACTATACGACGCAAACTGGGCACTTAACTTATGAATCCCTGCCACTGATTAGGCACTTGAAAGTTAGATTAGAATGAAATATACTAGGCGCGACAAAATTTAAAAAACCCTTTATTATGATAAAAACACAATAATCTAAGCTGGAATTTTCATTTATTCTCTAATTTTTTAAATTAAGAGTAGGACATGTTTATGGAGGGGAATAAACTGAACGACCTAGATTTCCAAGTATCCCGTGTGAAAAATAAGGCCTTGGATGATTTTAAAAATAAATCGCCGCAGGGAGGAATTTAATTAAACCGTAGGAATTTGCTTCTCGTCGATTCAACGTCCCGCTGAAGCTGCGCATTGATTCGTTCCGCGCTTTTTCACATATATGTACATGGCGAGTCAACTGACAGCGTTTAAGGAATGTTAGAGAGCCAAAACAATCAATTTTCGGTAACATACTTTGGGTCGAAAGTTCACCAATTTTGCGCTAAAAGTCTATAAACATTTTCCGTTACCGCATATTTAACTCCGAATCTATTGGTCGTTGAACAATTGTTGTTTAGTTGATTCCGAGATGTAAGTAGTTTAGTAGGAATTTTGTATCTCGTGGAAAAGCTTATCTTCTAAATGTTAATGCATAAAAATGAGAAAATATCCGTATCTTTATTATCAGTTAGTATCCCGAAAAAAATACATTCTTGGAACGCAATTTAACACGAATAGTAGAGAAAACACAGAGGAAGCGCAATTAGTTTCCGTGTTGCGATATGTGGCGTCGTGACTTTTGTATTGCATGAATAATTCTCTATGTTGAGTCTCTTGTTAAAATATTGATAAGGTATGCTAATAAGTTCAACCTGCACATCTTTCGTGAGTCGGTTCCCATTTTGGACACGTTGATGTTGAAATAATTCTTTGCACCACCAACGTAATTTACGTTGAATTTGTGCTTCAATATTAACTGTATCAGAATAATGGTAAACGACGCAGCTGCATACGGGGGTACTATCAAACGTGTTGTCGGCATACTCGATTCGCATAGATCGATGGCTTACCTTGTTTAGCCCGTTTCACGCATCGGATGCGCATCGTGCGTCGTCTAAACGAGCTTAAAAGATTATACCATATTACGTTGCCATTTTGCTACGACACTGCAGTTATTATTTATTATCGTTAGAATATATACATACAGTTACAATATCCCTCGGGTTGCTTCACCCTTCAAATTTTCAAATAAAGATAAATAAAAGATCTGTGTTCTTTAAAATTTCATACTTGATGTTTCCTTATACATTTACCGGGGTTTCCCAAAAAAGTAAGGTACGCTCTTGTTTCATGCAAATCAAATTTCAATTTAGGCACTGCACGGAAATGAGAAGAAGGCACTCGAGGGGAAAATGGATCTGATTAGTTCCAGCGTGTCGTACTCGAACACAATTATGTTAATATGGATGAAAGTGGAAGAAGGAGACAATGACGACGACTGCGATCGGTCGCTGAAGAACGTCGGTGAAGCAAGCAGAATACCCGTGCCGTCCCGGGTGCCTTCTCATCTCCTTACAGTACACATTCAGGGTGATTCTTTGATGGCCCAAAAACCTGTGAGGTGTGGCAAAGGTGATCAATAACATCAATTTATAGAGATCCACCTGTGGTCGAAAATGCTCCAGTCTAGCGGTAAAGTTTTTCGATGTTATACCATCAAGCATTTTGAATTCGATTCTATTCGTCACAGAATAATTTTTAACAATTCGGTTCAGAAAAGATGCTAGTCCAACGGCAATTTTAGATCGCGCCCAAAAAGATTATTTCTTAATTGTTAAATGGTGAATATCACAAAAGAATATATTTATTTTCACCATGAGGCAGAACAACGAAACTTACATATTGTTAGAGCGCAAATCAATATGAAAGTTTTGCAAAAAAGTTTGTCGGTAGTATCCAATTGTACATAAGGTTGTAATTCCTTGAATTTGGCATAAAAACAATGCCCCCGTAAATAACCACCCCGCTTAAAACATACATATTTAAAAAAGGCAGGGTACATAGTCATGTCGCTCTTAACACGTTCAGCCCCGGCAGTATGTATGTAAATCTTTATTGCACCCTTTGGGGTTACAATGTCTTTCACAACAATCTTACCTCCAACTTATCACTAAACTTATTTCTATCCGTTCGCCACGCTCGCCCGTCGCCCTCCGCCTTCACCACGGTCGCTCGCCAATTACCTCTATGTTTTCTCCACCTCCCTACTCCTCTTTCTCGCACGCCTACACCTCTAGCGCCTCCTCCCGCGCTCTCTTTTTCAAAAATAACTTATCCTACCAACCTTTCTTTCTCTCTCTTTACACCCTTCTCATTTATTCTCCATCCTTTCTCTTATTCCCTCAACCTCTCCTCCTTCCTTTCCGGACTTCCGTTTCCCATACATTCTCCCTCTTTCACACTCCACCCTATGCGCCATTCGCTCTTCCTTTTTTACTGTCCACTCTCTTCCTTCTCTATCCTCTGCTCTCTACTTTCCACTACCAATTCTCCCACCCATCCAGCCTCAACCCCCCTGTTCCATACTCTGTACCTTCCCTTCTGTACTTTCCTCCCCACCTCTATTCTCAGGTTCTCTTTTTCCTCATACCATCCCCATAGACAAATATGGATAGACGAGAGCCAATCCATATTTTCCCAAACATTACTCTTATCCTCTGTCCTTTTCTACTTTACACTCTCACTATCCTCTTCAACCACCACTGCACTTTTCTCTCTACGGATCCTTTTCTTCCCTTACCTTCCTCCATCAACTTCCATTTCTGCTCCTTACTCATCAACTTCACTACCACTATCCTCCCCCTTTACTCTTTTTCTTCCTCTACTTTTCGCAACCTCTCCACTTCTACCTCCACCCCTGTTCCTTCGTTGATGGGCCTCCAACCTGGAAAGGATTCTTTAGGATCCTTTCCACCTCCTCCCTCAAACTTCCTCTTCCTACCTTTGCCTCCTTTATTGTTACATTCTTTTTCCTTTCTTTTCTCTCCTTTCTATTATCCTGTTTTCCTCTTCTTTCATCTCCGACCCTCCCCCTGTTCCCCCTATTCCTGCCACCCTATCTACCCCTAACTCCATTCTCTTCACTTTTTCCTCCATCTCTTCCGCTTTCTTCACCCCTTCCTTCCTCCCTATCGCTTCTTTCCATCCTTTCTTTTTTTCGCTTCTTTTTCCTTTTCCGCTATCCTTCCCCCTTTCCTTTCTCTTTCCCCATCAACAAACTTGTCTGCCTCTGTCACCGTCATATTGGCCCCTCTCTCTTTGCACCTTCTCGAACATTCCATCATCTCTTGCACGCTTTGTCATACTTTCTCCTTCTCTCTCTTACACATCTTTCCTCGTTCTCGCTAACCTCTAACTTCTCTTCCACTTCTTTTACTTCTTCCACTTCCGTTCCGGCCCCCTATTTCTCCTTCCAGCTTCTCTAATCTTTCCTCCCTTTCCTACACTCTTTGCTAAATCTTCACCTATCTTTCTCCCACATTTTCACTCTCTCTCTTCCCTGACCTTTACACTTTGTTCATTTCTCCTCTTAACTCCTTTCCTATTCCTCTTATCTCGTCCGTTACCTGCATCCATCCATTCGCCTCCAACATTGTCACCATTATTTTCCGTAAGCTTTCCTCCGCTGCTCTTCCCTCCACCCTCCCTACACCCTTTCTTTCCCCTATCTCGCTTATTCCCTCCACCATCTATAGAACTCACTATATGAGTCCGGATTAACCGATGTTTCACCGTAACACTATATTAAAGTAGCATTAGCTGTCAAAGCAGATACCGTGGATTGAATTTCGCTCGCAAAGAAAGGATATCTTCAACGTACTTCTGAGGAGATTATGAATATCAATCGTAAAATATCGTTAAAATGTCTTAATTTCAGAGACCATCATTTTCTTCTTCTAAACGCACTCGTCATATTCCATCGTGTTTTCATCCAGTATTTAATGACCGGTTCACCGAGTTTTGGGTACGGAAATGCGATAAATCTGGCATCTTATAGAATGACGTACGGCCAAATATCACCCCTCTAGTGACGTTACCATCGAACAGGGTAAAAAATCACCGCGTACGCTGAGATTCATCGACTCCGAGTCGCTTCACGACTCCTGCCTGACAGCTGGCAATTTCTCTGGGAGACGCCATTTGCATCTTTACGACTTTTGACGCCCTCTTCCTTGCCCCCTCCATAATTTCTTTTCACTCATATCACAATTCTCGTGTCAGAACATGCACCACCCTTCAGCGTACGTGCACTCGAAAGATTTAAAAGGGAAAAAAAGTTACGGAGCATCTTTATTCAATTCCTACCCGTCGTTCTTTTCGTCGAGCATAAATCGATGGTGCGCGCATACGTTCATGTTTATTTGCATAAAAATTTATATTTTTTTTAAACTGAGAGTTTCGAGTCAATGTGCGGGACATTGCAAAAAAACGAAAGCGGGGGAGTTTACCAAAGCAAATTCTTTTGGTCATAACTTCAAATACGTAGTTAATTTCCATTATCTTTTTTTGTTGGAACCGGAGATGGAAATCAGTTTTGAATAGGACCGGCGGACCAGTGTAATTTGGTTCAATCAAAAGCAGGACAAAGTTGAATGAGAACCGACCGGATCTATAAATCAACCCGAAATTCGACCAAACCGAATCCGAGTAAGCTCCAAATCAATATCAGATTGGAATAAACTAAAATTAAATAAACACATGTACATTAAATCCGCATCAATAATGCATTGTAGTGTAACAATGAGCATACAGCATATGAAACCAATATTAAAGTATAGTTAAACTGTTAGGAAAAAGTATTAATGGCGGATTATCGAAGTGTAGAAGAATGAGTTTGTTAATTTTTATTCCGAATTAAATGAATCTGAGAATTTACGTGCGCTTGGTCACGTCTACCCGATAACAAACAACCGACGCTACCGACTTAATATCTTGTTAACTAAAACGCAAAAATATTTTTGATAAGGCATAACTTTCTTGGCATAATCTCTGAAAGTTTTGCTGGCATTTTTGGAACCCCTACCCTGTATACTCCACTATTTAACATAGTAAAATACATCATCCATTTGGGGAGTATCTTTTCAAACATGGTAAAAAACGTATTTCTAACCACAGTAACAGAACAGCTGACGCCAAATTTCCAATATAAAAAATTATATAAAACATAATACATTGATTACTTTATATAACGTGTCATAACAGTAAGCATATGCACAATACGTTAGGTAATTTTTAATTTCTAACTTTGATTATCGATACCTGTATCAGGGATTCTTTGTTTATGTTTGTACTTTTCTACAACTATCTTCACCGAAATAGCCCGATTTTGCTAAAAAAAATTGTAGTATTAATTACTTTATAGTTATTTCCGAACGTTCCAACCGATATAAATGAAATTTTCCCACTGTATACCACCTTTCCCTGTTGAATTTCAATCTAATTGTAAGTGGACGTTGCGTCAAAAGCATTTTACACATATATATCACGGAACACTTAAGAGTTCCTCAGCATTGTGCTTCTACTGGTAAACCGAATTTATTTGACCGGTCTTTCGCTGCACTTACATTAAGGGGAATCAATGCCTACCTAATGTTTTTAAACCGGCTTTATATCTGTGATGTCAGAATCCAGGAAAATGCTGAAAAATGAGTGTTTCGCAGTCAGGACTTCAAATCAAAATAGAACAACATCAAGCTCTGCATCAGGTCTCGAATGAGATAGAAGTCCAAAAAAATCACGGACGGTCCCCAATCTAGGGATCAATCACTCTATAATGCAGGCCTGCCTAACCGTGGGGTAACGCACTCTCCTCACGCGGTTTCTGTACCCCCACCCGTCAGCTGAATGCACGACGCACGAACGAAAACAAGGACAGCCCCATGCCTGTCTCACTCTTACACGCACGCCGAGAGTCATGGCGGGGGTAGGTTGAGAGGTGGCCTACCTCACTCATCTTTGCACGCATGTTTGCACGCCGTGTAGCCGATAGACAGGCCTTCTTTTTCCTTTTTTTTTCAAAGCTCACCATCCTTCCCTCCACTGGGGAGGGGTTTATGGTGATGCCACAAACTTCCTCGTCCGCGATAGACAGGCCTGTATAATAACACAATTTCACTGCAATCTGAAACCTGTCACTTTTCGATCACGATGAGCGTTCATGATGGCCGCCCATCAGGTGGCGGTCGCACAATTTTGAAGTATTTCTCCAATTCCGGACGTTGTCCGTTCGAAATGGGACCCTGACTTCTTTAGACTTTCGGTACGTTTTGGTACGATTTCACTAGAGCTCTCTCGATTTTTTGTTACGAATCCCCCCTCTCAGGCATAGCCCAGACGTTTAAGATCATATTAGGTAGGCATTGTTTCCCTCAAAACATATCGTTATATATTTATGTATCGTTATGTTACCATGCTTTTACAAAAAATGCATTTATGTGTGCTGGATCCGTTCGCATAAAACTACTTGTGTAGACGTACGTACGTAAATTATTAACAGAAGCTATGGAGGCCGTGGAGAATGCACGAAAATTTATTTCTACCTTCTGGAGAAGCGCGCGGTTGTTTATTTGCCTACCATTTCCTGAATCCGCTAGATAAAAGGAATATTTATTACATCCTCTTATAACTACAATTACGATCTTTTGTTTTCAAGCGCGGCTGAACAATCGTGGTGAAAATGTGATTTCCGTTGAAACGAAATCGTCACATCTGCTGGAAAGCCGCAGCGTTTCCTAGCCGTCCATATTTGAATTTTTACGACGTTTAACGATCTTCGCTTTTCATCCCATCCTGTCAAAAATCGTTACGAGAAGTCCGGCGTATCGATGTGTACAATGTGGGACTAAAAAGTTAGAATAGATGGAATGCCTACTATATCGGTTAATGAATACCCATCATGTGTGCGTAGAGAAATTTCAAATCCATAGCCTATCTCTTATTGGAAATCATGGATGTCATTGTTTTTCAGATCAATGGCTGATAGAAAATTATGAGTGTAGATTGCAATTACAAATAATGTACAAATGCACTTGTGATTATGAGAGAAACACATTCTCATGTACCTTCTAATTAGTAGATTGAACGTGTGGCATACTAAAACTTCTGTGGTACTAATTTCTGGCAAATCAAATGTGTAACTTTTTCAATTAACGATGCTTCTTTTTAATGATGTATCTAATGTATCATATATAACTAACTGTTGTTATTGTTAACACACATTTTTCGAGCCATTCGTGTGAATACCGTATCCCTCAAAAATCGATTTCCTTTACAAATAACTTTATAAGTTTCGAATTTGACTGGGGATTAAGTTGAAAAAATTGTAGTTAATTTCTAATTATAATACCACTAATTGGTCGGAAATTATCATGCATGTTCAATAATTATTCAATGCAACGGAACGTTATCGATTATATTTGCATTATTAATTATCTATTATATATATTTTGTGACATGTCGATAAGTACGCGAAACAAATTTTTCTCGCAAAAGATTGTGACGCGAAACTTCGTTCAAAAATTACGAAGTAGTTGCACCCATGAATTACACCGGTGTATACGTATAATATTCATAATAACATAGAGGGCCAAATCATTTTTAGGAATTTATCAAATGCGAACAAAAAATTCGGGCATTATTTCTTTAACACGTTCTGATAATAATCATTCTTTCCACCGTTATTTCGTTGAAATAACTGCAAGAACTTTTTGAGGACACCGTGTATGTGCAGTTTTGCATTTCGAGCGTTGGTACGCCTGTCAAAATTTTGGTGCATATTGGCCAAACTTAATAAATGAAATCTTATTTTCGCACGTTACTCCCGTTATAGGCGCCACCGATTTTTATTGGATTTTCCGCATCGCGTGAATCGCCGATTATCTGCTTATTCTCCCGTTAATTCAAACGGTTTCTTTTCCAATACTGGACCCTAGTATTAAATCTTGTTTAGAATTATCAGAATGATTTGCTATTTGTTTAATCATTGTTATTAGTAAAGCATCCACTTTATAAGAATATTGCAGCGTTACATATAAATTAATTAATAAATTTTATATAAATTATATAAATTATATAAATTTATATAAATTAATATATAAATTTTACAGACTAATCCCCTATATTAAAAGTCGAACAGTTGATTAATCGGCAAAATCGATTATCCGAACTGCGCGTCTTCCCATTAACTTGGATAATCGGGGTGCGGCCATGTATACGGATTATTCCACGGCACGTAAAAAGGCGCGCGTAACATTTTGTTACTTCCCCATAACATTTGCATGTGTACGATATAATTTTACATGTAAACTTGCTGTGGTCAACAAGGACGATTATCGATAAATCTTTGTGGACCATGGCACAGTTATTTATACGTTGGGTCCCCTCGAAAGCGCAATTCAAATTTTTACCCGATTCGCGGTTCAATCGACAAAGGCCGTATTTATTATCTCGTTAATTTTAATCTCTCGCCCGCAACACAACCCAGTCCTTCCTCCACTTTGGGAACATTGATTTACGCTGCTGTTCCGGTGCAATAAAGGTGCTGTATATACATGCAATCTATATGTGCAGCTTTATAAACGAACCTTGCTTCTCTTGCTGCACTCAATTTTGTAACGACGTATTGCCATGTATCGTAAAGAAACATCGTTTCGGTCGATTTACTATGCGATGAGTCGAAGTTGTGATAAATGGCGTGATTTAAACTACTGAAGAGGTAAACTTCGGAAAACATCGACGGAAAACTGCAGCCCAATTATTAGATAAACATCGACAACGAACTAGACGTGGCATTCACCTTTATCCTCTCGCCTTTTAGAATTTTCGGGCATATTCCCCTCTGCAGCACCGGGAGACTGGTGGGAGGGATACGTATTCTGTGGTTACATTCTACTCCGCTGAATTTTTAATTAAATATTTTTGCTTTAAATTACGGATTCTAAAGATTACTGTGATTATATAAATAAAGATGTTTGGCCAAAAATGTACTTGCAATGTTGTGTCAGGGTTCAATGATCCCAATTATTTCGAAACGTGCACGTCAAATGAAAAAGAACTTACGGAAATGACAAAAAATCATGGGCGACCAAATAGCCGCCGTAGCGAACACTTACATTGAATCTTATATTTAAAGATACTTCTCATCATACCAGCTTTGCTTTTGTATAAGTACTGCAGTTATAATTATGATGTAATATTTTTCATTTTACGGTGTGTATACAGTTTTTTGGGCTACTCTGTATTCGCGTTACCTTTATAAAGCAAAATGTGCAGAAATAAAAAAAATTTGTACCAGTAGTTACCATTAGGCTCGCGAGGAGAGGAGACAGGCGGGGTAGTCGGATACAAGACGATGCCGGTTTTGTACAGTTATATTAACGATCTAATGCTAGCGCTGGATATTTGGTATAATTTGAATCTTTTTACGATTTAAGAACATCTTTTGTTTATTTGAATTTGATTGAATAAAAAACACAACGAGGTGCACCAGCTAAAACTTGCGACATTCCCGTGGCTATATGAAAAACCACCGCATGATCAATTTCAGAGAACTTCAATATACGCACGAATTCACTTGTACAATACAGGATTAGTAAATTTATCAGAAAGCATTACATAAGCACACGTGATACGTGTAGAAAAATGCAATTTAAACGAACTTCGACAAGAAGAATTGGCGTTCAGAACATCAAACGACCATATTTTGAAAGTAAAAATATGTGACACGCATCGTTTGTCCTTAGAACCATAAATTTCATTAAAATAAAAGTTACCGTGAGCGGAAATGGTAGTACAGACACAGAAACGTAAGCGATCGAGGCGATGCGTGTCTGTGCCAAATTAATATTATTCAAAATGTATAACTATATTTTGCAACTCGGACCTACATACATTTGATCTCATAGCATTCACGAATCGAACATTTTTTGATACCCTGTACGCGTAATGAAATAATATTATATTCTCACCATTCAGGGCAGGGCAGTCAAAATGTCCATCAAAGAATTGATCGAAAAGGCTCAATTGGGTGCCAGGGGTGACAGTAAAAATTTATCCGAGTGTAAAGTTTCCGCAGCACGCATTTATTTTCGGTATATCGGCGCTATTCAGTGTCGCGTATATCAGCGGATACGTAATTTCGAGCCATGAACCAATTAAAGTAATGAACGGGTGAATTTGGCGGGCAAATGTCAGGCGGAATATTTCGGCGTTACTTCAATGCAAAACGTGCTCTACCGTGCGTACAGGAATAAACAAGCGCTCGTGTACTCCGATGGAACGTGTAAATGGCGGCACAGCGGTAATTTATGGAACGCACTGATGTGTGTGATTCTCCTTTGTTCATTTTGTCCGCTGATCTGCGATTAAAACCCGTGTAAATGAAAGACTATCCAAATTGACGAATGATACCTGTCGCGAAGATGGACGTTATTAAATTCCGGGAACAAAGAAAATTTTTTTGATTTTATCGTGGTCAACGTTCGTTACCAATTTTCGTATTTTTGAACATCATTTTTTTTCTCTTCCATACCATCGGACGGCGAAATAATGGGGAAATCGACAAAGTAGATTGACGATCCATCCCCGCGTCTATGAAATGTTTGGGTTCTATGCTTCGTGCAATATTGCCGAAGAAACTCAGCCACCGCGGCGCAGTAATATATGCTTGGCATGCCTAAAACTAGGGCAACATTAACGAATATTTATTCTGGGAAAAGTTTTTCAATTTATGGCTTAGCTTTTTGTTTATAAAGAAAAACGGCGACCAACTTTTAGGCCGAAGATAAGTATAAAATTACACTTCTTACTACGAAATACTAAAACTTTTGTTTTTTTATTCAGATAAGTGGGAAATAATGATTTCTGTTACCGCAAACGCCGTTTTCACAACCACCGTTTAGGAAAATACCTACTGCGATCCTTATTTATAATATTTTTTGCTAACATTTTTATAACATTCTGAAAGTACTACTCCGCGATACATGTATCTTAATTTTTTAAATAAACGTAAATGGTTCTACAATAAATACTCGTCACTGTCGACCTAGTTTTAGGCCGGTACCATTATGTAACCTCTTACGCATTTACAGTCCTACGACGAGTGTGACTCAATATCGTATTTCCTTCCCGCCGCTCCTGTCAGCAGTCACTCAAGCGAGCACGGTTATAAATTCACTATTATGGCAGAAATCAAACTCATGAAATACGTGTTAGGCGATGCGACGTATAACAACAAATAGTAATCAAAATGGTTAAGCGTACTTACCTGCATGTGAAGTTCTGTCATAATTTCATGGGGTGCCCCTTCCATAAAAATTGAATGTAATACTGCCTATTTTATACCGATATAATTTTAATAATACGACCTTTTTATTATTCATTTCCCCATTCATACTCTATACATCTCATTCTTTAAGAACCACTCTGTAAAGATGTCAGGGACTCTTGAAGTACTATTAGAAGTGTCACTTAGGGTGAGAGTAATTTATTCGGAAGAGGTACTCCGTACAATTATGTTACTTACAAGTAATTTCGTTTAATCCAATTGTATTTCTGTTTTTATTTATTTGTGCGTTACAAACAAAAGAAAGCTTTTACTATCTTTTTGCACTTATATTGTAATTTTCCATTTGACATTTATTAATATATTGTTACGAACATGAGACTACGATGAACGTAGTATCTTGCATTTAATGTTTCGAGCGTCTCCCGTTTAGTAGGCTACAGGGGATCGACATTGACCACTTAGGCGGCCCGTCAACATTACAACAACCTCCGTTAACATTATTGACGCTAATATTGACAATCTTATAGATCACCCGGGGGTGATTTTACAGTTGTTGAGAATTTAATAAGTTTAAAACTTTTGTAATTTTGAGAGGTAACGTAATTAATAATAAACATTAATGTCTTAAGTACATTCGGGTTATGGAATTTTGAAATTTGAACTAACATTTTAATACAGTTTTTGCTAATATTCACGTTCCTAAAACCGGGGATCAAAGCCATTATTATGAAGTGTATTATTGATCGGACGGCTCAATGTTTAATTCGCTGGTAAGGTTCTCTGAAGAATTAAAAAATCCAGTACCGATGTGCCATAAACGTTAGGATCTTGATGTTATGATGGTAAAATCAGTGTTGTGTACGTTCTCCTGATTTTCGACGTCGTTATTGTATCTGGGCTTTTCGTGAAAAAGGGAGGATACAGATGAAGATTCTCAGCTTCTCAACGAAGCATTTCGGCTGTTAAAATCATCAGTAGTGGTGTCCATTGACCTATATAACATTTACGAACAGCATAATGCTAATAAGCTATGGAAATACAATGGTCCAACACTAGCATTAGTAAAAAGGGCGTTTTCGGGCATTATGTTTAAAGCCGATATGGAAATATTGTCCTACACCAATCCACGGCCAACGTATACCATGCACGACGCGTAGCTTCACGAATCGCATGGGAGCTCAACAAACCAAGCTGAATATATACCCCATGGATCCCCCGGGACGTATTATACAAGCCCTGGGTCCTCAATAACACAGACTCCGTCTACGCATCCGACCGGTGAAATATCACAAGGACAGACCAACCAAGATATAAATACTGCATTACTTTACATATAATCACTGTAGTTTATTTTTTCCTCGTGAATACAAAGAATAAATCAAAGGAGTAAGATTATCAAAGTGGTTAATGAAATGTATCAGATTTATTCTAAGTTTGTTTATAATACCTATGAATAATACAGGGCCCGGCAGGGAGGCACGATGTTTTTAAAAAGACTGTCACACTTATTTGCGAACAAATTTCAAAATTTATTGTTTTCATACATTGCTGATGCATTACCATTTAAAAATAAATATCGAAAAATAAGAAAAAAAGACTAAAGTGTACATAGACGGACCACGTACTTTAGAAGCCCTTTTCAAAACCATAACGCAAGGAATTTAAAGGCTTCCGCGTGCCATGCTTGAAAGGGGTATAGACAATTTCGCCACCCATCTACAAAAAAGCCATGATAAAAATAGACGTCACTTAACTAATGTGATTTTTCGCATCTAATTATTCTTTTCTCATTTTTTGGTATGTATTATCAAATGACAATGCATCAGTTATGTATAAAAACAATAAATTTTAAAATTAGTTCGAAAATAAATGTGTGACAGTCTTTTCAAACAACACCATACCTACCTACCGAATGCTGTACCATATTTTGTTATGATTAGTACACGTAATTTTCAAGTAAAATCAGAAGTAAAAAATTTGTCGATGCGGAGCGATACGAGTCGGTTCTCCGTTAGATAAGCATCCGATTTACGAAATCAGTTAAACGCTAAAGTTGGGGTTTTTTATTACAAATGAAAGCTACTTTAAAAATGAGTACTGATAAAACAAAACCAATATTTCGGAATCAGCATAGCTGCCAGTGCTACTGAAACATTATAAGCCATTCCGTAGGATGGGGTTATATTAGACCCGCAGGTGGTACCTGGAAAGTTAAATATCAAACTAACAAGTTTTACCGTGTGCATGAAATAATTACTGTACCAAATGCTGCATAAAATGTTTACGTATGAGAAAGTCGGGGCGTTTGTTTCATCTTTGGAAGTACATGCACAAAATGCTCACCCACGCTGCACAACTGTGAACGCACTGGCGTACATATAACCCATTAATTAGAGACGTTGTTGATGCAAGGACCAAATGGAACCGTTCTTGGCCCGGAATCGTGCTAAACGAACTTTTACCGGAATTCATAGTTACGCGTAATTACGTTACGTGGTTTTAATGAAAGGGATACTTACCGGACTTTCGTTTTACATACATATTTTATAAGAGCAACGCGACTATAATTTCTGTCCTGGAGTAAGGGTAGGATTCCCAATGTATTAACGCGCGTGTCACACAGATAATTGGAGTAATATTGCCACAACATTGAATATTTGATTAATCAAGCCTGTGAAGAGGCAAGGCCTTGTCCCGGGCCAAGTGCAAGTATTATCTTATTATACCTGATTACCCGACATGAAACTATGATTAAATTTGTTACCTACCGCATCAATAGTGTGTTTCATGAACGGTTTGTTATATCTATCACGTTTGTTGAGCTCCAAATTTTCGGTTTCATTACAAAATCTATTCTGCCAACGCCAGGCAAGCAGCACGAGCTCTTCCAATATTCGGGACATGTATTCAGGTGCACAAAAAATAATCACTTATCTGCCACATATTCCACTTTGATTGGAGGCACCTCGTACACATACAATTTACGGTGAACTTAAAACAACGATCAAATATCTCGAAATTTACTTGAAATAAAAAAGAAACAATGGCAGAGTTTAGAAATAATTAGATTTGAAGCCATCTATTTGTGTAATGATACGTTTGGACCATACAGAGTGTCCCTTAAATGGTGGTAGCTCATTAACGGTGCGGTACCTCGGATAATTCTAAGCAGGTTTTTGGGTTTAATTGTAAACATTATTCATATAATTGGCAATATACTACGTTAATTGAGTAAACAACATCTGTGTCATTTTACCGCAGTCCTCCTCAACAATATTAAGAGATATTAAAACTTTTTAAAATAATGATATGTATCACTGAATTTAAAACCAAAAACGGTATTTGTCTGTATTGTCCAGTCCAGTCAATTTTGTATACCTATTCAAAACCGTATAGTCCGTTTTTCCGTGATATTTGAGCGGTCCGACACTTTTTCAACGGTGTACTTACTCATACTGAACTTTGTATACTAATGATTTACAGTCAGAGCTTCAAACTCAAATCTGATCTTGCCACTATATTTGCCAATATATTTAGCAGGGTGCAAGAACTTATAAGACGATAGTAAAAACCAAGTGGGAATTAATGTAGAAACCAGTTGCTTACTTGATCTCAAGTATGACCAAGAAAGAATGAATGCAATAGAACGACTGTGTACGAATAGCTTGCATGATCGAACACAGTGATTGTTGCCGGGTGTAAGTGTCATGTTTCCAAACCAGTGAGTTTCAATAGCGAACGTTTCAAATTTAAAGAATGCATCGGAATTGCGGCAAGTTCAATGACCCATTGCGCTGTTTGTCGGTTAATCGAACGTGTCGAGCGATCGTACGTGCACGCACGAAAGCTCAAGCGCGTTCGCGACGCCAATGTGCACATATACATGCATTCGGGCTTACACTCCATTTATTACGTGGTTGAGGCATGGGCTAAAATACATTTGTCTGTGGGCTGGAATCGCGCTAAATGAGATTCCGCAGCATGCGGACCACGTTTGCAAGACTTTTAATTAGTCCTGCTCCCAGGCTTTGTCTGTTCCGCCTGCTGATTATGCACATCAGCGTGCGCTAAGCCAGCCAAGACTTCTCTTCTCCTCAGGATCTGACAACGATTCGAAGTCGAAATTACTGATTGCTGACACAATGGTGGATATTGGATGAAACGAGATAACGTGAAAACCTCTTAAATTCTCGAGTTTTTAATCTATGGGGTAAATTTCGCGGGGACATTTGTAAAGTAATTAATTAAATGTGAATTATTGGGTAGACAAAAAATTAATTTCGGTTAATTACAATACTATATATGTGTCACAACCGAAAATACTTTCTTGCCAATGCAATAGATTTGTTTGACAGGGTCTACAGATTTGTTTACACAAAATTCCAGCTGCGACCGTTTACCTCTTTGAAAGTTATTCAATTTTTTCATAATTTTCGGTGTTGTACATACCTGTCAGTCAAATTAGCCATTCTTTTTATTTTTATGAATCGTGCGTTGAAAAATACATTTTTTGGACGAGACTGGAAATTCTCGTTAAGCTACAGTCTTTTTTGAACCGAATTATAAAAAGCAAATAATTCTACGGTAAACCCGTCCGCGGGTAGAAATGTTTGAAAAAAAGTGTTCCAATTTTTCAGTCTCATAAGTCCTCGAAAATTGAAATAAAAAATCTCCAAAAATTCGAGCCGCTTATCTCACCTCTCTAACAAACAAATCTATTGGGTTGTTGCATACCGAGTCCAACCGTTATCGTGTTTTCGAGCGAGCGCCATATTTCTCCTATCTTCCTAAACCTAACAAACATTTTATACGCCTAAACTTTCAATCCTCTTGATTCACTCCTGATGCATCCTTACTGATTCACGTATTTTCCAATGTTCACTTCGATGCCCTTTGAGCAGAATTTTCTTACCACTTCTCCTTCATCCCTTCTATTTCATTGATCTAAAAATCTGACATTCCTCATTTCTACGGGTCCTTCCGCCCGTCAGAATATTTCCGAATTCCGAACAGTACGCACGTCTTTTGCAAAATCTAGGAGTATCATTAAAACGACGTAAGTTCACGCGTGTTATGTCCGTCAAACCTTTTTGATACATTGTATCCATCGATATTAGAGACGGCAATTAGTCGAGTTTATTTAGTTAGTTGAATAAAAGTATTTATTTCGTTACTAACTCCAACAATTACAATTCTTCCACCTTGAATACAACAGAGTTGACAAGAAAGTATTTTCGGTTGTGACACATAGAGCATTGTATTTAAACGAAATTACTTTCATGCCATCCCCATAGATACTTGTGTTTTAGCGCTGCCTTTCGTGCATTGATTCACCCTATACCGAAATAACCCGTATTCAAATTGACGGTGTAACGTATCGTGGCATGCTGAGACTTTCCTTTTTACAACAGGCATTCATAAAATAAGACATGATCGATACAAGGGTCTGCGTTACATACGGAGAAAAATCCTGGACACAATTTGTAAGGCTGAGGCCAAACAGGCGTACTAATTGCAAGTACGCGCGTAACAACTCACGTAATATACGCTCGTAACAACGCACGTAATAACACCCGTGCTAACAATACATTACTGTTCGTGAATACGGTTGCCCTAGCGATGTGCGCTAAAAATCGGGTAACCCTGCTTCCACCGACAATGGTTAACACTAGAGCTATAAGACCAGTCATCATGACTGGTTTGAAATATTTATTTAAGGCTACACAAATTAACCATTTTTAAGTAAGTGAACGAAAATTTATTTTTTAAGTAGTGTGAATATATGTAATTTTAGGAATATACTTTTGAACCATATAAAAATTGGTTTAAAACAATGGTAGAAATAAGTATACATACCTCGTCGGTAGTTCTAGTGTTAATTTAAAAGCTAATTTTTACTGACGATATTGATACACCGACAAATTGAAATTACCAACAACCATTCCCCCGACATTGTTTTCACCGACGCTATTATTTCACAGACATCAAGTATTTTCAAGATATTTTATTATGTTGCTATTACATACTTACATTATTAATCAATATAACTACACGCCACAAATAGCGAAAAAAAAGATAAAACCATAGCCTCGGTGATGCATATGCACGGCCGCATGGTTAAGGCCAGGCGCAAGTTGAGACGTAGGGTGACGCACACCTGCGTGCTGGGAGAGCGGAAGTTGAGACCGCAGTTCTATCGCCACTGCGTGCTTGTCACGTTGTGACAACATTATGTCTGAGATGACTGCAATATATATTGAGTCTTTACTAAGTGCAGAATCTGATTACGATGATATCGAAGACGATTATGGCAACATTACTTCAAGGAAAGCTTCTGAAAAGCAGTTACCAAAAAAAAAATAAATAAAATCTCACGGAGGATTCGTCCTTCAGGACGAATTTTCTGATAGAAACTTTAAGAATCATTACCGCGTAACCCGCAAACAGTTTTTCAAATTGCATGGATTCATCAAGGGGTCAACAACAATCTTTTCGCCCAAACTGCTTCGATCAATTTCTCTGCCATCGTGGAAAAATCTAAAACTTAAAACTTGAAAGGAAAATTTTCTTTCGCACCGGTAGTTGTCACGTAGTGAGAACTGCTGCGGCACAAGTATGTACAACCCTTCGTGACTCACCACCGCGGCACGCAGAAACTGTGACACGAGCCAAAACCTTCGTGACTCGCGACACGCAGAATCTGCGTCACCTCACACTGCGTACGGACATTCGCTGTTACATCCATTTCAGTGTTTCACAGAAACTCACGGTGAGGCAAGTCACCTCACCTCACCAACCTGCGTGTCAACTTGCGCCTGGCCTTGTCGGTTACGAATACTCTACTTTGTTACCGATCCTAAATACATAAACACGCGCGTACACCGCACGTCGAGGGATGTCAACAACCGTTGTACGCGCGTGTATTTTGGAGCACGTCGCTCATGTGACCGCGTTCATAAACGGTAATGTATTTTTAGCACGGGCGTAATTACGTGCATTGTTACGGGCGTATATTACGTGAGTTGTTACGCGCGTACTCAAAAGGGAACTCGAACCCCTCGGAATATTTCATATGAGAATTACGACATGAGATGCCCTGCCGAGAAGGGATCGCTACAATAGAAAATTCATCCGAAAGCGAAATAAGCGGACAAAAGAGACGGAATGTCAAGGATGGACAAGACTCGGTGTTACCCATTATGAGGGGGCACTTGAGAGTTCTTTCCCGAAGGTTTGCGAATGGTCAGCACATTCTCCTCAAACCGCGGGAATGCGAGAACAACATCGCCACCGAATTCTGTATTCCACGCTTTGAAAACGCTGGTATAAAAGGTGGACCCACGAGCCAATACCTCGCTTACGATCTTTCGAAGTTCCGCGTCAAATTACATTCTATGCGTATCACTTATATATTTTCTAAGTGCGGCGTCACACTACATTCCCGAAGTTTCTTCGAGTAACACTGTCAGTTTAATCAGTGTTAGGCCCGGCGTACATTGGGACGTGTGCTACGCAGCACAGCTTTTTGTAACACATAGGTTTAAATGCGAGGACAGATAATTGGGACGCAGGGCAGGCGACGCAGTAGAGCACAGCACTGCGCCGAGCAGTGTTCGTGGCACAGATTCCTGCGGGATGTAGGAAAATGAAATTTTAATACAGTTTGACTACCTCGAAAACCCCCATTCGTTCTTTCCGGAAAAGATACAAGGTCTAGTCTCGCGTACTTGTATTTGGCCCGAGACAAGATCTTGTCTCTTGATAACGCTTTCCAGATAAACGATCGCGTTCTTGTGTTGCACACTTATTAGTGCAACCGTTATTTAGTTTTTGACACAGGGACTCTACCGTAGTATATTTGTAAATTCTTACCCATAGCAAACATTTTTAAATGTCAAACCCCTTAATTTTCCAACCTCCAACCCGTCGTCCTCTGACCATAACCTTCGTATCCCTCACAGTTAATCATCATCCCTTCTACTTCCCTTCTTTGTCAAAATCCGACTTTTCCTTCTAGCGATACCAAACGCCACAGCCGCGCGTTTCCTTGTACTCAATGGCGAGACTTCTCGCGAACTTGAATACTTTTGTGGTTACCGTGTATTTTGAGCGACGAATATTTTCGTATAATTTTCGTTAACCACGTTAATAAATTTTAAATCCAAGGAATTTGTCTGTTCATCCGGGAATCCAACATCAGTTTTGTGAATATTTCCATGCACTTCTTCATTTCGCACCTTGGTTTTCGCGAAGTATTGAATTTCATGGTAAAGTTTGGGGAAAGGAAGTTCAACGACCAGGACATTATATGTAGATATTATCTCACTGGGTTTAATCGCCGGCAGTCGAGAGGCTAATAAATTGCCTCTCATTTGGTTTAAGCGCCTCCTGGAATTATCTATACCTGTACCAAAGTTTCTGGATTATCTCGTAGACTGCCTCTCACTTGCAGCTTTCCGTGCATAGTGGGGCCGTAGATAAAAAAAATCACGTATCTTAATATTACTATAACTAAACCAAAGAACACACGTATCGTACTGAACGTGTTAACACGCGGGAGACTTCTAAGCACGTAATAATTTTCGTATTTATACGTATAACATGCCTGCGCGTACACATTTGTAGCATGTCCAGTTCACGTGTAATCGAATGCGTTTTACCGCATTGCATGTTACAGGACAGTTCGTATTTAGTTAGTTTCAGTAGCTCGTCTAAAGCTAGAAAAACATTTGCGAGGCACAACGGTTTAACACGTCTTTTCATGCCACGCCATTACACGTGTATGACTACCACACACGTGGTACTCCATTTATTTCGACTTAAAACACGTCTGCACATACAAATTGGTAACACGGATGTCTGTAACTGAAGACGTGTTAACGCGTTGTTCGGTAGGTACTAGTGTGTTCCTTGCGTTATACACGTAATATGCAAACGCTTTAGTGTGTATGATCTTTAGCTGTACCAGTTACATTTTTCCCACGTTACTTTTGCGGCTAAGTACTCACGGTTCGAAAAATCCGTGTACGTCGAGCACTACTACGCGTGTGAAAAGTGTGTGCGGCGTCTTAGGAAAAAAAAAATCGGAAACGCCTGGCTAATTTCCTGATACGATTATTTGTGATATTAAGGGCATTCTCAACCATTTTTTTTAATTAGAAAGATATGAATTAAGGACTAACTGCGATGTTAACAAAAGTAATAATTTCGAGTACCTGGAGTACATGGAGTAGCACACCATCTACACCTCTGCACTTTGAGAGTGGTATTATCCTGATTAACTATGCATTTTATGTCTAAGAGATTCTTCCTCTGTTTTTCGTTCCCACCTGACTCATGGATAAACTCAATTCGTTTAATTTTCCCTACTTAAAAGGGTAGATATATCTGGGTATATTATCTTATCCGTTACGGTGGCTTAACTCTCATTGCATTAATTCATTAACTCTACGTTCTTCTCGCGAGAAGCAGAAAATTCCATTCCCGTTCATGAAAATCAGAGACACTTTATATATTTATTTTTTAGTCCAAAAATACAGGTAATATTAGAATTTTTATAACAACGAAATTCAAACTTTTTGCAATTCATCCGTGCTATTACAATTTTATGTTTACGCAATCCAGTCTATGTCTGGTTGTAATATAAAAAGCACCTTGAAAACCCAGTATTTAACAGACACGGTATATTCTAATAATATTTATTGCATAATGGAATTACCGGAAGATCATTATGAAACGCAAACCACACTTTAACCCTACGTAACTCCAGTCGATGTTTGTTACGTGGTTAAACACAAGTGTTTATATATTTAGATAATTAATGTATTCGTTTACAAATTTATGATTAGAATAATGTAAAAGAAATAGTACAAAAAATGCCTTTCCTTAATTCTTTTCAAGGTTCACGTAGGTTTAACCAGGAGGTGCTAGATATATCGCAGACATAAATTACATCAGATAAGAGTAATATATTTTTAAAATAGACTGCGTGACACCCGTCCTCCATGCGACTAACGTAGGGTTAAGGAATAGGAATAGGACTTCAGTTTGCATTTTACAATGCCCACGCTGTGTACGGAATGTTTCTAAATATTTAACATGGAAAATGAATATCAATGTATACAGTAAAGATATTGTATGAAAATGAATTGTCATATAGCAGCTAATTGTAAATAAAATGTTTGTTTATTCATAACAGTGACTGTGTGCATACATGTACGTAATGTTTGAAAACAGGTTTTATGATTCTACCGACTTATAATAATCGTTGCAGGAGTACAAAATTAATAATCGACACATTTTTTAAGATCGATAATTTTGGTGTCAAATGCAACAAAAAGAAATCTCACCGGGACTTACGCAAGTAGCGAAAGCCTGTGTTAGTTATGTTTACCAAGTATTCTTTGTCGACATCACTGACGATCTTCAGCTCGTCGGGAAACGACCTAAACTACCGAAATAGAAAATTACATTTTGCATTCACCGTATTAATTTTACGATGCATATTGATTAATCATTTTGATCCTGTCAATGATTACTATAATGCTATAAGTCCATAAAGGCTTACAATTATACCTTTTTTAAACACGTTGTAGTGTCCAATCTTGATACATATCGTTAAACAATGCCAATATTCATTTAATAAAAACAACAACTACCAATAAGACGAAGAAATATGAAAGAATAATTTTGTATGTTTCAAAGAAGTATTTACATAACACGCTATGCTAACCCAGATAATACTCGTTACACGAAGCATAATATTCTATACAGCTAATTGTATTATTTTTTATTTGCATTTTTTTAGATAATGGGCAAGTGGTACGTGGTGGAGGTGTTGAAGCACAAAATTGACCTACTCAAACCGCTAGGTGGATCATACGTTGTCGATTCCTGCCCAATCGTCCAGTTAAAGCCATTCGAGTATTCGTCGTTGAAGTTACTGTGGGCCGAGAAGGCAGGAAATATTGAATACACATTCCGGATACCGGACATATCTAGGAAACCTGGCTTCTGGCTCTCCACGTCTTTGCAAAATGGTAATTTCACTTTGGAATACCAGGTGAGTTTAAAAGGGTACCATACAATTTACAGGCGCAATTTATACAAGCCCTAATAAACAAATATTCTTTTAAATGCTATACGGGTGCACCGGTGCTGACGGACGATGAATGTAGGCTATTTCCGTGAATTTTCAAATATAAAACTGTGTTATAGGAATAAAACTATCGAACGAGTGCGCACGTTCCAATTTCGGTGGGATTTATCTTATTTGGTGTAGTTTGCTCCGCTGAACAGGAATCCGCTTTCGGAAGTCGGCGTACCATTATATAGGGTGCCGCGTAACTAACTCGACATCGGGAAATGCGGGGGTAGCTGGGGTGATTGTCAACAACTTTTTTTTTTTTTAATCTAAATGTTGGTCCCGGCCTTACTTTTAAATTATGAACGAAACGCGTATGTGAATCGGAGCGCGTATCGAGCGCGCGCTCGAAACGAGAGCGTGACTCTGAATTGCACTCGACCGCGAGCGTGAACAAAGCACTGACAGACTAAATATCGAGAAAAATGTACGGCAAATATCACATGGTGTTCAAATAAACTATTAAGTCTTTGAATAACTCTATTCAATATTTTTGCACGATATCCAAAAAGAATTAAGAGTTTTAGCACGCGTGGAAAAAAATGGTTTTCATAACAGCACTCTCTCAGGTGGATAAATGATGTTTTAAGAAAAACGGTTTCGATAACTAATGTTAGAAAAATCTTGTTAAACTTGCACATTCCTCTACGAATTTACCTGTTTCGATGGAAGCAGGTCGTTAGCACTGGCAACCCGGTCACTGTGCCGATTCTGACCTTCTCAAGAATCTCGAGAACCTCAACAGCTGATTTTACGGCCGGGTCGGTGAACTCACTTTACGCTGACGAACACTGCGAACTGCACTTGCCTAATTTGTGGCAGGACGTACGTCAGTTCGCAGGTACACGGACACCCCCGAAAGTCTAGCGGCGATCAGGTTACATTACCGAACGTGCATTTCACTGCGTTAGCGGTATCACCGGTAACTCGTCATAAAAATATTATTATGTAGAGGAACGTATTTGAGTCCACCGTAAAGAGATGAGTAGCCGTAAAATGAGGCGATTCTTTCCAGATCATCGCTGGCTCGACGAGTCACATTCTAACGCAACGCAAAATTCCAAACGACGTCGAACGTATTCTTGCATTCGTGGTAGCATCAGTGTCGCGAAAGTGGCCACCGTGCGGGGTATTTTTCAATAAACAAAATATTTCGTAACATCACTTTACCCCGAGAGCCATGATTTATCGACAGACTCGCGCAAAACACTGACGAGCGGACGGTGATGTCTTCTGAATCTTGTTCCACCCGTGTTTAATGTAAGATAAATGGACGGACTTTTGCAAAGCGTTTCCACGTGTACTTCCACTAAATCCCGACCATTTCCAAGATCCGAGGGTAGTCTAGCTGTCTGAGGAAAATTTTCTGTCAGTGTTTTGCACGTGTTCGCTGAAAAATTATCGCTTTCGAAGTAAAGTGACGTTACGAAATGTTTTAGTTAGTAAAAATATTTCATAAGGTGGTCACTCTCGCGACACCGATGCTACGACGAATGGAAGAATCGGTTCCTGTACATAATTGTTTGATTACGAGTTATCGGTGATGGTGCTCGCGCAGTGAAATGCATGTTCGGTAAAGTGACCGGTAAAGTGATAGAGTGTAGCTTCAGTTATCTCTATGGGTTTAAAAAAAATTAATTTCCAAAATCCACCCGGAAACTGCTTAATCATTTAACTATAATATATTTCATAAATTAATTTCATAAACGAAAGTATCCGACGCTTTATTGAAAATTGAAATCAGGCAGATAAAAACAGACTGATTTTGAGATATACTGTCGATTACATCGAAAAATATAGTTTTGAGATGAGGGCACTTGAACTTCATTTAACATTACAACCCGCCGACGCGTTGTACACGTCCCGCGATCTTTAAACCTTTATAGCTCCGGCAATTCGATGAGATCCGGTACGGCCTTCGGGAATACATTTTTAAAACTGTAAATATTAAGAAAATAAATTTCTTTAACTGTCACAGTGGTGCACCCCATTAAATTAAGTATTACAAGAAAAGGATTAAATAGAATCACCCAGACTAACGACGTTGTAGACCACCTATATAATGTCTACAGTCTGTGAAAAACGAATGAATTCCCGACTCGTATTTATTAAAATTTTTGTCCCACTTTAAGATGTAGGATATGCTTGTAAATTTTGTGCTACTCTTTTAAACTCACCCTGTACATTAATCATTCTTATTTTTACATACAGGGTGCGGTAAATTTTATAGTACATAGTTGGATAAATGTTTTGTCCAAAGTTACTTCCAACATAATTTTGTCAATAATAATCAACGACACTTTAACCGTGGATTATAATAAGGGCAGTTGATGTTTTCCATAACGGCAAAATTCCGATTGAAACGAAATGGTATAAGTATATCAATCTACTCTACACGCCTTGGTCGTCCGCAAAATTGACCCTAGTTAAACCTACCGTCCAGCCGGGTGTTACAGTGATTATAAAACCAGTTATTGTAAAGTAATAAACCTTTGTAAGTTGGAATGGCTTGAGTTTTCGAAAAATTGAAGTAAGACTTTCATTACTTACTAACAACAGGCGTAATCCTAAGGTTTGCCACGAGATCGAGTCTGAACAGTCTCCTTTCCCATTAGAGGCTGATGCCATCCAGCCAACAAGACACAATGGTCCCAGGAGGACTGAGTGATCCGATAAATGTTGAAAACAATAACTTACTAACAAATAGTGTAACCTAAACAAGATTGAAGTCGTAGAAGTTCTACGTTGGTAGACCAAAATTTAATATACTATCGAACCTTTATAAAAAGCACGCCATCAAGTTATTGTAGTTATTAATTACGTTAAAAAAAAAAACATTTTCGTGGGAATGTAGTTAATGTACTAAAATATGCGGACATTATAATCTTACCTGCTTTATTCAGCTGAAAATCGGCAATTTATACTTGCTCAAATTTCTCGATTTCACACTTTTTGTATGAAGAACTTTATATTAGTGAGCAACGGTTTGTATCATGAATTACTATTTATTAATTTTTAGAGATGTGCATAGACTTTTTAAGAATTTTAAGAGCTTTCATCGAACCTAAGAATTTTCAGATGTTTTCAGAATCCCGATTAAGAATTTGTTTAAACTTGTTTAACCATGTGTCGATAGCATTAGCAGAAAACTTTTGTGTCAGGAAAATTATCCAATCCTCCGGAAACCGACTTTTCCAAACAAACAGACGAGAATAAGTTGCGGTCGCCGAATTTTTCATCTGTCCTTCATTTTCCAACAGGTACCATGGTGGAGAGAGAATACAGTCAGTTCACCGGTAGTGTACACGTGATGAAGGCCGTAGCATCGGACATGGTTCTCACCTTTTGCTCCCGAAGTCCTGACGACCAGCTTTACTCTATTTTACTTGGCCGGGAGCACATCCTCCAGAAGAGCGACAAACAGGGTGTCCATAACCTTCTGGGTCGCCGTGGGTTGAAAATCAGTATCATTCAGGAGACCTGTATTAATGGCACGGTATGGAGAAGAGAATCGTTCGACATCGTCGTCTTGACAGCTCTGATAGGACTTCTGTCTTCGAGCATTCTCTTCAGGCCCTGGCAGTAGTGATTGCCAAATAGTAACAACGAATGAAACTCGAGATGCAGATTGTTAGCTGTTTGAGTATGTCGCCATGGACTCTTGGTCTCTGACATAATTGGATCTGAAAAGTTACTGTACCGGTAAAGGTTTCTTTTATCGGTTACTGTCATTCCTTCCGTAGCTGAATTTAAATAATTGGTAAAGTACAATGGGTAAATGTCACGAATTTGCAACGGGTAATAGTGATAGTTCGATTGTTGATCTTGTTGGGACTGCTAGTTGGATGACCAATAGCCCAATGGTGTTAGTAGAAGTGTGAATCATGGACGTGAAGGACGGAGCTTAAGGCAGGCTTTCCGTGAACGCAGCATCCTGTACATCGCAGAAGTATTTGAAATCAAAGCAGGGGTTGCCGTGAGGTAACGGGTGGGGGAGGTCACGTCGCTAAATTGCCTAGTAGGCCTGCGTGATTAACTAGTAGTGCACTCAGTGGTCAGAGCGCCCTGGGTGCTACAGCTGGTCGGTCTCTCTTATACCCTCTTATACGCCCTCCGTACTTTCTCCGCAATGCTAAGGTTTCCCGGCTCTCGGTCCCTCACGTTAATGGTGCGAGCACAATTCTGTTGTCGGTGATTAGTAAACTTGTTTAGGTAGGGGAAACTTAAATTATCGCAAATTTAATAGAGATTTCACTACCGATCGCTATGAGCGATATTCGAATTGGCTGAAAAATACCATAGAACTATGATACGATAACAGAAAATATTTAATAATTTATTAACGTAAGATATAGGGGAGAGTGGGGAATCTATTACTGGTGTCGCTTTATCACTCAGACAATTTCACATTTGTCCAACAAAAACAATTGAAAACATTCATTGCACCCTTACTTCACTCATTAACTCGTTTCGTTTCATTTATAGACTTATACGAATTAATCAAGTAAGTAAACATTGAGTTTCCTTAACGGTATATGAAACAGATATAATGTTACCATAGATTAATTGTCAATTTGAAAATATATATAAATGATTATTCTAAAAAAAAGGTGGTTTAATGTGCACCACTCTCTCCTACAAGTTATTATTCATCAATTTTAATCTCATTGAAGTCCGGAAACTTTTAAACTGACAGTAATCGTAATTTATAATGAAATGAATATTCGAATACGTGAATCTTAATCGTTATCTCCTATTCTGCAAAGTTTCATTGTACCACCGCAAACGAATCATGAAGTAAGTTTCATGTTACCCAAAACAAAGTAACGTGTGTACTTTGTAATACTAACAAATTGTTCTACCAAACTTTGTAAATTATGGGTTGAGCCCGAGTGGGGTTGGGAAGGAGAAAGAGAAAGAGAAAGAGAAAATATGAATGTGCTACTATCTTAATGAACTCTCCGATACCTCGAGGTCGGTTTAATCGTGAATATACATCTAATTGCTACGAACTAACGGTCTGGCGGAGTTTCTTCATGTTCCATGAAACTCTTTCGATTCTCAGCCCACAAGATCATAATAAACTGTCCACTACAATAACGAAAGCATGGATAACAGAGCGTTAAGGAATTACGGGGTGAGCCAGTGTTTTTGACAAAGTTCCTCTTAACAGTATGTTTTTCCATACGCGTCAACTGTGAAAATATTTTTTATAAGAAAAGTCAGAAAATAACAAATAAATTCAAAAAATATCAGTTAAGCACAATTAGTTCAGAGTAAATGAAAACTGCACTGCGATTATTCTTCGTCAGTACTCTCCATTTGGTACCCTACAAATTCTCAAAAGTACTCCATATCCAAACAAATAAACAGATTCCGGGGACTAACCGTGTAGTTTAAATGCTATTGTCAAAACAAATGTAGTGATGAACATTATCTCACCCTGTATATTGCCCTAACCAACGACGAAATGAAAGAATCCGTTCTGCATAGATCACCCAGTTACTCACGATAACGCTGTTCACCGAGAACAATTTCCTTCGAGGTTTCTCTCGTCGCTGGCCCTCTGTATATTATTTCGTTTTCCGTCAAGTCACGTAGATTTTACAATCGTTCTCTGCCTTCCTTTTTATCTTCTTTTGCTTCGCTAGTATCGTGGGATTCTGTCAGGTGATAAGCGTAACGATATTCCCGAAATTTTATTCTCCAAGGAACTGTCACCCTCGAGTTTCCCTAATTGCATGTACATAGATGGTCCGGAATTTCGTGCAACAATACCGAGAATACCAGTATTTATAATTGGTATTGGTCTGAAATTGGATTGTTAAGTCAATAATCTGACGTCCAATTTTTGACATAAGAGATTAAGTGTAAAGTTAATTTGGATACGACAGATATACAGGCTAATAATGCAAACTGTATGTGTTTGCATTATGGATAGTATTTATTGCAACCAATATTATTATAATATTATTCAGAAAAATTTCTAGCGTTATAGGAATGTTATTAAAAGGCATATTTGCCCATTGTTATTTCGAAGCCACACAACACTATATTTATGCAAACCGGAAACAAAACTAACATTGTAGTAGTATGTGTCGCGTCAAAAAGTGGTAAGTGTTTAACTATTGAGATTAACAATTTCAGTCTTAAATCATGTGTCCTCTTCAGCTCGAAAATTCTTAAGTTCAAAAAGGGAAATGTATTCGTATACAGGGGGAAGTCATTAACAACGGCTATCTCAAATAACTTATTATTGATTAAAAAAAAAATGTTTTGTACGAATTTTGTTAGGTATATCCGATGAAACTCGTCAACAGAAGCACTTTACTTTTTTCATATCTTGTACTTCCGGAAATATGGTTATTTAGACAGGTCATCTTTAATTTTTTAAGTTACACCGTGTTTTTTTCTGATACCATGTTATATACGTAAATAAAACGGCTCGAATGATTTTCAGTGATTTATTTTATCATGATCTTACTTTGAAGTTACATTATTAACAAACGAACTTGTTCTCTGTGTAGTAATAATGAATAAACGTACTGATAAACGTAAGTTGCTAGCGGTTACTGGCTCACCGATTTGTAAATAGTTTTGGTTCCCCGATTTGAGGGCGATCATACGAGGTAACATTATGGCAGACCAATGGATTCGTCTTTTTATCGGTTACGATACTACCCTACGATAAATACGTGGTGCCATCTAAAAAATTGAATGTCACTTTGATACGTTACGAACACACAAAAAGAACTAAAATGCTTCTGCTAAATCAGTCAGTTCGGCTACAACAAATTTTGTATAGGACAGTTTTTCATAAAATGAACAGATATCGATTTGTTTCAGATGACAGTTATTATTGCTTCATCCTTACAATAAATTCGAACAAAGTAAAAAACTGAGTGCCGCGACTGTAGCTTATCTGACGGAACGACTTATCCTGACGGAAATATATTGAAAATTTTGGATCATACTTTTTTAATCATGCACAGGTGTCTATTAATTGCAGTCCAAAAATATGAGACCATTTTCTGGTTATCGGAGCTACTGCAAAATGAAAAAATGTTTAAATAACAATATCTGCAGTTCTCCCTTTTCGGAATATAATAGATCAGTTGGCGCCAGGTGGCAACTTGCTCTACGTGTTCCGAGAGAAAGCATCAATATGACATTAAGGTGGCAGTACACGTTGAAAATCGTGATAAATCACCAGGAAGTTCTACACCCGACTAATTCAAAAAATGTGATACTGACCCAGAAATCTGGCATGGTAAAATGCTTTTCACATATTTCACAATTAGATAAAGTCTCTTACAGCTTCGGTTTAGAAAAAGGTCACAATAAATTCCTCAATACCTCTGATTCAGAACTATTCTCACATCTGCTGTCAATTTATAACTTGCAGTCTGGCCAAGTAGTTACAACTTAGATTCTTTCCGTGTAGATATAGCGGTGTTATCTCTCACTTAGCTCCAATTAATTCGTAAGTACCAGTCGTTATGCCACAGAGAAGTTAGATCCGATAAAATTATTTGCTAAACATTTTGTACTAGCTACAAAACTAGATTACGGACTGAATTATTGAATAGTAAGAGATCGACCTATAAATCTTATTATTACTTTTGTTATTATTCTGACCGAAAGATTGTTTAATTCGTGAGCTGGGCTTCAATGAATTTAAGGACGAGATTTCATCTGATGATACTCAAAGACTGAAAGAGTTAATCCCATTACACGAAGAACTCGTTCCTCGTGAATATTAGTCATAATTGGATAGAGGTGCATGTTGTGTATATTGTATGTACTTCTATTTATGGATTTAAAATGACAATAGTAATTCGAGAACGATCGCATTGATTCTCCGAAAACCGACAAATCCGTAGCCAAGTATGAAATTCGTCTATTAGCTCGTTAGTGTGAAAATGTGAATACTATTTAGAAGTTAAGAAAATTCTGCAGACGTTACGAATAATAGCTCTATTGTATAAAGTTGGAGCTTGAGAAAACGACAAGATTCAGCGCGGAATACTCCACAATGATCAAGTCAGGTTCTAATTGCATAAGCGATTAATTTAAGAAGCGTGTAGCGACAAAGAGTGAGCGCAAAGAAATTCTGCGTTACTGCTTAACCAATGGATCCTTCAGGTACTATTTTACCAAGATGACATAGACCATGGTATAAGGAATAACGCACATCCTTATAAGCAGTGGTCGGCATTTTCAGCTCCCCTGGGTGCCACTGCTTCTCCCGCTGCTCTAGAAATTGGCGATCACAACAGGCAAAGGGGAAAATATGTTGAAATAGAGCTTCGTACTATCTACTGTTTAGGGTGCCCAAAAAATTCAATATTAATGTTCACTCTGATTGTGTAACAACCCGCGTTGTGCAACTCGCGGTGTTCAACGCGGCGCGGCGGTCGCCGTGGTTCTTCAATATTTAATTCCCGCAGCTTAGTTTCAAAGCTAAAGTGTCAATGGAAGGCGCTGTGATTATTTGGCACTTACATGAATTGACGGTGAAAAGATGCCGCAAACGCCGAATACAAAGATACCGCAAAAATATTTAAGAAGAGAAAATTTTTTAAATTAATTTATAAGATTCGATCACTGTACTCGTTCACTTCCATGTTCCATAATGATGGATGATTTTCTATCTCAAGAACTAATGTTTTGTCGAAATCCATTGCTAGAATGGTCCTTTTCCGGGTAAAAACGCGGCGGCACGCGACAAGTGGGGAGTGGTCCCAAGAGACTTCATCGAAAATTATGAAAAAATTATATCCTTACAACGCGTTTCAAGATGAACAGTTTACAAAAAATAACAGAATCGGATATTGTATGACCTCGGAGTAATTTAAGAAACAGTGTCGCCGTCTCGGAATTACAGATTTTGCCAGCGAGATCGCTGTATTTGGAGGGGAGAAACTACGCGATATCCGCGTGTAACTGCGTCATCGCAATTCACTTTGGTGCCACGTACTCCCGATCGGTTAAACACACATGAAGGACGACCCCGAAAATTTCGGAAAAATTTACAACACTTTTTCGCGATAAAAAAAAGTTTAAACAGGTCGCGCTCGAGTACGCCGCCTTCCAACACCGCTTGTTCTAACATATTTTTCGCGAAGAAGTGCAGGAGTTCCAAACTATTACACTTACGGCCCCCCCTCTGTACATCATCGAGACGGGCTTTTGAATTTGCAGAATTTCCGGGGCGGTCCTTTATGTGTTTCTCACCAACTTAAGAATATGCAGCGCCGGAAGGCGGCGTATTCCAACGCGACTTGTTTGAATACTATTTTTCGCGAACAAGTGTGGGATACCCAAACTTTGACGCATACGGCCGTCTGTATGCATCATCGAGGCACACTTGTGAATTTTTTCAGAATTTTTGGAGTGGTCCTTTATACGTTTCTAACCGCAACGTAACGATGACGCAGTTACATGCGGTGTCGCGTAGTTTGTCAGGCGCCGCGACGGCCCTGCGTAACGACTTACACTTCCCAAGTCAGCGTTCTCGCTGGCAAAATTAATAAACACGGGTGGTCAGATACAGTACGAGTTTGCCTATAAAAATTAAAAGCAATAGTTTATAACACAGGTGGTTGCACACTAATAGAAAGTTGTCCATACAAAATATGTGAGATCAAGAAATGTGAGCAAGTACAAATTTCGTATTTTGAGCCCAATAAAACAGGTATTAATATATATTAATAAATCTCCTTACCACCGTATTAAATGCACTTGGTGGTCCGCTTTTTATAAAGCTTGATGTAATGGAAACTAAATTGTACACTACCTTCATAAAAATCACAATTTTCGACTTATTTCAATGCAAAGACATTTCAAAGTTGAAGATTCGCTCGATTATACCAAAATTGGCAATGGTATGTCAGTAATCATGTACATACATATAATTGTGGAGCTATGGAAATAGAAGAGAAATAAACATTGAGGATTCATTCAACACCGCATGGTTTAAAAATATCGTTCCCTAACCCGAATTTAATAAGTTGACAACACTACGTATTTCAGGGGAGGCTAACAAAGTGCAAGTGCACTCCGCCGCCGCTATCCCTTTACCCCACTACTAGTTTCTTGGGTACACGCAGCCTAACAAAGAAACTCTAATCAACCAACCCTGCTTGAGCCATGTGGAATCAAAAACGCCTTATTATCGCGTTCCTAAGATTTATTTACAGCAATTGCAAATAACTGAAATCCTTAAAAAAAGATGTTTTAAATATACAAGAATCAAAGACATGAACCTATTGCTCAAACGTTGGATACCCACGGTCCTTGTCATTATGTTTTCGAACGGGCGCAGTATCTTTTCTATCTTTTCTATAAGCATAAGAAATATTTTATACTCCAAACGTCGCTAAAACCTTTCAATCTGATTCACTTTCTATACATCCGCACTGAGTCACCCGTTTTCTAAGGTCGAATGTCCTGTTTTTCCAACCGCTACTTTTCCACACCGTACGAGACACTCATCGTCCCTTTCGTACCTTCCTCATAGATAATAGTTTTCTTAAAACCAAAAGCCATGAAACTTGTCCAGAATATGTCCGAAATCCGAACAGTTACGACATAGATTTTCTGTAAACACTCAATACAACGTGCGAGCCCAGAGTTGTTAGGATTTCTTCTAAGTTTTTATTTTGGTACCGGATAATTCTATGAAAGAAATAACTACGTATTTTATGGTTAATGAAGTAAACAAGTCTTTTTTAGCACCGCAGCATTTTTTCCTTGAACCGGGAATCCAACACAAAAAACTGTTTAAAACATTTTAAAAATCGTTTGACGAACGATTCCCACTATTACATCTACCACTGTTGTATATTTCACCAGAGTTCTTTCCCAGAGTTCTTTCATGTTTCACTAACCACTATTTCTTTCACAGAGTTTCTGCGATTTTCTGCATATCGCTTTGCAGCGCTCCTCTTCCCGCGTCACCCTATCCTTTCCTTCCCTCTTCTCTTGTTTCTCGTCGACTCGCCTTCGCTTAGCGGTTTTTCCTTTGATGATGTCGCCACGTGATACGTAAACTGACGATCAAAGGGATCTAACACAAAGGTCTCTCAGCATCCAGTTCAAAAGTTTGAGTTGAATTTGACGTACGGGACAGGAAAACGCCGTCCACAAGCTGTGCCAAATACCGAATGTTGTAATTCGTTTAACACATTGAGTGCCAAACGCTATTGAAAAAAATTGTCATGCAGATACGCATGGTGTGGCCTTGCGAATCGGCACTGTCATTGAAATATGAATGACGTGGCAATCAATGCGTTAAGAGGAAAATGCAAGAGTTGGGAGACTGTCTGGTGTTTAGTTTGTGCCAATGGTGTAATAAGGAGGGCTTGGGGGTTGGTCGTCTCCGATTTGGATAAGCTTTGAACACGTTATAGTAGGGGGAAGTTATGCATGTATCCACAATAATTTGCTTCCAACAATTAATCGTTTTTGAGAAATGTCAGATCAAAGTTTAGAATTTTGGACAAAGATCCCGCGATCGAATCCCGGTATGGACTTTTTTCTTGAATCTTTATTTTTTTTTGTCTTTCTTACAATCTATAAATGAACTTATGATGTACATCAATATAATTAATATTGTTTACAATGTATTTACGTACTTTACATAATATTCTCGGGCCCTGTATAAGCTTTGGACGAATGACCCGCAGTTAGGGTACTAGCGAAACGGTTACGAAAGTCCCGTATTCCAATCTCGGTTTGAATTTTTTTTTCTTTTCTCCGCTTCGTTATACGATTCTTCGATTCCAAACTACCAGTGAGCCGTGAAAAGTGCATTGAATAGCAATGCTATTGAAAAATAGTACTAATAAAGGTCTCGTTAGACTACAGTCCAATGACTAACAGGCTACATCAAATTAAAAAAAAAAATTATTCTACGCCAAAGCAGTCCGCGACTTGAAACGTTTGAAGAAAAAGTGTCCCAATTTTTCAAAGTGCAATAACTTCTCGAAAGCCGAAATAATAAAACCAAAAAATTCGGATGGCTTATCTCCCCTCCCTTTATAACATATCTCGAAATCAGAATTTCAAAGAATTTAAGTGTTCGATTTCGCGTGGGCTCGACCTTCTGTAATCTTGATTTCTCCTATAACTGCTAATAATTTAAAACACTTGGTTTGTGCATGGCATAAGATGTCGGAAACCACGACTAATTTCGAAACATTTTCTATATTTTCAATTTCCTTTTCCTGGTCGTTTCGAATATTTTATTATACTAACAATAAATTGTGTGTTATTTTGTAAATATCATTTACGCTAAAAAGCAAATACTTGTAAATAGTTCGCTGCATAAAGTAGCGTCTTAGAATGACAAAAACCTGACCCAGATATGTCTGCAAGCATCCAAATTAACATTCCGGGATAACAAAACGATTACCCTATTAAAAGGAATTACCATTTTAATAAAGTCGTGGGCGTTCTCAGGATTGCGATCGGGCGGTGCTTTTCTACGTCGGCCGACGAGGATCACGACCTTTCGGCGATGGTGGAACAAATAAGTGGATTAATAAATGAGGTAATGACCGTAATGACGAATCCACTAATTTCGGGCCAGGAAGTAGAGCGGCTTAACGACGACAGTGCCACCGAATTACGTGCGAAGTTCTTGACGAAGTTCGGTAACGACGTGTCGTCCGTCGAGGCGTTGGTTTATGAGACTACTGAGTTTCTCTTGCCAACGTTCCGTTGCCGGTTGCCGAGAAAGCGCGGCACGCTAGGCCAGGTGCAGACATGAAACATACGGGGGTAACAAATACTGTATTGTACCTCCGTTGCAAATGTTTTATTAACGCATCTGAGAAAACACAATTCTGTTGAACTTTTCGAATTCTTCGAACCCGGTTCAAGAATGTGGGTCTCAATCATTGTGTTTGTAAAAATAACGTATTATTCAAATCTAATCTACTGAAGGGTTAATAAATGTAAAACGGAGAATCCATCGCAATGCTGCAATAGATCATACCTTGCTAGTTACAAGTCTGATCACTATATTTTTAATCGTCTTTTAGAGTCCTAATACAATGACAATGTAATAGAGATAAAGCGTCATAAACATATAACATGGTAGAAATCTTATCTTCAATGGAAATTTAAGTTAACACTTAGTTATGTACCGTATGTGAGAATATCTGGTTAAGAACAGACGTTTGTTTTTCTGTGAGAATAAAAGAAAAATAATTGAAAGCACATATAAATGCGTTACATTCCGCTTGAATAAGCCGATAAGTAAATACTTGCTATGTATACATCAGTAAATTTATCGTCTGATCAGCAGTACCTGTAAAATTCACCTAAACAATGTTCTACAAAATAAAATTTTTGCAGTGCCTCAAAAAATCGCACTCGCTAAAACTGACTCTCCGTAGTCGAAATAAAATGTTCTTTACCAAAGGATTAAATGATTTTTATACAGGGATTACTATATGAATTATTCAGAGCCGTCGGAATAAGTGGATTTATGTTAGAGCTGTCCAAGATTGATCACCCCTTTTATTCTTCCATGCGATAATCTTATTTTTGTGAAGACGATGCTACCTCAGTCTGATATTAATAAACGTTACGTAGTTCTCTGTATTATCAACAGGTCGCTCAAAGTCGAAGAGAAATCTAGTAGGGAAAACCAAGTATTCTGGGACCGAGTATACGCACTCGCTCCACCCTACTATTACTGAACACAGTCTGATTAGAAGGGACTAACTGCAGCCTGCGGACTGCTGACCTATCAAACCGAATGTTTTTTCCCCGGTTTTTCCGGAGTTGAAAACTGAAAAACAATCGTTTCGTAATCAAGACTTCAAATCTACATAAAACAACATTCCGTTCTGCACAAGGCCTCAAATGAGAGATAAAAATTCAAAAAAGTCACGGCCAGTCCCTAATCCAGAGATCAATCACTCTATAATAACACAATTTCACTGTAAACTTGAACCTGTCACTTTTCGATCACGAGGATATTTCATGATGACAGTCAATCGGGAGGCTGTCACACAATTTTGAGCTATTTCTCCAATTGTGGACGTTGCCCGATCGAAATCGGACTGGCGCATGGCGGTGACTTCTTTGGACTTTCAGCTTTCATTTGAGACCTTGTGCAGAGCTGCTGTTTCATTTATACCTGAAGTCCTGACTACGATTTGATAGGGTTTCACCACGTCTCTCTCGCTTTTTCTTACGGAGTTCTCCGTTCTCTATCTCAGACATAGTGCAGACGTACGATTTTTTTCATCAATACAAATGTTTAATTTTGAAAAGAGATTTTAAAGTGAATTTTGCAGATACTATGTGTATATAAATAATCTTTGCCCAACGTGATAAAAATCTGCTGGTAAAGTCATGACAATATCTATTTGACTTATAAAAAATCATGTTTCCATTCTCTATGATTTTTGTCCTAGTCCAGATTTTGTAATCCTTTCATTGTGTCTTGTGCATTGTGTGTAATCCTTTCCTTGTGGGGATAAAATCCCACCTTTCTCTTTTACTCCGATTTGTTTTTATTCAATACAGGTCAAGGTTTCATATCTTCATTGATGACTGTCTCCAGTGATTAAGATACTGTGATACATTTTCGTAAATCACAAACGTGATTACTGTCGCTGGAGTCACTCTGCTGAGGTTTGCACTTAGACCCTTGTAAAACCCGCGTCGACCCTCATACCTGCAATTAACCACCAGCAATACATTTCGTTTTTATTTGTTTTCAAATCAAATATCAAAAACTTTTTAAATAACTATGGTGGACTTCTTACAAGAAAATATATAAGTGTCTCCGTTTGACTTCAGTCTAGGTTGCAGAATGAACGCATAAATGACAGTGATCTTTGCATTTGCAATCAACATGTTGTGTTTTTTGCATCTTTTCCTGTTATAATATTCACTTCATATTTTTACTAGTAACTTTTCAGCGTGGAATTATTAGAAACATTCTTCCTATAGCAAATTAATAGTATTCGCAAATGGCGGGAGTTTAAGAAGAATCAACTCAGCTTGTATCTGTACGTCAACAGTACACCTACGTGCGACGTTAGAAGCAAGGAAAGCAAGTAAAGCAGGAACACATACACCGTACCAGGAACATCTAACTTTCATGGAAGCCCAAACCTCCGAAAAAACAGAATTGCTTGTCTCTTGATATCTTAAAATTTTGTTTTTTCATCAAGATATCAAGAGACAAGTTCTTGTCTCGGGCCAAGTACGCGAGACTAGACCTTGTATCTTTTCCGGAAAGAACGAATCTAAATTCCGGAAAAGATACGAGATCTAGTCTCGCGTACTTTTACTTGGCCCGAGACAAGACCTTGTCTCTTGAAAAACCTATGTCCTGAAAAATTGTATTATTATACAATCATTAATCCCTTAGCACGTTGAAGTTCCCACGTATTATTCTTGTCGGGCGCCACGAGCCGCGTCTTTGCTGATAACAATATATGCACGATGATCTGGCATCAGCAGTAGACGTGAACGTGTTAATTGGACCGTTCGTTTTTTTTAACTTTAATTTTTTGCTCGACACCTTATAGATGGCACGGGTTTATTTTATTCAGCTAGAAATTCCTGTTCTCAAAGTGCTTAATTTTAGGGCTTCTGACGTCACGAAAGGTATGGTCCACAAGAGTAATGTAAAATATTAGGGGTACCGGAAAGAAATCTATTATTTTACATCGTAGCGTTTGAGCTCAGTTTGTGTCCGAACGTGGTGGTGTAAATATCTTCAGAAGTTCGTATGAAAAGAGCATAAAAGACTTTGAAAAACGTTGGGATGCAGTTGTAAAGAGTGAATTACATTTTTAAATGTTCTGTAGCAGAAATTAAGAAAAAATTAAGTTTTACATTGTTCTACCAAATAAAGATTTCTTTCTGGTACCACTAATAGTAGGATCGGGTTGATCCTTCTTAAGGGGAATCCGGAGTGCTCTGTTTTTAAACGACCTTTTTACCGACATCCTGTGCTTGAGAGAGAGACAGAGAGAAGCGAAGAATTGCGTAAGAAAAAGCGAGAAAAATTGACCAAATCATTCAATTAGATTATTTGGCTAAACCCACAACGTCCTCCAGTGTGCAAGGTGTCAATCGAAAGGGAAAAGTTCAAAGAATCCGATCCGATTTCGACTGAACGACGTCCAGGATTGGAAAAATACCTCTAAATTGTGTGACGGCCACCTGACGGGTGGCCACCTTGAAACCTAGCGCAACCACATCTGCTCTTATTCAATGCGTTCTTTTCACGATTTCTTTAAAACAAAAAAGAACAGACTATTAAATTAATTTATAAGAATTTGTGTACTGTCGCTATATGCAAGCAAAAATAAAATTAAAAAAAAAAGGTTTTTTTTTATAGTTGCATATGGATGACTCGCACACTGCTAAAAATAAGAAGTGCATATCTCTCGAATTATTTGGTCACGAAATTAATTTCCACTCCCTCGTAGTGGACTGATAAGTAAGGGCGGCATTCAGTGTCCCGACTAAGTGTACGCTTTTGGCCATGCAATTTATGAGTGTGCCACCAAACATTTCACATCGCTAATAACTGAACCTTCCAAAATTATATCATCATTTCAGAAAAGGGACAGCCCAGCCCCGTTTGACCGAAATGTTGATTTGGCATGGTATTTTGAAGCAGAGTAGGTCTTTTAAATAACCATTTTCGCAACTTTCAGCGTCGATTTGTAAAACTATCGGCCATAGTATTTTCCCCATTAATTTTGTTATCGTATTACTTTATTAATTGCGTATTAATTATTTTATTACCACATTTACTATGTGGTGATCGAATCATTTGAGAATTTTTAATGCGAACTGCGCGGTGGGAAAGTGTTCAAAGAGTGGCCCAGCACCACCCGTTCATGGAATGAATGTCCATTGTATGCGCGCGTGTGTGATATTTACGACGAAATTTCGAAACAAAGGACTGTCGAAGACGGCGAATCTGCAACTCCAGAGTCGATCGCCAACTGCCCATACAGCCGATATCAATGTTAAGTTAAATCTCGTCTGCGAAGCCAGTGTTGTTGATGATATTCAAGTTGTCAGTTTGTATAAATACATGTTACTTCATCGCATGTTCAAACCAATTCAGACTTTCGTACTTTGCACTGACCCAACTACAATCCAGATCCCCCCTTGCGTTCTATTAAGGTAACTGGAAAAGATTTAATTAAATTATCATAACAAAGGATCGTCATTACATTTTATTTATTATTAATCGTTACTTCGTACCAGTTCACTTTTTACCTTACTTATACGCCGCGCTGCTTATTTGCTACTGTTCAGTGAAATACCAAAAGCGTACGCTTCTCCGGGATTATGAACCCCGCCATTGAACTCTAACTGACATTACATGAGAGTAATATTTCTTTTCTTCATTGAATGCTCTTTCTATCATTTTGATACCATCCTGACGTACGGGATAACTGAATGCAGTAAAGTACATCATGTCTGACACAAATAACCAGCCTAGTACAAGGTTGCCTAACGAAAACATGTAACAGACAGAACGCGACAGCTCGAAGTCTCGAGATCATTAAAATCCTACCACACAGTCGACAAGTAAACAATACAAACATACAAACGCCCCAAAACAAATATTTCTCAAGCCACAAATTTAACAACGTCGGAACATTGATAACAGTCATACAGATTACTATTATCCATGCGTTCCATACTGCAACCCGTTAACAATTGAGCCAAATTGGAGGACACTTTTGTCAGTCACGATAAACGAACCGCGTACGATTTTTGTCGTCAAAGAAAAATCGTCTGCACGATGCTCGATTGAAATAATTTATTTGAAAGAGGAAAACAAGCCTATGGCTGCATTATTATGACATTTAATTTATAAATGCAATAGCATCAGGCTGATATAAGCCTAAATAATTAAAGTTTATAAATTGGGCTTCAGAAAATTTCTACAGTTTAAGTAATTTGTATTTTACATAGTTTATTTCGCATTTAGATGTCGGGTTTTTCTATGGTGAAATATAATATGCATTAAATCAGTAGCGACGAAAGTACCGGACACAATGTGTAAACGTTCAAAAATCGTACTGCTGGTGGTTTAACATATCATCCGCTGAATCAAAGTTACACTCCTGGTCCACACGCAACAAACATACAGCAAACAAACAGGTTACCTTTCTACATATTTCATCGCTCAAACGTACTGTGGTCCTGCCACAGTGATTAATTTGTCCATATTTATTTATTCATGACAAAGAGTGACTAGTGTGAAGAAGCTATTACTGAGTGTAAACTTTTAGCTGTTAAAAGAGAAACACTTAAAGATAAGATGTAGATCGACCGCAAAAATGGAATAAAAAGTAGATCTTTCATATACTGTTTTCTTTTGGGGTAGTATTATTCACAGCAGATGAAACTTTAGATCTGGCGTTAGGATGTGCAATTTCTCAGCACATCTTAAAACAAATATAATTCACAAGTATTCGCCAAACGGCAAAAAGAAAATAGACGAAACGAAATTCAGTAACTGTTTTTGAAGTTATAAGATTCCTCGTAATCCCACTTTGATTACTTTATGTGTTCTTAACGTGCTTCACTACGTTTCACGAATAGACTAATTTACATTCATATATAAAAACTGATATAAATAAATTCAACCTATTCTTTATACATTGCTGCAATGATATTGTATTTTATTGCTATCATCAACATTGTCAGAGTGCCAGACTCCACAGCGACCCTTGTAAGAATTATCTACTGTAGCGTGTACGTCCCTTCTTTTATGAACTGAGGTAATTACTTATTCATCGCATAAAAGGAATATAATGACACAAAGGATAACAATAAAAATATAAACAATAGTGCTACTCAATCATATCTCAATTCTACGTCACCACTTAAATAATTACGTGTCAACACGGTAACTTGTGGATCAAGTGGAGACATCGAAATTGTTACTTGCATCAATAAATAATTTAAATCTGATGCAAGCATACGTACAACGCATTATACATGCCACTATGTGATCATTTAATTACTAAATCAACTATTTTACATCTTGTTTTCTTGTCATGTAATTGATTTTGCATTTCATTAATGGTACTTCGTTTAGTTTAATTTCAGTTTCATACTGCGTCAATAACATTCTTACAATCAAAGTCGTGTTGCAAGTAAAACTGCTCTTGTCGAAAAATAAATAATGTTTGTATTACATCGAATAAAAGTATACTATTATACCACTTCTTAAAACAAAGGCATTTATGATATTAAAGCTGATGAATTTTCATCGAAGTACTCTTTCGTCAAAGAAACAAATCTTTTAGAAACATTCATAATAGCATATCTAAATGTCTTTTTAGAAAGTACTAATGTGCGCAATATTTAAGTAATTCTTTACAGTACACGAGTTGCATTTTATATATTACAAGAACAAATAAAATTACGCTGCGCACTGTAAGTTCCATGATTCTATCTCAGTGGCGCAAGCAAACACGCGAGCTCTTGATTAAATAAAACGTATGTATAAACACTGTAGTGCAAAGTACTGCTATTTCAAACTTGTACTGTTATTAATGCACACTAGAAGATGTGGAGAAGATTGAAATAGCAGCAATGTATTCAGTAAATACGACTTTCTTGTGTTATAGTAAAACTAAATTTTCCATCGTTGGATTACTTGGAGACCTTAACGTAAGTAGTAACCATGAAATAATATCATACGTAGAGATTGGTTCCATTTCTTTTAGTCCTCGTCTAGGTTTTGCTTGTATTGCTAATATTTGCTAATATTGCTTGTATCCGTTGAAAATAAATGTAAATGGGGATACAAATTTATTTATCTATTTCTGGAATTCTGAGATACTTGGCGTACGACAACTGTTAGGAAATATTATTAAGAACAACGATACATTCGTTGGAAATACACTTCGCATGCTGTGAACGTTATCGTCTCATGCCTAAATATCTCCAGAAATATTGTCTAAATTAATTGAATACAGTACCGCCGCTAATTATCATAGTATTTTTCATCATAATGTATGCTACAGCTGTATCAAGTATATTGTGTAAGAAATTAAAATCTCGCGCCGCGCATAAACATATATCTCTACACGACAAACAGTTTTTTCTTTTGTAATACTGCTTCAAAAGTGCCTTGGACTAAATAAAATCTGTGAGGTCCTAGCCGAACAAGCTGTATTAAATTACAGTTATATTTCGACCGCATGTACAGATTAACAAACTACAGGACAACGTGAACCCATCCGTCATCGAAGATATAACTAAAATTTTATAAATTAGAAAAGATGGAAATTACTGTAATCTTCTTAGAATCTTTCCTCCATCATTGAGAGCCTAAATTACTAATGTTTAGGAAGAAATCAGTACATTTTAATCTGTATCTGTGAATGTCTCATAAATTGCGATAATTAGACAAATATTTGGTGTAACGTGTAAAAGGTATGGTGATAAGCCTTTATAGAAACCCCTGAAACTTTCTGACCTCCATATTGTTCGAATGCAATCACAGGAGCCCTTGTAGTTATGATGATGATCTTGAAGTCGAGCTCTGACAACTTGATAAGGATAAGTTAATGCTGCAGCGATTAGTTTCGAGACTGCCGCGAAGAAGACGTATTCCATTGTAGTCTGAAAATAAACAAAACGTATTACAAAAACTACTTCATATTTAACACCGTCATAATTATTTTGACCCAGATAGCATTTGATACAGTTTTATGCACTCTGTGCGGGGTACGTTAAGATGTTATCATTATGTCAGGATCATACTAGAATTATTGTAGCATCCCGCATTGATAGTGAAACGCGGATGTACTGGACTATGTCATGTTTGCATATTGTTATCAGAGAAAGCAGCCCAATATGTAAACAAACCTAAAAGATAGGAACGTAATGTTATCTGACGCTATGAACAACATGTGTGAACAACATTTGCACATGACATTATGTACCAGGCCATTGTCGTACTCAGATGCCGTCCAAGGGTCGTAAACACTAGCACCATTACGCTACCGTGTCGGTGTGTTTTCCTTTCACGATTGCACTTGTTCGCGGCCACTTGACAAGCGCCGCGCCGGCACCGTGTCGATTTCAGCAGGCCTCGCTTATGCCTGAGGGCGGCTATGGACGGCTATACACTGGAGTCATCTTGATTTTCGTCACGTAAGACAATCTCTCTTCCTCCCTCGCTCCCTGCATGGTTTGTATTGAGGCTACCGCCCTTTTATAACCGGGAAAGTCCCAATATAACCATGCAGGCTCTCATCGGTGAGTTTCTACCGCGACTGACAGCAACGGAGCGAGGAAAGAAGGGAGAAGGGGTTACGTGGTGAAAATTGAGATAATTCCAGCCTGTAGCCGTGCATAGCAGTCCCAGGTATAAGCGAGGCATACCGAAATCCACAGCGTACCGACTCTTCTAGAGAGGTCCCGAACGAATGCAAAAAAAAACGCATGAACAGGGTTGCAAAATGATATTGTTAATGACCGTTGGACGGCATACCTGTCAGACGCAAATTTCTAAACGAGTGATAACTCATTTATCTATGCAAATAATAAGTCTGCAAATACACATCTTTAACATACAACATGGTTTTAACGTAAACCTAACAGATCTGTAACCGAATGCGTGTTCATACATTCCAAGTGGGATCATCACTTCAGTACCTGCAGATGATAAGCGATCACACTTTTATAACAAAACTTACGGCCTCAGGTGTCGCCTTGTGGATTTACTTAAATTGGATTAGGAGACAAATATAGATACGGGACTTATCACCAATAGAGGTGCACAAAAAGTAATGAATAATAATGATGAAGTAATGCAGTCGCTGTTATGCATCTTCATTTTACAATTGCATTTTATTAATTCCTTATTAACAAAGTCCAAAGGTATCAAACACTAATTAAGCATCTACAATGTACATGATTAAAGAAACCTACATTCGGTTACATGTCCGAAATTCGTATTCGAATGATGAAGTAAAGATGCAAAACCATTCTTACGAATCAACCACATGTGTAGCTCATCTTTACTATCTACGGACGCTGTTTATCGGTTGTACAAGCGGATATTATAGATAAGAAATTAAGTAATCGTTATTAATTTTCTGGATCCGGTGTTTTTTATTTCTGTTAAATACAGTGCTTAAGGCTGCGTCACTGCTTCGGAGTAATAGAACGTTAGAGGGGTGCATCGAGAAATGCTTACTGCAGCAAGTGAACGTGACTATTGTCAGTGACCTTACAGATCTAGGATATAAACCGCTATTTCTATAGAATAGGGATAGTGAGACAGAATGACCAAGAAGTTCCCGCGAATATTAAGGCTTAATCCGACAAAGATATAAAGATCTTCCGGTAAAGAGTGAAAGCAAATATTATGTGGCGCGAGGGTTGCGCCACTGAACGTTGAACAAATTAAACCACCATTATAGAATATTATGGTTAAGAAACCTTGGCGGAATCACCTATTTTTTATTTGGATATGTACCATGGTCAATAACTCACCAACTTCGTGTCTATTGGATGATGCCGATAAGTGTTGTACCCATTTTTTAGTTCTTCATATACCATGAATTGAATTGCACCATGCGAAACACCAAACATTCCAGGAACGAAACCCTGTTCAATAAAAACAACCATCGTTAATGATACACGATTATTAATGCCCCGCTTTTTTTTGAAGAGTATAAATTAATTTTGCAGAGTTATGAACTGACCTTGTATAATCCTCTAACGCCTTCCGTTCTATAAATTTTTTTGATAGCATCTACCATGCCACTGTATCTTTTCGACTCAGAAAGATATCTATCGTCAGTATATTGTAAACACAAACGTGTCTTCACCACCCAAAGCGGATTCGTTATAAGTAAGGTAAGAACTCCAGCGTCTGCCGCAGCCAGCATATGCATGGAGGGCCCCAATGGCTTCTTAGTATTTCCTCCTTGGATCCAAGTCTTTATGGTGTTGTAGCTAAACAGTCAAGAAAAATTCATTAGTTACTCAACCCTTGTACATGAAGCGCCCGTATTTTGTAACAGTTTGTCATTTTAGACCGAGTGTCTGATTGTAAGACATTCGATTTAAGTTAGAGTAGTACTGTATAAGTTGATTCATCCGAACAGGTTTTAAACGATAACCAAATTGGAGATAAAAAAATGCATTTTTACATTGTTCCACAAAATAATAGATTTCTTTCCGGTACACCTACTATGTTAAGTACCGCAATACGCATTTTCGCCATAATAATATAGAGTGAATGAATAACTATTCCAATCTAGAATAACTCCGGAACCATAGCAGAAAAGGTTTCCGAACAGAAATTGTATGGGACATCAGGGGCCGAACTATGGTGTTTATTTTTGTATCCTAGGTAGAGTTGCCTCGGAGACATGAAGGTGAACTTAGTTTTCACCAATTATACGAGAGTAGCGAAATGTGCAAACAAAAAAACTATAAAAAGTATTAAAAATACAAAGACATGGGCGAAATACAGTACGGGTTTATCTATAAAAATTAGAAAATAATAGTTTACAACATAGGTCGTTGCTCACTAATAAAAACTTTTCCATAACAAATATGTGAAATCAAGAAATGTGAGCAAGTACAAATTACTTACTTTCAGCTCAATAAAACAGATATTGATACAACATTCTCGTATTATATTTAATTAACTAAATTTCCACGAACATTACTTCTTCTAACGTAATTAATAAATCTCTTTACTACCACGTTAAATGCAAGATATTTTCAAAATACATAAATTGTTAAAATTATCGAAATTCCTTACAATAAAAAGTAGCAGCCCCATGCACCGCCTGATCCTAAGACATTTGGTGTCACACCTCTATAAAGTCCTCGCATTCCTTCAGTCTTAACGATTTGCAACATCGCATTGCTGAGACCGCTGTATCGTGGGCCGACGTGCGAGTGACCATCGTTCACTGTAACAGGATAATTCAGGAAACCGTTAATGAACTACTACGTCTCCAACGCAAAGGTGGCATAAATATGTACATGTATGTATGTATATGCATATCCTAAAGTATCTCTGAGTCCCTACAAGATCCAGATTTCTGTGCTTAACCAATCCTCACCAACGACTCCGTAGCACATTCTTTCGCGCGATTGTTCTGTATTTTCATATCAGTTTAAGGGCTAATTTTGTTTTTGTCCATTGGTGTTCCTCGTGTGCACTATACTTGTAATGCACGCAAAGGAACGAAATAAGATTATCCCTTTAACTGATAAGAAAATACAAAATAATCGCAGCTACTATAGGTGGGTACACAAAAGCGGCCTAAGAGATGTGTCGATTTATGTATTGCCAGACCTGTCGCGCATGTGCTTCTAACTTTACCGGAGTTTGGAAAAATTCACATCTTACGATCATTTTTAAAATTTTTATATACCCCATTTCCCCAGTGTAATAGCCCAAATTCTCATGTATTATAAGAACAGAAAATGATGATAAATATTATTTAAATCCATCAACATCTTCCGATCACGCATTGCGTTCAAAGTTAATGACAAAAATGTACAACTAAAGGTAGATCCCAGTTCAAGAAAAACACATACTAACAATGTACATGTTATTTTTTTTTGTTTTCTTTATTGAATACAAGGTTAAATGTTTAAAAACAATTTATTTCAGACCATTAGTAAGATAAAAAGTTATCGAAAAAATACAAATTTTTCCGCATTACGGCAAACTTTTTTTTGCGCGACCGAAAGATATAGGCCGAGTATATTTCTTTAACACCTTCTTAGCCTCCTTAATTCGCAACTTTTCCGCAGTATTACGATTTGAAAGAGTTTTGTATTTTTTCGGCCCACACTAATATGCGTGTGCGTACGTATCCATAGAGTATACATAAAGCCCTATGTGGAGTCCACTTCTACATTCCGCCGGTAGGAACAAAATTCATTGTAAAAGCCCCGCGCAACATAGGACAGGTACTGCTTGAACTCGGACTGCACAGGCGTTTCATATTTTACGTTTCTCAATCAAAGTACTAACTGTGTGTTTTGATGCATCTGATTACCCACAAGTGTCAAAACGATCAGTATTTGGAGTAATAATAACTACGTAATAACTACGAGGGAACTTGATTAACTCATTTGAACAGCCCTCTCAGGGTCAGTTCGCGAATCTCGGCCCCGCACCTCCGAAGCTGAGGGACGTAGGGTTTGCGCCGGTTTTATTCCGGGTGAGTGGTTCCGGCATGATGAGGGAAGGATGGTGGAATTTAAAAAAAAGGGGGACCTCATTAAGTATATTAGGCGCTAACATGCTGCGGTAAAATGCGTATCACAAGTATGTCCCTACATTAATAAACCTCCGGAGTTATTGCGATAGAACCCTAAAAACTGATAAGCGTACTTCGCCATAAAAAAAACGGACATCAAAATTTACTTTCATTTCCAAAATGATCATCGTGTCGAAGAACGCGTCAGAGCCTTGTCACTTGATTGCACGTGCCTCTGACGCAATGAGCAGCATTTCTTGCGTTTTGGTGTGTAGCCAACAAGTTTTACGACGAAAATACATTTCTACACGATGATTTCATGACATTGTCGGTGTTTCCGCGTTTGGGGATTCAAATTTCTAATAATCCCATTCCAGAGTCATAGCAATTATTTTTTGTTAGTTGTAATTATCTTTTTTAATTATTGTTCCTTATACACGCAAAAATATATTTCTGCACGACAACTTCGTAACATTATCACCCGATTTGTCACAATAATGCATGAAGCTCACAGGGAGATAAGGCTACTAAATGTTTATCGGTCACTATCTGCTACGTTAATCATACACGGAAGCCTTCGACGATTGCAAATAAAACAATACAAACTCAAGGTACATTCACACTATCAAAACGTATTTGTTCTACACCGATCTATGAAGTAGTGATCTAACAATAAGAATACCGTCATGAAACGGAACCAGTATTCAAGTTCTGATCCAATAATTCTACCGTACGACGGAATAGCATATAATGTATGAATGACGAATTAACAGTCAATAACAGAGTATTTTCATTTCTTTTAAATGCAGCCATTGATGACATGGAATTGCAAGCTTTTTCAATTTTGCATTTCTGGGGGGATAGTGGTTACGATCCACTTGTCTAGTCTAGTATGGGACAACATACCATCAAAGTTGGAATTCAATCAAAGGCTCTATGAATTGATTCCTAAAGTGAATATTTCTTTGCAAAAATGTTCTCAGTCTAAAATACAAGTCATACAAGTTTTCTTAAATCTTCATTCCCCGAAAATAAGGTGATTTTATTTTATTTGCGAAAGAAAAAATGTTTAATAACTACATTATATTACATTATAAACGAAATGAAAATGTTGATAATAAAATTTGTATTCGTTCATCACCACCAGAAGATAAATATGCATCTTCATTGCCGTCCTCGCTATGATCATTGCCCTCACTGTCATCATCGACGTCATCCTAATAATAAACCTTCTATTAACATATATTAAACTTTTGAAAAAAAATTAAGAAAAGATTTTATTCACCAAAAACATCTATGATTTTATTTCCATAAAGATGTAGAAAATATAGATGTAGTTTTCAGCTCTGTTTTTTAATAATACATAAATAACACCTCTCAATAATTGCGTTTGAAGTAGAATGATATATGTATACATGTACAGTCGGAGCTAATTGATGGGAAACGTTTATGCTGATAGAAATTCTTTCACCCGTAACTTTGTTAAATGGGTATAGTATTATTGTAAAGTGGAGAGAGCATTTATTAGGGAATTCTTTAAGCTCTAAAATGATGTATCAAGAAAGAAAAAATCATTTTATTTTCAGGTTAATACATTTAATGAACTCAAAACATCGGACAATTGATTGGCAACGATCGTTTGGGAACGATTAGAACAAGTTTTAAAAATATTTTCTTGTGTGCCCTTTGCAGTTTATTATATGCCTGACAATGTCTGGGCGTGGACATCACCAAACTTTTAATTAATATTTAAAAAAGAAATTTCCATATCGCTTCTACCGCTGTAAACAATCCGTCGCGGTTTCCTTATTTTTTTATCAACCATCTTTATTTAACTTTTTCCCATAGATATTTCGATGGAATTTAAATTTATAAAATGAATGCAGTTTTGAGCAATCCAATTTTTTACGGTCCGGACAGCGTGTTTCGGATCGTTAACACGGTGTATTCAAAAGTTTTTGGACCATAAAAACGGAAAACTCATCTGCCTTCCGTCGACGGCATTAAGTAGCCTAAACCTTTTCGAATCCAGTGCAAAAAATTTCAAAACGTTATCTTTGTTCAGTAGAAAACGGAAGCAGTATTCGCGAAAGTGGTTTGACGCGCTCGTCTTGACGATGAAATGAAACCACACACTCGATTGGCGGGCATATAATATGCACACGCGACAAACCGTAAGATGCGAGCGAAAGGATTTCTATAAGCATGACCATTTCCAATCAATTGGCCGCCACCGTGAATTCAAAACTTAATTAATCTCCCTGAAAACATATGTTGAAACCTCCGTAACATCAAGAGACAAGGCCTTATAGACCTTAGAGAGACCAAGAATTTCTAATGATGTGAAAGTATGTTTGCTCCTTGTTGGATCTTTGTTAGATTAGAAGCAACATTACACTGGAATATGTATTAGAACAACTTCTTTGAATCTCGTGCTTTTTACGTAGGTATATCTGTAAGTTCTGCACAATTGTCAGAAGATCACAGTTGGTTCTTAGCATTTCATATTAATTGTTGTCGTAGTTCCATGCTAAAAATATTTAGCAAGATACACAACATATGTGCTTGTTGACTTAAGTTTTTAGCATTTGCGTTGATCTGTCTTGCATCATCTTGTCATCCGAGGGCGAGCAATGAGTTCGTATAATTTCGAAACTGTATTTTATTTTCTATTTTAGTTAATAAAATCAATCAAGCATTAATTGTTATTGAAGGTATTATCAAAATACCATAGTCTTTCTGTGATAACACGTATGTACACCAAGTGCGAATTTTATTTGTATACTTACTAAATATTTAACTACATACAATTCACCGTCATATATTACACATATTGTTACAATTGAATAATACACAGGGAATCAATATTAGTCACAGTATGAACATAACGTAAAGAAGTTATCTGATGCAAAATATGATTTTAAGGAATAGAGATTTTCATTTACATCTATGTCTGCCATAAGATCGTTAATACAATTATTTCGCATCTTAATATGTGTATCACAAGCAATAACATTTACTGGCATATGTTCGATAATTAACAGTTTGCGGAGAGGTTGTTTTTCGCGTATCTCATAAAAATTCTATCCTCCTGTGGAACTCCAGAAATTTCCACAAAAATTCAAAACACATTCTGCTACATATGGTGTCACGATAGAAAAATGAGAAAGAGGGTGAGCGTTAGTCACACAGGACACGAGCGGACAAGTCTTCCTCTGCTGTACGTTATTATGCTACAAATTGTAAAACTAGTCTCCTGACACCAAAGTGTTAATGTTAATATTATTTGATTGGAAATATGTAGATAATATAAAGCAGACGAACATGTATACACTCACTGTACATTGCTTCAGTGTTACGATACTCTATTTGCTTTTGCTTGTACACTATTATCATTGAACCCTGTACGCTCCATTCTATATTTGCAGTTTCATTTTAACCATACCATGATGTCTGGCAGTCGATAATTCAAGTGGTATCGATTCGTTTACCACTATTCTAATACTTTAGCAGCTTACTAATAAAACGACAGGTTCACGGATGGATATATTGATAACAAACATAAATACATGAAATCAGCTGGAACAAACTGTGATATCGAGTAGTGCTCGATATAGTACAACAAGGGGTTAACATCCGATAGTGAAAAAAGTCAGGTTCCAAGTAACATTTTATGCAGTTCTTGCATCTTGTTTTCAAAGTTGTATATCTTGTTCATAAAGTTATGTGTAATAATGCCTATTAAGTATTGATATGACTATCTACAATCAGGACATTTCGGTCAGTGACATGTGTTTTACTATCATTGCGTTGAATTTTTTATAGCATAATAATTATACATTTGTGTGAGTATGACAATCGTACATTTTCATTCGCTTCGTATTGTCAAAAAAACTATAATTATTGCACAACACATTTCTACATTTTTTTACTGTCGATGGAATGCTACGCTGTACCTTTGGGTTTTGAATATTTATAATTCAATATATGAGAATACAAAGAAATTTGTTTATAGCGTCAATCTCGAACAAGAAGAATTCTGTGGCTAAACTGAGCCACTAGTTTTAAATATCAAGTTCGTTTATGTATCAGTTAAAAGCCGCGTGCATTATAATGAACTTGCAAAAATTAATTTTTTGGCATCTCACGCGGAGACGGAAAAACTGGGCCTTTAACTTGTACCATCTATCCGTAATATCATGGTATTAAAATACACATCCCCCCCTGCCACATCCATTCTTTCTTTCACGCAAGATGAATGAATTCACAATTGGACATCACTCGAAAATATTTTAGGTAAATATCTATATAGAGTCGATAAAATGAGTCACGCGCGTACAGCAAAGCGAGGAACGTTCCCGTGTCCCCCTGCACCACATAAGTATGGACCACAGCTTATACCACGTGTCATTAAAAGGATCGAATGTGTCTATACCCGCCATTTGCACCGATTCATTTCATCTATTGACACTAAACTACTTACCAGCGAATCTGATCTTGATGAGGTCCAACGGGTGTAGCATAAGCGTTGAGATTACGCCGCCGGATATACCGGCGAGGAAATGCTCAAATTTCAAGTGCTTTAGCACGCGAAAAACACGCGGTGTCCCTGGCGAGTTATTAGTGTTTATCGTCGCCATTTCTTCCGTGTCAAATAATTTGTCGTTCGTTACCGATCTGTCAGCAAAAGATCCAGACGCATCTTTCCCGGCATTAGCAATACTCGCTTCCACTCTTTCACATATCCCTTCACCAGGCACTGTTGTCGTATTAACGGTAGCGCAAATCACAGTTTGTTTTCCGGCACAGCTCGTCGTTTTACTCACACTCTTGGGTTTAATCGATTACGCAACAAAGGGAAAAGTCGCACGCGTCGTACACTACCAACTACCATACTAACGTAAATGATCGTGCTCGTGCTCGTGCTCGTGCTGCGTGCAGCGATCTGCTCAATCTGCTGTGCGCATCCGTCAGCGCAGAAAAGTATTTGCGCCACCTCTGCCGGAAGGAAATGGAAGAGTTTGATGAATCGCGGGAAATTTCACTTGGGCCGCAGGATTTTCATATTGTACTACTACATCGCTTACTTCCTCGTGCAAGCGTTTATAAGGTTAACATTCCCTCTTATTTTCTATGGCATATCGTTCGATGGCTATGCATATAAATAGGGTTTGCGATGGAACGGCGTTGCGGCACTTTCTTACCGGTATTTTTAATGTTTCACGAGCAATTTAGACAAAAGAATGTTCGGACTTACATACATCATTGTGATTCATATTTAACAAGAGAGTCCTGGATCCGGAAAACCAATTCCAAACTGTGAAATTCGTTTTTTGATCTCAGAACGGGCGCTTTGTCGATACGTATTTCACAAAGTTCTATCTTAGAAGTGTTGTGTGTACAGGGCATGTTAACATACTTGTAAACAAAAAAATATGTCTGCGTATGCGTGAGCGCGCGCGCGTGTATAAACACATACAAGGTTCAGTAAATGTACCGGATCATCTAATTTCCGGCTAAAATATTGTTTTTTTTGTTGATTTCTCTTGAACGCAATTTTTGTAGTATTTAACAATTCTATTCAGTGACGTGCCTATTTTTCGAGATATGACGTCATCGGCAGTTTTTTTTAACGCATTACCCTATATATATTTTCACATTTTCAAATAGACACTTTTTCAACAATTACAATGATATAGGATTTTCTGGGTTTGAGTGCGAGTTTGTCTATCAAAATAAAAAAATAATAGTTTACAACATTGCTCACTAATAGAAACTTCTCCATACAAAATGTGCGAAATCAAGACATGTGAGCAAATGCAAATTACTTATCTTCAACTCAATAAACCGGTTGCTGTATTTTATTCAATTAACTAAATTTGTATGGAAATTATGTCTTCCAAGGTAATTAATAAATCTTACTACCGTCGCAAATGTACTTTATGATCCTGCACAGTGATTGATGGATATACATAATCAATATACATATGTTAACAGATCGATGATAATTAGTAGGTACTTCTGAACTGCTTCCAGGTTTCCTACCTCGGGTGTGAACTGTGTAATTTAGAGGGATCTGTCTCATGTTCCTTTTCCGGTTCAACTATGGAAAGAGCAGGTTGGGTCTAGTTTTGGCTGTAATATTATAAACGACGGAGAAAACGATGTTTTTTTTACAAAACTGCCATTTTTGAGATCCCACATCTCGAGATTGGCTGGACCAATTCTGATCAAATCATACTTATTTACTCATCTCGGCGCGGCCTTTCCGAAGGCTATTGTACTGTTAAAAAAAAACTCATTTTATAATGCGACTTGATGACCTCGAAAACCCCCGTTCGTTCTTTCTGGAAAAGATACAAGGTCCCGCGTACTTGTACTTGGCCCGAGACAAGACCTTGTCTCTTGATAAGTGTCTTCCGTTCATTAAACTCGGTCTTCGTAATGCATTTTCAGTGGAATCCTGTCTCCTTAATTGCAATCAGAGTCGCATTGAAAACTAATTCCTTTTAATAGACTTCAAAAAAAGAAGGGAAACATTCTGACTTTTAACGAAGTTACTTACACGATTACTTTCTGGCTATCGCATGGTAGACATGTTCGGCGATCGAAAGGTAGGTACATTCGATAAGTTTGGGAATCCCTTATCTTTTAGCTGTACGATACGTGCGAGTTTGTACTGGTAATCGCTGATTACAGAGAATGGTGGATATAGATCATGTGATAACAATTTTTTCGTCCGTTGTCACGACAGAAATAACACCATTGCCAATATCAGTGCATGGCCATACTGACCGCCAGTAGATAGATATATTAAGTCACGATCACTTCGCGATACGTACTGTTGAGTGTACTGAATTTGCACTAAAATTAATTCAATCGGTTAAGTGAACGAAATACTAGTGAATGTATTTGTAATAACGAATTTTCTATACACGGTAACTAAACAAAACTGAGAGTAAAGAAACAAAAGAAATCCTTAATAATTACGTTAATCGATAAGACATGAAATTTGTTTCAACCTTATCACAGATTTTATTTTGATTTAGCTACAAAATGAATTCGAGAAATAAGTGTTCCGATCCAATCGCAAAGTTTAATTTCTAATTCTTTGTAGAATCATAGAAATTAAAAACATTTCTTTAAAAAGGATGTATCAGTGTGATGATATACAATCTCGAAGAACAGGTGTAATAACATAATCATGTCTCAAGGAATTCCTAACAATCTAAGGATTTATTGGCTATCCCGTATGCTGGAATATTTTATTGATAACCACGAAAATTTAAACGAAAGTAATTTAATCCCGTTCTGAGTGGTGACTTCGTATGTGGTCTATCCCAGAAGTAAGTGCACTAAAATTTGCATGCACGGCTTGATGACGTAGCTCTCTGTTTTTGTATATCAATGTGTACGTGGCGATCTGAGAAGCCGGACGAGATCGATTTCAATTTGTTCGATTGAACCACCGCTGAGCTATCACTATTTGTGTAAGGTCATGTTTGAGTACCCCGTTATGTTGTAGATTAAACGAAATATCGAACGGTACGTTATCAAAGTTGTGAAACTCAAGAAACCTCTCACTAAGTGAAAAAAGTAATTCCATGGAAAAAATAATAACAGTGACGAATCATGGGCGTTTAAGTGCGATACGGACGAAACAACAAAGTGAGGAATGACATACGAAAAATTCTCCTCGTTCCAAGAAAGCACACGTCAGCGAGTAAAGGTTCCAAACGTCGTCAACATTTTCTAAACCCTCTTTGAAACCTTTGTGTAATTTACAAACCACTTGTCTCGATAAAGTGGTATCAACATAAGTTAAAGTTTTGAATGTCTCGGTGAGAGATTTCTTGAGTTTCAAACAAAACTTTATGGGGTACCATTTGATAATTCGCCCAATTAAAAATGTAACAAGGTACTCTAACACGACCATACGCAAACAGCGAAAGCTTTGTACCGATCAAATTGAAACTGGAGTATTGTTGGTTCGGCAACTAAAGCGCCCCATGCATGGCCCGTTTGCCTTTCTGCGATACTTGTTCGGATTTTACTGTGCGTAAAAATCAATTCGATGCTGATTGCTTCATGCCGCGCCAAATCCTTAAATTGGTACTTGCGAACTTTGCATTGTTCAGGGAAAACAAAATGTGCGTAAACGCTTAAGTCCCTTCGTTTGTGTCCATGTTCGAATAATAAGGCGCTACGTTGCAAAGCCATCTACAGTACAGTTTTTACTATGTTTTTTAATACATGTACTAAACTTTTCAGTACGCTTGTTTTTAAGACAGACCACGTATGATGCCACATTTTCAAATGAATTTCGAGAAATACTTAAAATTATGCTACATATTAATGTCACTTTAAATTGTTGATAAAACCACCCACTGATAATCATTACCATCATAAATACCTATACAAAATAAGTTGTTGTTTTACTCATAAACACGGCTACATCGTGTATGTTTAATAAATCTATTAAATACTTACAAGTTTTAACTAATACATTAATAATGATAAATAACAGATTTTTATAAAAAATTTGTATCACTTTCTGTGAGATAAATTTTACAAGAAATTTCGTTCCTAACATAAAAAGAAGTCTCACTGGAAAATACGAGCCGCGTCTGCATGATTTCGGTCGTTAATTTGAGAATGAATTGACCTAAACTTTATACAATTGTTGTCAGAAATAGTCAATGAAGAATCGCCTTGAAGCAAGTGGCCAAAATATGGAAAAAAAAAAACACATAAAAAATACATTTTCAAAATTCGATTGATTTTATTCGTACACTGCTTTCATTGCGATTAATGTTTTTACCAATAACTATGATTGATATTCAACAAATTGCGAATTTGATATCGAATGCCCCTGTTGTACGTGGTACCCATTGAAATCAAATGTCGACTTCGAACATTGTTTATTCAACATCAAATATTTGTGAAAAAAGTTGCCAAACCCTGTATATTGTAATACTGACTGAACCTTAAACCCAACATTCAAACGGAAATAGAAATTAAATAACGTTAATTGAAATTTATTAACACTGCCCGTACAATGTGATGAAGTTCGTGGTTCTCATCAGGCAAACCAACAAACTGAGACTGCCCTGCCGAACAAAGATACTTTGTTATTGATGAAATTTTGACCAAGATATATCAACACAACGAGCGATAAAAATGGTAAGTACGGCAACATTCATTTTATGTACCCGCATTTTGAGAATTGTCGGTTTGAAAGTTTGCAAGTCCTTTAACTACTTATCACTTCTTTCGACAACGAACAAATATTTAATTAAGGGATAACACCACTTTCAACCCTCGAAATTTAAAGCTTTTTCGAGAATTTTTATTAAGGAAACAAAAAGTTTTTATGAAAATATGAGTATACTAATTTATCGTATATACATTAAAGTAGAAAATGATTTTTTCCCAATATATTAAGAAATGGCGGTTTGTCATGTGATGATTGGGAGCGCTTGAAAAATAGATTGTCAAACGGTCCGCACGATAACTCTGTCTACATGCTATCTAGAACAGTGAAACGAAAGAAATTAGTTTTCTTAGTCGAAAAGCTAGCGACATATATAGCTGTTTTTAGAAATATGTATTTTTAACGAAATTACACCGATTCAAAGTAAAACATACAATTCTAGCCAAAAAATGTAGTTGCAGGAAAACTGTGTGGATTGTTTGAAGTTCCGAATTATTCTGGAGAACGGTTGGGACTGTGGGAATTAGGAAAACTGGGTTTATAGATAAATAACATGGGGGGGGAGGAGTGAAGGAGAAGTGGTAGTGTGCTTTTCTGCTGCAAGCCCAAAGGTATACATTATATTACGAAATAAAAACAGCTGATCTTGAACTATTGTGGTCGAGGTGTAAATCTTGTACAGACAATGAGTAAGTATGTGTATACGGTAAGTGTATGTGTAAGTGTACGTATAAGATGCGCTGGCTGTTAGCATCCTCCGCTAAAGAGTTATTGCGTTCAGTTATATTTCGCACACCATGCAGCCATTTGCTGCAGTAAAATAACATTTCAGAATTTAATGGGGATGCAGTGCATATAAAGTGCAATGTGCAGTTGTTTTACAAAATGGATTTTTACATTATCGAAAAAGAATCACGACAAGTATTTGTGCCTTTTGGTGAGTCATATGTTATTCAATTTATACGTAAAAGCAATGTGTCTATCTCAAGTGTAATACTGCCTTTTTCACATTAGACGTTCCAGTGATAATGATATACTTTGTACTGTCTTTGAGAGGTATAAGTTTATTCGAATGAACAGTTACGGCTAGGGAAATATTTAAGTTATGTTTTAACAACACTTATATCTCTTCAAGATTGTGGTGACAGAGAACGAATTGCACAGTCAATTTTGTAATATCCATTAACTGTTACTACAATTTTGATTATTTAATTTGTACAAGAATTTCTAGTTCCCCGATGCGATAATATATTACGTGTCGATAAATGGGCATAGTACTTGGGACATGTCACTTCTTTTTCTTCCACCTTCGTTCGTACATTGTAATATTAAATGTAGACAGTAAATGACAATATATTGTATATTGTACACACTTTATACAGTTAACCGTCCAGTATCGGTATACATTATATTTCGTATTTATATTATTCCACAAGTGTGGCCTCGTACCGTTGTTTTTATACTTCATCAGTCAAGACGTAATGCAGCCGCCACCATATCTTCGAACTCTTTTGTGTGAATTATCTTGCTACCGGTAGACGGTGCAGAAGATGGTGGCCGACCACCGTATTTTACTTGTTCCAAAGTGATTCCCAAGGCCAATGCAATTCTATCTCGCACGTAAGAATACGCACCTTGATTCTTATGCTCTTCCTGGACCCACATGATCTACACATGTACATTTGGAATTTCAAGTTACTATCTTAGTTACGGAAGAAACGTGCAATTCGTGAAGCTTACTTTCCTGTGATAAAAGATGGCTGAAAGCAATTTTTATGTACTATCATCCGTGACTGAATTACCCTTAGGCCTTTAAACTCTCAAAAATTACAGAATAATTATAAAACTTTCGACAACAAATCCATACCCCTATCTTTTCACCATCTCTCACACAACATGTGGAAAATGGGTTATGCATGTAACAAGGTAGGGACAAAATTCAACATTTTTTTCAAAACGTAATACCGCGGAAGATTTGCGAATTGGGTAGACTGAAATGGTGTTACAAATTAAATAAAATCGGTTCATATATTCCGGTTTACCTTATTCGATAAAGCAACAACATTACTCAAAAGTCGTAATGTTCCAGAGAAGAAAATATAAGTTTATACGTTATGATCACATTTATGTTATTTTACACTGTGTGGTACTAAACTGTTCAATAACTAATTCCATTAGAAAAAATTGCCAATATCTCATGCACAGTATTTTATTTAATTCGTAACATAACGTCACCGTAGCCGTAAAGGGCGGGATCAGACCAACCCGGCTTTGGCCGCCGGCACGCTCTCGCGGCCTGGTTCTGACGGCACAAACTTATCTTTGCACAGCATTTCCAGTGCCGCGCGAGCAAACTCGGCGATGGAGCAAGGGAGCGGTCTAGATCAAAAGAAAAAGCGCGCGGCCAATGGGTCCCTCTCTCTCTTTCTTCTTCCTTCGGTGTGTCGCTCTCGCACTCACAGCAGGTTCGCGGACGTGCTTCGGACGCATGTTTGCTGGTTCGCCTACGCACACCGTGTTTCCTTAAGGCCTGTCCAGACCAACGCGGCATAGCCCGCCGGCACGCTCTCGCGGCTTCTTATCAATATTGCCGCGCGACCAGGTACCCGTCCAGACATACGCGGCATGCATGCCGCGGCTTTAAGCAAACACGATCTGCGAAGACGAACCAACACACGTGCGTCCAGAGCACATCCGTGAAGCTGCTGTGAGTCCGAGAGTGACACACCGGAGGAAAGAGAGAGAGGGGCCAATAGGCCGCGCGCGTTTCCTTTGATCGAGACCGCTCCCTTACCCGATCGCCCAGTCAGCCCGCGCGGCATGGAGATGCTGCGCAAAGATAATTTTGTGACGTCATAACGAGGCCGCGAGAGCGTGCCGGCGGGCTATGCCGCGTTGGTCTGGACGGGCCTTTAAAGCCGTGACATGCATGCGGCATATATTTGGAGGGAGACCTCGTTGTGTAGCAATTTTGATAACAACCCGCGAAGGCATGCCGGTGGCCAAAACCTTGTTGATCTGGACCCGCCTTAACGTAAGGCTGGTATGGCATTGTTGATGAGTGGGTCTTACGTTTTTTTACGTTACGGTTACGGTGTTGTTACGTTTCGCCAGTGTGTGCTTCGGCTTTTACTCGTTTTCGGATAATAATTACGATAGTATTGAACGATTCGACGTTGGGACAGTTCACGCTGTATTCATTTTGGCGTTGAACTGTTCCAGCATCCAAGATTCTCGGCATCGAATCAGCCTAAACTCTAAACTTTACATACTTTGGGATTTGGATATTTTGCTACTTCTTGTGCTAGCAGGTGGTACGGGAATGGACACAGCTGCTCAATACGAATAATTGCGATTTTATCTTCTAACTGCTTTCCTTGTCGTCCTGCAACCAAGTCGTAGTACACCTTTCCAGTACAAAACACAACCTTTTTTATACCGTCAGCTCTGGCATGGGGATCTGAAATGACATGCTTAAACGTAGTTCCGGGTCCTATGTCATTAAAGTGCGACAGTGCCATTGGATGACGAAGTAAAGATTTTGGCGTCATCAGTATCTAAATAAACGAGGAAGGTGCAACATTATTAACAAATTTCTCTCGCAGAATGATTGTACATTATAGCGAAAAGAAAATTTACGGGCGACGTCGTGACAAACATTCTCTTAGCACTGTGTAGTATAGAATGTTAATTATCCAGGTAACTTTCGAGACTACTTTGGCGAACCTAAACTAGTGTATACAGTACAGTCACTGTGGTTAAATTGGGCGTTTTGTAAAATCACCGGGCACTGTATAGAATGCCCAAGTCATTGAGCAGTGTGTATAATGGCCAGGTTATTTACCTCCCTACCTTTTACTACCTCAACCACTCCTTCACAGAGGTAATATTCGGAAGGCATAATCATCTGGTCGTCCGAATTTGCAGCGCATATGGACCCCTCCCCTCCTCATTCACTTATTCACTCCTTCGCTCCGTCGCGCTTGCACCTGGTCGAATCTCACCGGAGACGCACACTACGTCAGCCTCCCGTCCACAGGTGAGATAAAATTCGGAAGGCATTACGGCCCGCTCGTTCTTCCGAATATTACCTCTGTAAAGGAGTGGCTGAGCTAGTGTGCGTCGTCGGTGAAATTCGAAAAGGTGCGAGCGCGATGGAGCGAAGAAGTGAATGTGAGGGACTTATAAGCTGAAAATTCGGGTGACCGGACGATGATGCCTTCAGAATGTTGTCCCACCTGTGTTTAAGCGAGGCCCGAGGACTAGCAGCTCTACGTCGGTGGCACGCTGTGTCGAACCCGAGAGAGAAATGAAAGAAAATAAAAGGGCGACACGGGAAACACACCGACCAGTTGAGTAATGGTGATAGTTTTTACGACCTGGGAAGGCATTCGTGTCCGATTATGTACTATCATGTTGAACACGAATTTTAATACCAATTCAGCAACATAATGAATTAAATAAAGACGAGTTTATTTTTAATTAATCCAAATTCCTCGTTAGTTTGGTTATTATCTTATGAGTTCTGGAGGTAGGGATTTCGAAGTATAACTTTTGTCTCCTGTGTTGGATAACCAACGTCTGCTTTTGTCGCTTTTCAACTAATACAAATTCACAATATTGTTGACCGTGCATTTAGTGCACCAGCCGATGCCAGTATTCTAACAAATGTTCGTCGCGTCGTTATCCCAACTATGACGAGTCAGTTAAAATGGCAAATTTATGCAGTGTGCGGAAATATTCTTTACCCAACTGCAGCAAGAGTATTATCAAATTCAAAGCAATCATGAAAAGCAATTCACTAAAAAATTAAGGCGCAATTGAAAATCAATTTTAAACCTTCATGGATGAGAGTGTATCTAACCAAAGGTTTCCGGAAAGGCATCAGAATCTGACGTCGAAGAACATGAACAAGATTAGCGGGAGTAGTCAAGTTGCACACTATCCAGTTTATTTCGAAAAGCTGCCTGGTCATTATCTGTTCGGGAGTTTCTCCCTTAGGACCGCCTGGTTCCGTTCCGGGAATGTGAGTATAATCGTCGTCGCAAAGCTTGAGAAAACGTTCGAGTCTTGCTGATGAGTGTTCTGGCCCTTGCCCTTCCATGCCGTGAGGTAAAAGAAGAACCAATCCTATTTGCCTACCCCATTTCGCTTGTCCGGAAGATATGAGGGTATCTATGATGACCTAGACGACAGCGATACGTTTCCAACGATTGTCATATTGTTTTTATAGTAATCTTTTTGTCAGTCTTTGTCTTTGCATTTGTATTATTCCACATATTTATTTTACACTCACTCCAGAGGGACATAAACAAATAAATTTCTTTTTTTACGTAACCAAATATATTTTCGTCGCGATCAACAAATACAAAGTCGTAGAATGATATCAAATCAAACGTGCTACCAACAAGAATGAACTAAGACATGTCAATTTTGCAGATTACAGATCATCGTTGTAGCGAAGTTTCAATTACCAGTCAAATTGCAATTCAAATTAAAAGCTCTACTGCGTACTGATCATTTCATATCATTTCAATTTACTAAGTAATTTCCTGTTACCTGACACGTGTTACAGAAATCGCCAAACTGACCTTCCCAAAGTGTCAGAGTATTATGATTGTAGGCCGAGTATCCCAGTTCGAATCCTTTTTTGCAACCAACAACGATTTATATGTATTACAGTCATCTCTACGGCACCTTACTTGTTTTCAAAACTCACCACAAACGCCGTATTCCGACAAAGAAGAATTCGAGACGGTATATAACGCTTGTCCAGGAAAGACATCGTGAAGAATATTTTTGTAAGTTTTGTCTCTGTTCTGATCGTGAATAATATGTATCCGGTGAGAAAAAGTTCCTCGCTCAACGTCTTGGCCGGACAATCTCACGTGATGACCTTCTTTCAGTAAACTAAGAAAAGCAAGACATTCACCCATAGCCCAGTCGGCTTGACGAGCTTCCGTCAATTGTGATCGCTTATCCATTACTCTCAATACCTAGGGTGAAATACACGATTATTTACTCTGCGTCACTGATAAACATTGTTTCATTAAAGAGCACATATACAGGATGGACTACATAAAGTGATACGAGCTGTTTAAACAATGGGCAATGTTTGGTAAACCGGTAATAACAACGGGAAATAAACATTACACGTTCATATGTGAGGGGTTTAAAGGCATAGTGGTGTAAGTGCACGTTTCGTCCACTTGACTTAAGTGCGGCATGCAATTCTTAAACAATCAATTGATCCGCCTTTAAACCCCTCATGTCATTCCTCCATCGTGAAATCATGAATCTTTTAAAAGTTATTGCCTCAAATAAATTATGTTCTGACTGCAACCTGTTTTTAAGGCACATGGTATATTGTGTTAAATATTTTTTTTCTTTATTATCGCATATCCAGATATAGAATATACTGAAAGGCGCTACGCTACTCATTAACATTTTATTGTGCATCTTGGTCCACATTTCCGTGCGCAAAATGCTGACCGGAAAAGATACAAGGTCTAGTCTCGTGTACTTGTACTTGGCTCGAGACAAGACCTTGTCTCTTGTACTTGTACTTGGCTCGAGACAAGACCTTGTCTCTTGATACTTTCAATTGTATCATATACATTCTGATAAAAACAACTGCCGATGATGTCATATCTCGAAAAAATAGGGTGTCTGTTGAAAATCAAAGTACGCCAGTGAATAGAATAAAAAAACTACACAAATTTTATTGAAGTCTCATAAATAAAAAACAATAGTTCGGCCAGAAATCAGGTATTCCGGTACATTTTTCCATCCCTGTATAATACAAATATTAATAACTATATTAATAAATGTGACACGATACTGCAATTCGTTACTATATTATTAGTTAATTAGTTAAAGTAATCGGTTCATACTTGAGCATGTGGTTCGATATCTTTTGGAGGAGTAGATATAGACCGGCAGATTGTTTTGATAGTTTCCATATCAATACCTGTCGGCGGTATACCATGTTCTGGACTCTGATTCGAAAAGAAATCCGTCCACGGTACGTCGTGCCAATCATTCATTTGCATCGAACTAATTCCTTGTGCTATTCTGAATTCCGAATCGCAGTGTGCTAAATATTTTTCTATTTCCTTAAAAAAAAAAAAAACTTGAATTCGCACGCGAAAGATGTACGAATCATTTGGTGAAAATAAACAAATGTTAACAAGCATTTCTGAAATACTTCTTTAGCAAAAGCTTCGGTGATCACTCCATCTTTCAAGAGCATATCACTATAAATAGTAAGCACGTTTGGGTGAGCCTTTATACGTTTATACATTAATGGTTGCGTTATCATCGGTTCGTCCATTTCATTGTGACCAAATCTTCGATATCCCACGATATCTAGGACCACGTCATTATGGAACACTGCCCTACGAAATTCTGGATATTAGATATGATAAGTTTTAAAAGTTTCATTACTTATGACCATATGGTTAAACAGATCTGGGCACGTTACAAAATTTACTTATTGAGATGTTGTGCACTGATTAGATCAGACATATTCAAATGTATGAATATTCATACATTTATGTATTCATACATATAGAAATGTGTATTCAAAAACTTTTTGAATACATCGTGTACCTGTAAAGGTAAGAGTACTACTGTGTAACCAAATCCCAATTATAAAATAAATCTTGAGCTTTTTATACAGTGATGTTTTAGTGATAAATCAAGCGTGCCTGTTATAAGAAACATTCAAAGAAATAGATATCTTTATAACTGACTGAAATATTTGAAGAAGTATTCCCGTAATTGTTTTTAATAGTACATTTACGGTTAATGAATCATGTTTCAATAGAATGCGTACCTGTATTCACTTGCAATTTTACTGCAATAAGCAACCAAATCAGGATTATCGGCGTGAATGTGAAATATGGGGGCATTGACAACTCGTGCTACGTCAGTGCAATGCGCACTGGAACGAGAGTATCTTGGATCGGTAGTGAAACCTACCTAAAATTCATCAAATTTATTTGTCACGTTAACATTAACCCGCGATCCAATTCAAACCGTCATAATTGCAAAATTATGACGTATATACAAGGTGTCCCATAAATGTTGATACTCCTTAAGGCCTGTCCAGACCAACGCGGTATAGCCCGCCGGCACGCTCTCGCGGCTTCTTATCAAAATTGCCGCGCGACCAGGTACCCGTCCAGACATACGCGGCATGCATGCCGCGGCTTTAAGCAAACACGATCTGCGAAGACGAACCGACACACATGCGTCCAGAGCACATCCGTGAAGCTGCTGTGAGTCCAAGAGTGACACACCGGAGGAAAGAAAGAGAGGGGCCAATAGGCCGCGCGCGTTTCCTTTGATCGAGACCGCTCCCTTACCCGATCGCCCAGTCAGCCCGCGCGGCATGGAGATGCTGCGCAAAGATAATTTTGTGACGTCATAACGAGGCCGTGAGAGCGTGCCGGCGGGCTATGCCGCGTTGGTCTGGACGGGCCTTTAGAGATCATAACATGTGCCGTTGGTTGGTTATCGGAGTCTCACGGAGTACCCAACTGAGTTAATGCGTTCGGTGCCTTTTTGCAATTTTCTTGAAAAGCTGAGGTAAATGAATTTTTGGAACTCGAATTCATAATCAGCGCAGACATTTTTTTCGGAAACATGAGTTTAAAACGCGAGATCAAATTAGCCGAAAAGTTTGTCAGGCAACGTTAACATTCATTACCTGATTGTTTATAACAACGTGCATAACACCACCCGTAGTGTATTCCGGCAAATTCGTTAAGTGCATGGTTTCGTAAACAACACCTTGACCGGCAAAAGCAGCATCACCATGGACCAAGATAGCTGTTGACTTTATACCAACTGAAACAAATGAAAGGCTTAAACTCTCCACAAGATTTATTTTACACATTATCAATAAAAAGATCAATTAAGTTCAGATTATGAACAGAGTAATTTTATTTGCAATCTCTTGGGTGAATCTGTCAAACAACTCTAGGATTCTGAAAATAATGATTTGTATGTTTTCATCAAACGTACGCTTTGCGTCATTTTTTTGTACTTGCTCTGCTCGAATTCTGCCGACAATCACTGGATCAATCGCTTCCAAATGTGATGGATTCGCCATTATTGCAAGGCCAATTCTTTTCTGGCTCCTATAAATAATAACAATTACCCGTACTACAAATTACATCGGGTTTACGGGAGGGATGATAAACAGTTGCAGACTTTAATTCATGAACGCTATGAAGTAGAGGTTTGAACAAATTGGTACCTATATATCCATTTATGCCTGTCTCTAACAAGTAAGTTGGGTGATATTCAACGGAACTGTACAAACCGAACTAATTTGTAATATTAAATCACAACCAAATAGATATACTGTTATTAACCATTAGTTTTATACTTTTTTACAAAATAAATGTGCAACCGCACGTCCTAAAACTTTTAATGGGTTTAGCAGTGATTCTACGTGTCTTACTTTGCCGCAGGCACAAATCGGTAGAGGAGTAAAGTTTGGTTTCTGCATACTCCCAGCTTTATGGCGATCACGAATCAAAGTTGACTGTCCAAGTTTGAGTTAAGATTGTCTACTGAGGTTCTCGTTATATCAGGTTTGCCTAACTTCCGATTCGTGTGCTCGTTTTGTTCCTTCCGATTCCTCCCCCTCAACGCCTAGGGCGTGGGATTAGAAATACATAGAATAGGACAGACGTTATGCGTAGTAGTAGCAGAGAATAAATAAAATGGAGGATAATTGGCAGAATTTCGGTACCGTATGCTAGTGTGGTGAGGGTCAGAGCCAAATCACCGAAAAAGATTTGGAGGAGTTTACCCCGGTCATATAGCGTCATACTACATGAAAAAAGTTTATTCAAATTGTTTGTTACAATTTTTTAATTTTAACATTGATTTTCTGGACTCTGACTAAATATGGCGTCGTGCCATTTGTCAAATTGCATAGGAGGGGGAATCCTATGGGGGGAAGTCTATGACCAAAGCTAGAGACGGGAAGAGAGGGGGAGAGATGGAGAGTGCTCGAACCCACGAATACTAACTTGAACAGGCCTGACTTAAAGTGTACGATTGTATTTATATGGTTTGTGATCAATCAAACAAATTGTTCTACCGGTAAATGAAAGGAAAACTGTTATTTAGAAAACCAATGTGTGATAGTACGGAGGAACCATTTACTTCTCAAGTAAAACTTCCGAGTGAGTGCCCAAATGATATTTCACATCACCAGAACCAAAACCTTCCAGAGCGATTGGATTGAATTGCGTAAATAGTTGGTTCATGGGCTTCGAGCAGACGTTAACCAAAGTGTTCAAACGACCACGATGAGCCATGCCTATGACGATGGTTTCTACCCCTATAAGATTTGCGAGTAGACATTTTCAATCTTGTATTAAAAATATTGCGGTATCCTTGTTTTATAACATGAAGTTTTAGCGAAACGTGAAACGTTTTCAAGGGAAACATTCACCATGTTCGGCGCACGTTTCTAAGATCTGCACCATAGATGGAATGAATGATTCGCAACCCTCCAGGCCAAATCTTTTTTCGGTGCCGTATTTTCTCGCTAAAAATCCCTCAAACGTTACTGCCCGCATGATATTCATCCAAACGAATTTTCTATGTTCTGCTGGCAATTCCCAAGCACCTGGCACTTCGAATTTTTCCCTCAACCAATCCAGCTATGGTAAAAGTTAATTTGGTTATTAACCTAGGACCTATTGTTACTCATAAAACAATTTAGGCAAAAATAAACGGACATAAAACATCAACTTTAATACTATAAAAGTGTACGTAGTTCTAAAATTTGGTTATATTAAAATATTGTTAGCCCATATGTGAAAAACATACTTGATAATAATAAATTTACATATCAATTTTTTTTTATAAACTGCACAAAAAAAAAGTCTTACTATTTTCTCGGCAGGTAAAATATAATTACGGGCTGCCCTAAAGAATTATAGAAAAACTGGAGTAAAATGACGACTGCACGCCATCGTGCATCATCGCTTATTTCAGCCGAGCGAAATGGGCAACGGTAGAATACGTACCGTAACGAGATCGTGAATATATGTATATTCAAGACCCAAATGTCCACAGTATACTTTATTCAACCTAATTAGAATTTCGCGTAAAGGCAAACTCCTCTTCGGGCCACCGATTACGGTGAATGGAGCAAGTGGAAATTCTCTATCCATGTCAGCCTCCGTCATACCCTTTAAGTGTTCTCGGACCACAATTGCAGGGGGCAAATTCGTTGTGCCTTGAAGCTTCTTTGATTCAGGATTTTGAATGCCTAGTGGATCGATGTCTGCTATTAAATGCCCACGTGCCTTGATCAAGGAAAAAAATCAATTCATGGTTCAATTTAATCAGTGGCGCACATGCATTAGCATCTTGCTAAGGCACTACACTGCCCCCCGTGTAGGAAAGAAGTCATCGTTTATTATCTTTCTACTTAAATTTGTAATTAATGGAACAGATTACGAAAAATTGTTATTGATCTATCAGTTTATGATTATGGGGAAGTAAGAGAGTACGGAATTGAACGGAAACTGTCATATTATTTTCATGTACGTGAAATTTGTTATGACAGTAGGGTAGGGTACACATGGTGGGTGGTCTGATAAGTATGATTCGTAGTGTATTAATGTAGTTTTCCGTTATCAGAAGGGTATTTAAACGTCTAAATATTTCAGAAAATTGTACATTGCACAACTGCACATAAAAATTCTATTGCTTCTAAACGAATTAAATTTTTCGATTGGAAACTAAAAACGATTACTACAATTTCGCAAGATGCCTTTATCAACTAGAATACGCAAAGTTATCGTTACAAATGTCAGTGCCCGTTAAAGTACCAAATTTTTTTTTTAAGATTTTGCAACTATTAATGAATTGGAAAAAGGAAATTCCTCATTCCCGAAAGCATTAGTGTGATATAACACAACAAGAAAACTGAAGTTAAAGTTACAAATACTGCGATGAGTACCTGATAAGCTCGAATCGTGGCGTTAATATCAAGGGCCCCATTTATGAATCGATCACCCTGTACCTCACTGTCCGATTTTGCTCTTGCGCTTTGCCTTGGAAACGTTGGTACTAGTCAAAACCAAAGGAAAACAATAGACATGTCCGCATATTGGTCACATTATTTTTGCCGACATAATTAATGGCAATACAGGAACGGTGTAAATACAACCTTAGTTATATTTGATGAAAAAAAGAAATTGCAAGATGTCTTTTGTAAACGCGACATAAATGTACAGTGTAACGTGTCGTTGAATTTTTCTTAGGTACATGGTTGTGTCCATCAAAAAACTCATGATATGCAAATCTTAAAACTAATAACTTAAGTTACTAACTACGATGAAGGTAACATGGGCCTAGGTACAGTACAGTAGACAATGTGGGAGAATTCACATTTCATCCTTTTTCAATCAAACCACGTTCACAAATACTGCCACCGTTTTCTACTAAACAACGATAACGTTTTGAAATTCTTTGCGCTCAATTCGGACAGGTGTAAGCTACATAATGCCGTCGACGGCACACTGTTTACAGCGGTAGAAGCGATATGGAGATCTTTTCCGTTAACATTAATTAAAAATTTGGTGATGTACATGCTCAGACGTTGTCAAGCAGTTATAAACGACAAAGGACACGCACAAAGGTATTTAAACCTGTTTTAATCGCTCGCAAACTTATATTCACTTTATTAGATTATTAAATGTTTTAACCTGAAAATAAAATGATCTTTTCTTTCGTGATACACCATTTTTAAAGCTTAAAGAATTTCCTAACAAATGCTCTATCCACTTTTCAATAATATACACATGCGACAAAGTTACGGCCGAAAGAATTTCTACGAGTATGATCGTTTCCAATTAATTGGCTGCTACTGTACGTCCATGCCATATCCTTAAGGGGTTGTTACGTCACCCTGAAATTTACAGAAAACCGATTTTTTTTCTTCAGTTTTCTTGAGGTTTCAATTTTCAAATATTCTGAAAAGTACAAACTTCAAGAAAACTACACAAAAATTCGATTTTCTGAAAATTTCATGTTACCGCGGCGCTCGCATAGGTAGCATTTTCAACGTCATTCGTACAAACTCTGTCGAATTAATCTGATACTATTACATGTTTAGAAATATTTCAAAATAAAAATGAAATCGCTATCAGTTGTTTCCGGGGAGTTATTATTATTATTATTAAATACGTCAGAAAGTCACTAGACCTTAATTTTATAGAACTAAGTTATTAGATTTAATGATTACATTCACATTAATTTTTATTATTTTGTATCATTTTTTTTTTTTTTTGTAATATGTGTATATACAAAACGTATTAGCAATTAGATAGAAATATTAAATTCACCTGTAGTCTGTTTGCCACTCAAATGCGACGGTAACACTGGACTGGACGAAGACACTTTAATCGACGATGGTTGAGTGGCATTTGATGTCGGAGGATTATCTGCGTGAATTAATTTGAAGTACGAATCCCAAGAAGAGCTGACGGATTTGCGATCTTTTAACCACGAATTGTACATATATTCTAAATATTGACTATTGCTCATGTTAAGAATGTAATCGTTCCTCTTTCCGCTGCCTTTGCCATCGTGTTTGAAACGTGCGAGACGCTTTTGTACATCAGATGTTGTGATTCGAACACAGTTGCAAGTTTGCGTCCACTGCCCGCCTTTACAGTACATATACCTTTGACACAAACACGACACTAAGATCTGTGTTCCTTGACAAGGTTGTGATTTCGAGTACATTTCTCCATTTGTTTCTATGCACTACAAAACAGTACATGCCGCACTGTAACACTAAAACATACAATATTCTGAGTGAACAGATGTGTTGCTGTCGAAATTTTGACTTGGATTATCAAATGCGAATGCTAATTTCTTCTACAGTTAACGCGAATCATGTCACCGTGACATTTGACTGCGTCGACGGCTGCACTTTACCTATGACTAAGTTCACTCGATATTCTGTTTTGCTGTAAACTTCAATTAAAATTCAGTTTGTCGGCATTCCACGATATTGCATACAATTATTTCAAATAATCCTACTTCAGGAGCTAATTTCGCTCCAAACATTAATCCCGAAATTGTTCTCAAAATCACTTTATTGGACAAATATGAATGCACATAAAGTTTGCACATGATGCATTATCTGAAACCAAGTTGTGAACAAACTGTAATCAGTGAATAATTTGTAAATTATACTGGTTCATTTAAGCTGATTGACACTCTGCAAAACTACGATAATATATTGGAAAAACAGTCGAATCGATAGACGTCTTTACGAGTCACTTCATCTTACACGATATAACATCGAGTAAAGATCTGAATTTTTTGTATCGATATTTTTGTACAGAAATGTTTTGAACTACCATGGTATACATTATTTCTACCATAGAAAATAAAAACTCGTTAAATTATTCTTTTCCTTGACAACAAGAGAACGATGCACTACTTTACACATCCCATAGACGATTTGGTTTATCTACCAAATACAGAATTGCACGATAGTTTACGATCATTGCAACGGAGAATATACCGGCGTTTTTGCACTAAATGGTTCAAGTCGAGAAGACCAAAACGCGTCCCAGTGTTGTTGCGAACGGAGCATTCCCATTCCCACGTTGTACTGTTCTTAGAAGTAAGTACCTATGCAAATGCCTTATGCGTGTTAATCTGGTTTTGTTTCTTTTAAAAGGTTCGAAACTTTTGGCGCATTTTTGGGGTATATCGACACGTTTAAGCGAATTCACAGACTACGTTTATAGTATTTTTCCGGTTCAACAGATAAAAGCGTATTAAAAATATACAATAGTAGGTTATGACATTCGTTCTGAAGGTACGACTATTATTTATAGGGATATTGATGGGTTTCACGTCTACGAAAGTCCATCAGTTGTACAAAAACACAATTAGAAAACTAGGCCAGGCAGGAAATAAAATCGATATGTGTAACGAATAGCCCCTCTTCCCCGATCCTTATGTCCAAACAATCCAAACTAAAGATAAGGTAAATATAGTGGATTCGATTTTCGTCGCACTAATTGTTGGTTAAAATAACGATTCTTTCATCTTTTTACGAATTATCGATTGATAACCAAACTTTTTGAGTAAGGTGTACAATTCTCGTTCGACTACCGGCTATTCTGAACCCAAATAATTACAAAAATGATTCTACGACGGATAGATCCGAAGTTGAAAATGTTTGACGAGGAAAATATTCATCCATACATGGCGCATAATTGAGGGCTATTCGGCCACAAGAATAGTAGTGAAAATTGCTATCGATTTATCATGCGCACCTTGAAATTGATAATGATTTTGCGGTAATGATAGCAACTTTTACTTATGCTGTCGTATAACATACCTACATACTTTCGATATGACAGTCAGCATTATCAGATTTAAAAAAATTGAGTGGTCAAATCGACAAGGTTCACAACTTATTGTAATATTATAGAATCTGTACAAAAAGATCTAATGAAAATTTCAGGTCTCAAACGCTTTTAGTATTCTTTTTAATTTATATATAAAAGTATCGAGAATAAACTATTTTTTAATGAACCTTCCTCAACTTAAATTATTATAATACGGGTTCCGTACATGCTACAAGCGTCAATGTGGGTTCACGTCACAGTTAATGATACAAGTTCTCTGGTCGCTGGCAATACTTTGCCATGTGACCTTATGAATGTCATATAGAAACTACATATTGTAAACTTTGTAATTTAACATTGCAAAGTTGATACAAAAGCCGCGCTTGACACGCGTCGCAGAATAATCCGCAGTCACTTTAAATTTAATAACTTATTCGCCTGTCGCCATTAGAAGTTGAAACTTTAAGATATATTATAAAACGCCGCTAAGAACAATTTACATTTGCTAAACAAAAAATTTACTTTTTGAACTATTGAAGGTCAAGATTACATAATATACATATTACAGACATGGCTAAACCTTGTCATGACAGAAGCCATATTTCGCGTATCAGAAAAACTAGAGAGAGTCATATCATTTACTTGATAGGTATATTTTGGGTTATTAATACATACGAATCTTTTTAATTCATTATTTGTTTTGAAAAGGCTTCAAAACAAGAAGCGACACGTCGGTATGATGTGTAATTGGTGCAACTTTTATGTTTAATTTGTGCACTTTCATATTAGTTGTTTGTAATGTTTTTCGCGAATTTTAAACTTTGATTTCTCAAAAACGGCCAGTTAATTACAACAATTAATTCTTACGTTTTGATCCAATTGATTCTACGGTCGATTATTATTCTGGTATATTACCAAATTAAACATACATTCAATTATACATGAATAACATTTAAATAATTGACACAAATGTTATAAATATTTATTTAACAGTTATAAGCAATTAACGTAAGAATTTGTCAAATACTCAAGGTGATTACGTTACATTCGTACCGATTAATTGAATGTAATGTGAATTACATATAAACACAAATGTACTTATGTAGTGTCAACTTTATATCAAACACTGAAATTAGCTAACCGAATGAATCTAACGTCCGTAAGTTACGTTATTGAAAGATGTAATTCGCCCATTGTTGTTTTACAATTGAAAGAATAAGTTTATACATGAATAAGTTGCTTTTAAATGGAACTTTTACCGTGCGGGGGAAGAGAAAAGCAAATATAATACGATGAAAAACTTTTTCCGGGTGATCTGTTACACTAGCAAACAATTTTTTTTTTCAAGTTTCTGTTGAGTTCGGCTTCTCAGCTATTTTAAAGTTAAATCGGCATGCTCATTTCAAACTGTTTTTGGTTTTCTTCTATCACGTCAAGTTTTTCCTCTACAGCTTTTCTTAGTGTGACTGCTCTCCGCTAGGTCAATGAAATTTGTCCCAATTCAAATAAACATAACTCCGCGAAAATATGTGATATCCGAGAGATTTTTCTTTCATTTTAAAGGTTGAAGTCCGTACTTTAAGGAACCATTATTAGATTTTAACTTTAGCCCCCACCCCCTTTGTATGCACATCTTGTATGAGTGTTGGGAAAAAGAGGGTATCCTGTAGCTTATAAATTTGACGTGTATACAAAAACTGTGGTCATTTATTGATTTAGATGCGTAAAGTTAGTCAAAAACAAGTGTCTGATCTAAGGCCACCAAATTTGCGTTGCCTGTGTTATTACTGTCTGTTCATATAAGCAATACTTTAATCATTTTCGTCATTACAGGGGAATTCGAGCACTGTATTCGCAGATCATAGGACTATAACAGTAAGCCCTAATAGTGATCCATCGGAAACAATTTTTTCGAATAATCGCATCGTAACTAAAAAGGTGAGTGTATACAAAAATTGTGAAATATCTTAAAAACGGTAAAAATGCGTGTAAGAAAAGATAGTATTGATTCTATACGTTCTTTCCTGAAAAAATATAAGGTCCAATTCTCCCTTACTTGTACTTGACACGATATATTAATCAAAATAAATTCTATATTAAATAAAGTTAACCGTTTGTTTATATGCAATTAAACTTTCAGCCATTAGTTTTCATTACTTACTAACAAATAGCGCAACTTAAATGAAAGATCGAACGCGTAGAAGTTCTACATTGGTGGACTAATTTTTCATACATTACTTATCGAACCGTTATTTTAATTTATAAAGAGCGGGCCATCAAGTACATTTAAGCGGTAACAGGGAGATTTATTAATTACGTTAGGCGGAACAATATCGTAGAAATTTGGTTAATTGAATAAAATATCAATAGCTGCTTTATTCAAAATAAGTAATTTGTACTTGATGACATTTCTTCATTGCAGTATATATAAGTCTAGAACTATGAGAACACATTGTCATGTGGGATTACGTTACTCAATAGCAGATAACTTCCAATCCGGCTGTACAGAAAGCCCGTAGTTTAGTTATAATATTTGTAAATGCATTTCACCGTTAATATAATTGTGGGTTGTTTTTTCACAGTACACATGCTGGAACTTCTTACCGAAGAACCTGTTTGAGCAATTCCGCCGAGTTGCGAATTTCTATTTTCTATTGACTGCAATACTCGCACTGTCAATAGAATCTCCAATCTCGCCGATAACAAGCTCGTTACCCCTATCATTTGTTATACTGGTGACTGCCTGCAAACAAGGGTACGAGGATTACCTCCGACATAAGATGGATAAACGTGTTAATCGAAGACTAGTTACTGTTATTCGCAATAAATGTACTCAGGTATGTATATGCATATACACGGTGTCCCATAGATGGCGACAGTCCATTAAAAGTGTGGTATCTGGGATAATTCCAAGCAGAAATTTTTATGAAGGATGATCACGGGAGAGTGATTGTCCAAAATTTTGATAAAACCTTTCGTTTATGAAACATCGCGGTCTAAACGTTTCTGTAGTTCAAGACAACTTTAGTTACAGAAAGAAAGCGAGGGAGAAAGAGAGACCTAGACTTCTTGATGTATCATTTCTTTTTATTTTACTTTTAGGATGTTTACTGTGAACAAATAGTGGTTGGCGATCTCGTCAAAATATGTCGTGATGAAGATGCTCCCTGCGATCTGTTACTTCTTTTTAGCGCGGATGATTCAGGACGTTGTTACGTTACAACGTCGAATCTAGACGGCGAAACCAATTTAAAGGTACGCAGAATAATGTTATGTGTGTATCGAAAAAGCGAAAGTTCGAATTGATCCCTGATCGTGAGGCACAGCTGGACAGAACGTTTCTCACCCGGAAACACCGTAGCGCGAATTAACGGCTTCCTTGTGAATTCTGTCGATCGCAACACAGCAAATTGATCTGGATCATTTTCAATCTGTAACCTATTCGCCCGTATCGACACATAATGAGAAAGATTATTGTTGTGTAAGAGGATGTCTGTCCTATTCGCTGAGGGCTTCCTCTTTGGCCTATCCTCCGTGTGCTTGAAATACGAAATTCTTTATCTTACAGTCCGATTTCTTTAGTGACGATAAACCCCATAAGTCAAATTGATAAATATTCGAATCAGTTTTATTTACTGCAAAAATAGTGTTGAATACAACTAGTGGCTGTAACATGCAAAATATTTCACTTATACTTCAGCTCGTGTTATACACTATATACTACGTTTACATAAATTGTTAAAATAATAGATGTGATTTCTTCATTTCAAATAAGCTGTTGAAATGTTGAACCCATCTAGGTGTGAATCCCCTCTCATCCGTCCGTTGTCTGCACTAACTGAAGCAGAACAGGCCATAGTAGCATACAATAAAATAGGATAAACACTGAAGCTCTAATCATACGCATAGTTTCATTGTTTGAGAGCTCCAGAGATATTGAGAGGCTACTCCCCTGGTATACTGGGCTGAAACTTGAACATGCCTGCCTCAAGTTATTCATTTCTGCCATTGCAACTCTGTACACAACTATATTTTAGGTGTCCTGAATGTAAAAAAAATAATAACTGCGATAACTGATGATCCACGGGATGATGACGAGAAGTTGATTGAACAAAACAACGTTCATTCGGAAGAGTGATCTCTCACAACTGGAAAACAATAAATTTTCAGTAAATAATACATTAATAAATTATAACGAAAACGGTACATTGTCAAGAGGAAAAAATTCAAATTTGTGTAAATAAAAATATCGGTTACTCGATAGTGAGAAATAACAAGTGTCCGTAAGTGTATAATCGAATAGTACGTGCTACGTAGCATATTTAGGCACAGTAATTTTCGATTCACTGTAAATTGTAGCCACAGAAAACATGATTTTATTTTTTCAAGCATATATCAAACTTGTAATGCAACCAAACACATATTGCCGGAACCATTATGCGAGTAAAACTTTTAACACTTTCAACAAAAGTATTGCTCTTTCGATTGTCTTATGTCAAATGGTGAAAAATGATAATTTTGTAGTTGTGACTGCCTTCTTCCAAATAAACGATGTATTTTGTTATCATTCAACACTAAATGAGACTTTAAAAGTAACAATTCCAGATGACATAAAATAGTTTTTATATAATTTAACGTTACATCATTGAGTCACATAACAAAGTAACTCGCGACAGTAAAACTCACACGTGAGCACCTAATGTACAAATCATTAGAATGATTGTAAAAATAAGTTAAACATACCCTATATTACAGATATAATTAAATTATTACTTGTAAAAACATGTATCTTCGTTAGACACTGATGGTCCCAAAGGTGGTGTCAGATATGACACCATCCCAGTTAGTATCGTTGGAAGCAACTATAACGTGTCAACATCCTTCGTCCGACCTTTACGCTTTTCATGGAAAGTTAGAAATCGATGGCAACAGGGAGACATCCACCGGCCATGTAACAATTGAAAATTTATTACTTCGTGGATCTATAATAAAGGATACGGAGCATATAATTGGATGTGCAGTGTATACCGGCCAAGATACAAAGCTGTCGTTGAACTCAAAGATTAGAAGCAACAAATTTTCCACTGCTGAAAAGTAAATGAGTTTTAATGTCACATGTGTGAATTAGCTGAATAGAATATAAAAATTATGAATGTAATTAAGTTCTGTTTGCAATTCAGATCAATCAATAAGTATCTCATCCTGTTTATGGCATTATTATTGGTCGAGGTGATCGTGTGTGCTGCACTGAAAGTGACGGTGGATGCGAAAGCACCATGGAAATTATATCTTGGGGAAACTGGTCCATTTACCTTTTCTGTATTGTTAACTGACATTTCCAGCTTTGCCATTTTGTACAATTACATCGTACCCATATCGTTATACGTCACCGTAGGTAAGAATCATTTTATTGTTTCCTTTATTATTACAATAATTGCTTTCTTAAATGTACAAACAAAAAGGAACTTGATACGATGAAATATCAATTTTATCTGTGTTCACAAGGGTAAATGTCTTAACGATTTTCACTTGTTAATGTGATATTTCAAATTTACTTTGCCATTACCGCTTCCTGAGATCTGTTGAATTCCTTAATTTTTTGTAAAGATTTATTTTCGCTGTTTAGTAATCATTGAATATTATTCTGAAATATTGAAGCAGTGATTGTAACTTATTGAATCCGTCAAAGTTGTGATACTTGGAATAATTTCAAATAAGTTTATCCTTAACAAAAATGTCCAAAGCGCCTTAGTTAACAGGATGTTAGTTAGACAAACCATTATTTCCATTTTTAAAAAGCGTGTTTGTGTCCATATATCCATTTTGAATTTTCAACGAAATCTTTTTTTTAAACGCCCCCTCCGGACCCTACAAATCCCCAGGAACAAATTCTAAATTCAAGTAATATTTTTCAAGATCGATTTCAAGAAAGAAAAGTATATGTAATTCGTAAATATAGCACACTCTACAAAAGCTAATATAATACAATTACACTTGGTTTATACCGACCACTGCCAGAGCCTTGGAACTGTGATAATGAATTTCGCAAACATTAATGGATTCTTAATGTAAAGTTAATACTCGTCTCAGCGCGGCCTTTCCGATGGCTATTACAGTTTTTTTTTTAATTAATTGTTTAATACAGTTTAACCACCTCGAAAACCCCTGTTCGTTCTTTCCTGAAAAGATACAAGGTCTAGCCTCGCGTGCTTGTACTTGGCCCGAGACAAGACCTTGTCTCTTGATAAGTAAAGTAAAGGGATACATGTACTTTTATTCGCAATAAAATCACATCAAACTGGTCGTTGTAACGGTGTTACATTCATTGCTGATTTAAGTTTACTTAAATGAGTTTACCAAAATCTTTGTTTATGTCGAACATTTCCGTCCCGAAATTGGGCATCAATGGAGAAAACAAAATAAGTAACACTTACTAAAGAATACGTGACAAGTTGAATGGGTGCTTATAACTACATATAATTAACTTAGTTCATATAATGCGTCTGATAAAAGTTATCCGATAAGATATACTCAATTGTTCTCATTCCAGAATTACAAAAATTCCTCGGTTCCTTTTTCTTCAGCTGGGATATAGATATGTATGACGAAACTACCGACCAGCCAGCAGTAACCAACACCTCAGATTTAAACGAAGAACTTGGCCAAGTGGAATATTTATTCACGGACAAGACTGGCACGCTTACTGAAAATCTTATGATATTCAGACGTTGTTCGATTAATGGAAACACATACATGGAGAAAGATTGCGATGGCAAACTATACGCGTTACCACCAAGCGGGGATGAGAATCAAGCTGTTAAATTATCGACATGGCATGTAAGTTTGCCTAATATATCATATTTCCCTTCCCTCATATACCCTCCCTTCTCTTCCCTTCCACGTTTCCTTCCCGTTCCGATCTTGTCCACGTAAACTTCAAAACTGATCTGCTTTTTTCCTGTCCACATCCTCTCTTTGCACCTTCCACACTTGCCTCTTCATCCCACGCTCCACCCTCTCGCGTATGCTCTTTCACACTTTTGCTCGTTTCATCTATCAGACACCAGTTTCACACTGTTCTCCAAACCACATAGAAAAAAGAAGTCCATGGAAATACTGCAATACGCGAATTTAAAAGTGGACCTATACTTATGTCACGGGTTGTATGTGTTAGTGTTTCGCTCACTGTTATTCCAATTGATTTACTCTTTACTGCATGGATTCTTGTGATTATAATAAGTATGTTATTCTAGTCTGACATCTGGCACTTCATGATAAGTATTTCCCTGTGCCATGTAGTCCAAATCGCACCTCCGAGTCAAAGGCCAAATATCATTGCCAGACGCTCCGAATTTCGGGAAAGCTTCAGATTGAAGAAGATTACTAAGGTCAACAGTTCTTTGTTGATGCACCCAGATTTACCAGAATACCAGGTAAAACATAGCCCTATCCAAAGTAACTGTGTCCAAACCCACCAAGTAATCAAAGTTCAAACCGACTGAGCAAACCGTTACAAAACGATAGGTATCCAACTTCCATAACGCGTGGATAACGATAGGTATCCACTTGGATAACGATAGGTATCCAATTTAACGACTCTTCGCCTGATCAATATTTCGTATTATTATGCAATATTTTACATGTCAATGGGAAGAAAATTCCCTCAACCAAATGGGTAGTGGATACGGGCTATTTATTGCCACTAAAGCGTCAGTCTAATACTGACCAATTATGCAAAGTAGAAATGGAGAAACATGCAATTTATTGATACCCTACATAAAGATAGGACCCGCCTCATTCATGATATAATTCATTCAAAACATTTAGGTTTAATAAGTTCATTCCATATGTCGTAGGCAACATCAGCAGACGAAAAGGCTTTGGTGGAAGCAAGTGCTCGGTGTGGTGTAGTTTTTCAACGGTATTCTAACGATGAGATGGAAATCAAAATTAATGACGGCCTTATGACTTTCGAAAAGATCGATGTTTTGGAATTCACTTCCGGTACGTACTTTATTGATGATAAGAATAATTTACAACTTCGGTATAGTTAGTTTTCATAGTAGGATACTAATTCAAAAATATGTAAAACATTTGCAATCATATGAACATCTTAATGATGTATAAGCCTTAAACCTAAAATCTAAAATATCAGTGGCGACCGGTCAGAGTATAATAACGGTTCAGCGTAGTAATACCGTGATCGTTGGATGGAGCCCTGCTGCTGCCCACAACTGTTATCTTCTTTTTTTAATTTTTAATATTCCTTTGAATATTTTTCTTGACGCTGGCTGTCACTTATCATCAATCGAGGACTATTCCGCGACCGTGCCGCGACTTTTATGTATCACCGGACGCGGAATATTCCACATAGGACACAGTTAAAACCATGGATATACAACCGTACACGGTGATACGAACCAACTACCAATAGAATGTTGCTAACGTCTGAGCTCAGTAGCATCGAGTAGACTCGTGATGCAAATGGGTTAACTAATTTAATTGACCTACAAGTGTTGATTCTTTCAAGGGCTGAAATCATTCATGTACAATCCACCCCTACTAGACGCCTGCACGTTTGCTATGTCTCGTCCTTGTTGAGACATGTCGGATGCGGCAAAATTATATTTTGCGAATAATTATTACGTCACCATCGTATTATCACCAAATTGTATACTGCTTCTGTTAGCACTAGGTAAAACATATGTGGTTCAAATGTTCTCGCACAAAGGCGGAAATTGTAAGTGGGGCGCTACGTACAAATCCGGTAGACAAAAGGCTATCGAAGCGTGCTCACTGACCGGTTTGTGTTCAAGTTTTTCACTCGTGCTTCACACTTAGTTGCGATTATGTCTTTTGAGATTTTTCATAAGTAACTTTAACACCATAGATTATAACGAGCTTTATATTTGTTCAGCCACCACGGTAGCCAATTCCATTGTAAGGCACATTTACTGTATCGTTAGTATATTGCATAAATCAAGTATAAGTGCAACAGATTCAATTTTTCGTCACGCATGATATTCATTGTAATCTAATTTTGGTTCCATAAAAAAATGATCCTTAATATTCAACAGAACGTAAAAGGATGTCCGTGATAGTGAAAGACACAGCAGACGACTACTGGTTATATTGCAAAGGAGCAGATTCAGCTGTACTACCGTTGGTCGTTGAAGGAAAAATCAACGAAACTATTGCACATGTAGCAGACTTTTCAATGGTAAACCAATTAATCACAAGTGTACGGTAACTAATTAATTGTGATTGGTAACTTCAGAGTGGTTAAACATCATACGTTATATTTTTCAGAGAGGATTACGGACGTTAGTAGTGGGATACAAAAAATTTAATCAGACTGAGTACGAACGGTTGATACAAATTGTGGAACACGCTAGACAAATTATTGGCGTTGAGCGTAGGGCCTACATGGAACGGGCTTATAATTTAATGGAAAGTGACCTCACTTTGCTTGGTGTAACCGCGGTTGAGGATCGTCTTCAAGAAGACGTACAAGAAACGCTCGAATCGTTACGGCTTGCTGGCATAAAGGTATGTATAGAAAGTAAGGTATTAGAAACAGGTACCCTTAAAGCGAGGTTGCCGAGATGGAATTGCTTGCAACTCTACACGTACACATAAGGAGATAAAACCCATAGTGATGATTGTCAATAAAAATAAACACTTACAATATACCATTATGTCTTTATGGCAATCATCTTTTCATCATGAGTGGACAAAAGATTCTGGCTTAACACATGACTGTTTATCATTGATGCAGATCAATGGATGAACCAGTCTACTTTGCACTCGGCCCTTTTGTCACTCTGTTGACGATTTCCTTTCCATGATTCACATTACTTGAAACAAAGCTGTCTTATCCAGGCCCTAGTTTTTGGTATACCACCTGTTGTGTGAGGTTTAGTCGTTCATTCTGATTAAAATGCATACCTATTTACTTCTTGGTCCTTTTATAATGAGTGATGTTCATTCACCATATGCAATTATTGTCGTTAAGTGTGTCCTGAAATGGTACAACTGTAGGTTGTGAAAAATGGGCGGGAAATGTCCGTGTTGTAGCATTTAAAGTAAAGTCTCGTTTTAAAATGTTCACGTCATCGGGAACTTTAATGACCTTGAGAACTCCTACAATTATTGGTATTTGAAACTATATGGTTCCATTAAGAAAATATAGATGATCTGCGTATTTCTTTGCAGATTTATCTACGAAAATATTAAAGTGATAAAACTACTTCCAAAGAAAACCTTATTATGATTTTCATATTGATCGCAATTATTATTATTTAGGTATGGATTCTCACTGGAGACAAAGCCGAAACGTCAGAAAACATAGCTTTCCTCTGTGGACATTTTAAACTGGGCACCGAAGTCTTACGAATGACAGATCTAACCAATGAACAATCATGTTTGCTCAAGCTGATGGATTTCGAGTAGGTACAATTAAAAATTTCATTGTTTTGCATCTTTTGTAGCCCGGCAAAATGTAATTTTTAAAGTATGGCTGTTTTATTCCATGGGTTGTTGAGTTTCTTGCGTGTTTTAATTCAAAACGCTACAACTGTATGACTATGTCTACCAATACCAGACTTTTTAATCCAATTTATATTCACAAGTAAAGATCTTGACACAAATTTTACTGCTGTAGTGCCCCCTGAAATATGTCATAATTTTAATTCAATTAGTAGTACAATAATAATAGATAAAAAGTATTTTTTGTATTCTTGTTTTCGTAACTATTGTGATTGTAATGCCATGGAAAAATGGCCTAGAAGCAAGTTTCTTGCGATATCGCGTATGCTTTTGAGTGATAATTTTAGCTTCCCGTATACTTTTCCCCTCGGATATTTGTTTGAACGTTCTTTCCGGGGTACCAGGATATTTTCACGACATATTTCGTATGTGAATAGTGAGGCCAGGGACCGTACATATAAATGTTGTAGCTTATCTAGTTTATATTACTTCATAATTATGTTTACTTTTGTATTATCTCAGACGAAGGTTGAAGCTCGAACCTTACAAACAGTATGGGCTTATAATGGATGGAGTCAGCGTAGCATTGGCGTTAAAAACGTGCCCAGAATTATTAAAAACCATTGGGTTGATTTGCGAAGCAGTAGTTTGTTGCAGATTAACGCCTTTACAAAAGAGTGAGGTAATAGATTCCATTTACATAAATACTGTTAGTGCTGAAGCATGTTATTTACCAAATGTATTCCAAGAATATGCACGACGAATTTGGAGATAATTAAAAAGTAATTGGTTTACTCAAATGTACGGTAAAAAATATTAATTAAATTGAGAAATTGTTCTAGGGGGGTTTGTAGGCGGATTTATGGACACAAACATGTTTTTTTTATGGAAACAATGGTTTTTTTATTAAAAAAATGTTCTTATCAAAACTAACACCTTGTATAGGAAAATTTTTTTCGATCAACTTCGTAGTTTGTAAGTTACAACAAATGTTATCGTTATATTTACATTATAAGAATGGATTTCTTATAATCAATTGTGAAACGACTCTACAGGGTGCTAACAAATTCCTTATCATAGCTGCGGTAGTTTGTGTTCAAGGTTACGCCCAACAATGATCACCTAAATTGTAGAACCCATAAAGTTGATCCTATAGTGTTTTCCAGAATCATATTGTATAATTTGAACTTGGAAAAAATATCTAAAGATCAATAGGTATTGCAACTTGCAAGATTGTCTTACAGTCAAAATTCAGGGCTAAGCAGAGTTCTGTGAACCCTAATATGAAATAGGTCGCCCTGAATGACTTCTAGCAATCCAAACAGTAGCTTGTATTGCAAAAGCTTCTGTTAAAATAAATTGTTAATTGTAAACAATTCTGGATCGGATCGATGAGAGTTTCTTGTTGGGTCTCACTAGGTCTCACCAACAATAAGGTGACCTTTGCTGATTGCAACCTGGAATATCTACTATCGAACCCATGTCACATAACTTCTTGACACTGTGCATACAAGGTAATTAGTTGTTTCTATTAATATTCAGATTGTCCATTTGATCAAAAGTGCAATAAATCAACCACATACTGCTGCCATTGGAGACGGAGGAAATGACGTTTCTATGATACAAGAAGCGCATGTAGGTATTGGAATAATGGGCAAAGAAGGACGGCAGGCAACGATGTCTGCTGATTTTGCATTTGCAAAGTTCAAGTTTTTAACGAAAGCGCTGCTGGTGCACGGCCACTGGTACTACATGCGGATCAGCATCTTAACGCAATATTTCTTCTACAAGAATTTGATGTTCATAACGCCGCAATTATTTTTTTCTTTGAGCAATGGCTTTTCTACACAGGTAGAGTAAGCTAAATTCAAACTTTTAGCATCATTGTCACTGAAATTAAAGGTTCCATTTGCAACAATCGTCCATAAACCAATTAAGTCTTAGTTTCGGGATTATCCACAAATTTTCACCAAAACCAATGTAAAATATTAGAAATGGTATGAGAAACAAAATACACATAAAGATAAATATTAAAGGAAGATTGGAAATTAATAAATACTTGCTGCATCCTCCGTCCTGCAACGGATCTATCAAATGAATATAATTTTGCATAACCATTTACGTTTTACGCGGTTGAATCACCTATTACCCCATTACTAAATATCCTGTACACTTTAGAAGTTAACTAATACAAATCTGTGACTTTTTATTGCTTTCTACAAATAATTTCTTTGCAGGAACTTTATGACAGTGTATTTCTAATGTGTTTCAATGTATTATTCGCATCGCTACCAATATTAGTTTACGGACTTCTTGAGCAGGATCATATCGCCGAAACGCTCTTACGTCAGCCGCACTTATATAAGCTTTACAAAAGGAATTACTTATTATCAAGAAAGCAATTTCTACTATGGATCGTATCAGGTATAGTGCTCTATTTTTCTAATAAATTGAATTGTTCTATGCTAGTAAGATGAGTACTCTTTTAGACAACATTTTGCATCTTAGCGTTTCGAACTATGGCGGATTATTACTTTCTTATCAATAGAATGCGTTTAGAAAATGTTTCTATACTTGTATTTTTTTCGAATATTTAACCTGTTGCGTGTCCCAGTTAAATAGCATCTTGTAATAATATTGTGTTCTTAAATCTAAGAATTTAATATTTACAAAAATCTTGGGACGAGTAAAATATTTTTTGACTCAAGCCTGACATTTGCACAAAGTAGCCACTAAAAGAGTGAAGGATTTGAGAAAGTCATAACTTGTTAATTTTCCGTCTTTTCTATTTTCTTTTGTTGTGGGTTATACAGGGTGTCCCGTAACTAACTCGACTCCGGAAAACGGAGGGTAGCTGGGGTGATTCTGAACAACTTTGTCCTTAACACAAATGACGCGCCCCCATTTGTTAATTATTGGCGAAACGGCTAGGCTAATCAGAGCGCGTATCCAGCGCGTGCTCGAAGCGAGAGCGTGGGCTCTGGATTGTGCTCCACCGCAAGTATGAACAAATAGTAGTACAGCGTGGGTATCGAGGGAAGTGTGCGGCGACTGTTACATCGTCCTACAAATGTTATTGTACGCCCGAGCACTTACAAACTGAACTTTTCGAGAAACGATGGTACAAACACCATCGAAGATGAGACACGATCCACGGGAACACAAAAATTCACCAATGTTTATCGACGAATTAAAGAACCTCACCTGTTCGCCACTGGAAAAATACAAACTGCTGCTATAACTTGACAGTGAAAGTTTGAAAATCTCCTTTTTAAGACATTCGTGGACGAATAAGTAAGTTTAACATGGTTTTTCTAACATTAGTTGTCCAAATTGTTTTTCTTGAAACATAATTTATCGTAACATTTTTGTTAAAGAAAAAGTATTCAGAATCACCGTAGCTACACCTGCCTTCCCGATGTTAGGGGAGGTACGGGACACCCTGTATAAATTGCTTGTACTTATAGAATACGTTAAGAATACGCTATCGCCTACCGTAGAGGACAGCCGCGTTCATCACTTTCAGATAAGGCGCGTTGTGGAACGGCGAGGGACAGAAAGATTCGCGCGAACAAACGCGTGAGAGTGTCGTTAGAGGTGGTAGCCAAACCGAAATGCCTTCCCCTCACGGGCTCTTCTGAGCCCCAGTTATTCGGCTCTGTTGTAAGAGAAGCTCTTTCTGTCCCTCGCCGTTCCACAACGCACCTTGTCTTAAACAAACCAATGCGGCTACGTGGCTCCTACGATACTCGGTAGAGTGCTGTTTTCCTCTTTGTTAATTTGCATGCACCGAAAGATAGTGGGGCAAACGAAAGCAGTGACGGAGACTGAAATTGCACCCCATTAGCGGGGCCTGATGTAATTGCTCTAATACACTTCATTTTACAATAACTTTTGATATTAATTTTTACGAAAATATAAGTGGCATCCGTGTACTACGTATAATATTATAACAGACGTATGTATCTCTTTTCAGCCATCTGGCATACTTGTACAATTTACTTCACCTCGTTTATTTACGTATACATCAATCCCGTTAACTTGTACAATAATACACCAATGGATCACTGGACATTCGGCACATGTATTTTTCACATAGTTACATTAGTGGCTAATTTACAGGTATGTGAATATTTTTTAGCTGTAAAGCTTTGTTTGTCGCTTTTTAAAATATACGTACACAGTTTAATACACGTTGCTGTTGAGGAGATTAACTTTCAACAATGCAGTAAAAAGATTTGTATTTGTTGGTTTAAGTACACAGACTTTTGCATGCTTTAGTGTTTTTTATATGCAGACCAAAGCCTGTGCGCATGAATACTTTGCAAGTAGAATCTCGATTATCGAAGCATCGGTAAACAGAACGTTCATTTAACACAAGAGAAAGATGACGGTAATCACTAAATTTTCATCCCAATAATTTAAGTTACTTATAATTTATTGACTAATATGTATTTTAGTATATAATAGCTTGGGATGAAAAAATATCATCCTTTATATTATCCGAAAAAAACGATTATTCTAGATTAATCGGTCTTCTTGCCCCTGAATTTGTTTGGATTATCAAGGTTCTATTGCAATTCAACTAATATTCAAGTATGTTCATTTATATACAATTTCATGCCTGATAACTTTCAGATATTACTGCATAGTTCATATTGGACTATATCATTTGTACTAAGCGTGGTGTTATCAGAAGCAGTATTTTTTATATTCGCCTTTTGCTATTCACACTTCAACATGTAAGTATCAAAAAGAAGGTAAATTTTAATGTAAACAGGGGGTTCTGATTTAACAACACCTTTCAAGACAAATAGCGAAATTGTCCCTTTTAAATTGTTTGCCACCAATATTTCATATTATTTTGGTGTGACTTTACGAAAAAGGTATGTTGTACCATATTATCGAATTCTATATTATCAAGTACTATATTATCAAATTATAGTATTCTATTTTTGTTAAAAGTGGTGAATCACGAATCTCGCCAAGAATATGAAATAAAACCAAAGATTTTCACCTTTTAGGTAGGAAAGTCCATATATACATTGGAATTTTTCCTCATTGCAAAACTGTGTAGAATCCTCTAAAAAAATAAGACTAGTGCCTGAAATGTTTAATTCCTGCATTGCAGGCGTTCATGTATTTATTTAAAACAGAGTTTCATAAACTGAAATAGACCTATATGTTAATTTTGGAATGCTAACAGCATTTACAATAGTTTATAATTTGTGAAACCAACCCAACATATAATGCTGAAAATGCGCTACAATATTTTATGTTTGTTTCAGACAATACGACGGTGACATGCTGTACGTGTTTCACATGCTGCTACTGTCGCCCACATTTTGGTTATTAACTATAGCTGTGATTATTGTTTGTCTGATTCCCGACTATTTAATTATTACGTATAATGCGTATCGACCCGCACGTATGCTACGAAAGAATGAAGAACTGCCGCAAAATGTAATGAACAATAGCGACAATAATTCGGAAAACATAGAATCGCATTCAAGGGTAAGTATTATTCGTACAGTGCATGAAAACAAACTGTTGCATGTACAAAGCGTACTGGAACTAAGACAATTAATGTGTGTAACGCTATCGCAGGAACAACGTCTGATCGATATTACTCCGTGGCAGAGCTGCTTTTCGTCACAAAAGACTGAATAAATCATTAGCCAAATAATTGCTGGCAGGACTCAATTCCCCTTCAAGTTAGTATATCATATTATGTTTTAATTAATTTATCTAGGAATTTGGGACAAAAACAGAAAATCTCCAATTTCCAATTCCCACTATACAAGATGTCCTATAAATGGTAGTACTCGATTAAAGATGTTACACCTGGGACAATATTAAGTAAATTTTTCATTGTCAAAAATGTCCAAAGCGTATTAGTTGACGAGATATTAACGAAAATCGAAAGCCAATCAGGGGGTTCGTATAGGAGACGGGTCGTAGCGGCTGCAATCGGTAGCATATAGCGAAGTGAGTGTGTTGATAATAAATAACCTCTTTCCTGCGGCTTGCAATTAAGATTTGCTGCCGAAAACTTTTCAAGCAACGATTATATAAACATAGTCATGAATGAGACACGGTCTACGGCAGGCCGGGCCAATCGTGGGGAAATGCACTTTCCTCGCGCGGTTTCGGTACCCCCATCCGCCAGCTTTTAGATCAGGCCTGTCTAACCCCTGCACGCCGTGCAAGGGGACACAGCCAAAACTTGTCAGCCCAATCAGGGCTTACCCCCATCATGGCTCCCGGTGCGTTTGTTAGAGTGAGACAGGTATAGCGCTGTTTTTCTTTTCGTTCGCACGGCGTGCGGGTCGGGGTACCGAAACCGCGTGAGGAGAGTGCGTCTCCCCTCGGTTAGACAGGCCTGTTTTAGGTGCACGCCATGCGAACGAAAAGAAGGACAGTACTATACCTGTCCCACTCTTAGACACACATCGGGATGTATCGTGGGGGTGACTCATGCGGACAACCTGGTTAGCCTTGACAGGCCTGTTCAACGGTAAGAAAAAAAATTCACATGCAATTACCGCTAAAATGAAATAAACTCATCTGTTCGCCTAAAAATACACTTAAGGTTCGAACACGCGTCTTGCTATGTCACTGGGTCCCCGTGCCGATCTTACATCCGTCTTAACCCGATCGGGAAACATTTCTTCACCAATTAAAAGATCGATCACTGCATGATAACACAATTGCACTGCAAACTGAACAGTATTATTTCGCTATTATAGTAACATTTCAATATCGCTGCCCGTCAAACAGTTTTCAACTTTTTCCAACTCTGGGTGTTCCACGTTCTAAATCAGACCACTCGTACTTTCTTCGTAAATCAGGAATTCCCCCAAAATTCGATTTGTTTCACTCAAACGTACACGAACGTCAGAACGTCTTGCCTTTGAACCTTTTTTTTCACATATTTTCCACACTTTTGAAATCAGACACAACTCAGTCCATGTAAAGACACAAGTTCATTTCATTCCCCGTAAACTAGAAAAAACACCGAAATGGACGATATAAATTAAACCTTAGGATCTTCTGAGATCTTGTTTAAAGTCTAACTCGCGTACTTGTACTTGGCCCGAGGCAAGATCTTGTCTCTCGATGTATATTTGGATGATGGTCTCTTGAGGGTCGGTATCTTTATGAACGTTTTATAGGTAAAATTTTTGTATGAAGGAAAAAACAAGAACACACATAATCCCTGAACGTTACTGTTTAAATTTTTTCGATTATAATTGAGAAAGAGCACATCTATCACGATGGGATCACTGTTAGAAGATACAGCTTCACGAGTTCAAATATTCCAGTCAGCGACAAACTAACAACTTTAAATGTAATTTTCCCAATGTTATTGTTACTTAATGAAACAAATATCGTTAGTTCCATGTATGGCAGACATTTTCAAATACCGATCAACCATTAGTTTTTCATATTACAAAAGTTTAATTTTTTTGACTAGATGTTTCCTTTTTTGCCGTTTCGAGCCACTGTGCACCGGCTTCATCCCAACAATACAATGAATTAATAAGAACCGTGTACTCACGTGGAAATACTTCATAGCACATCTGTACCGACGCATGCATGTATTGCGGTTCGACGTGTGCACATAAGAAATTTATGAACAATTTAATAACACAAGTCTAAATTCTATATCTAGAAACATAAAGAAATACATTTGTAGTGATTGTAAATATATACAGTAGATAAAGGCATGGATGCATTTGTTAATGACACAAAAAATGTAAGGTTATAGTAGTCTATATATACTTAATAAAAACTGTATCATACAAGTAAAATCCAACTTTGCGACTGGTATAATTTATTTCACCTCTGGTCATTACTGCAGTAATCTATGATGTACGTTTTGGCTATCATGTATAAAATAAATACTCCTGTCTTTCCTTTCCTAATTCTATCCCCTCTTTCCTTCGCCAGTGTACACCCCAGTTTCTACTCTTCTCCCTATTTCTACTATCACTGTCTCTCTCCTTCCCGCTGTGTATATGTATTTACCATTAATTCACTTTTGTATTACTCCCTTCCTCCTTCACTGTTCTGAAGCCATAGCTTCATATACTAAGATTATCCCACTAGTTATTGCATGTTATGTTCCGGATAAATATGCCGATGGCTTGAGGAAAATATGAACAATGTATCGTCCAGATGAATTTTGTGTGTGAGTAGACTTGAAATGATTTTCCCTCACTTCCTCCTTGGGTGAAAGCACACTGGCAACGTCTGATTTCACTTCTTCTTGAATCCAGAACTTTATCAATAATTCTTGAAGTTTAGCAACTTGGTGTTAAGTCGATACATGCAAAGTTGAAGAGATTCATGCCTGAGATGGTGATACAAGGCCAAATACGAACTAACCAATGATTGAAAACTGAGCAAAAGGTATTGGGTAAATGCTGATTATATTGGGCTTGATTACTGGACTGTACAAATCTGCTCTGATGATAATTTCAATCCTTAGTGTTGTGAAGTCAGGATTGACTAGTTTCAATTTCTTTGTATATGGCCACGACTGGACTAGAGATTGGGATGTTAGCAGTATTGGTGTCACATACTTGAGAATCTGAATTTGTACTGTAATAGTTGCTGCAGTGTGAATTGAATGCAGTGTAAGTAATACCAGACCATGGCTCTGTGTTGATTTATTTCTACCAATGCCGATGATTACTATTGAAGAATGATCGCATTGGACATTGAGTCTTCTAGTGAGGTCTTCTAATACGAACGTAAGCTCGGATCCTGTCTCAATGAGTAGACAAGCTTGATGACTACATACTGTGGCATCGATGTTGACCTGGACTGTGGCAAGCAGCGTTGACACTGAGTTCACGTGACGTCACGTGACGTTGCGGCTGTGCAAGCTGGTGCAAGCTACGACACCATTGTCGAAGCCATTCAATCCAAGCGACCATGACGCGAGCAGGAAAAACAACCAGTTACAATCTCGATAAATAAATTCTAGTATCTGCATTATATTTCAGTTGTGACGTTTCAAAGTTGTGGACGCAACACACAATGTGTAATTCTGCGTGTATCAGTCAAAAAAATGACTATAGGGTATATTCGTAAATAAAGTACGGGAATAAACTCTATCATATTAGAGAAGAGTAGGAGTTACAATCCCTCAAATGTCCCATGTTGATTAAATAATTAAGTCCCACTTTAATCCAGCTTCTATTGCACAGATGAGTGACAAAAGATGTTTTTCCTATTTACGATAGAAGGGCGGTAAATAGCGAAAACCTCTGTCACTTCCGTGCGCGCTGCGTTCCTTATATATAGCATGGCTTTCATCCGATTGCATCTGATGAAATACGTGATTCGGTGACAATGTGTGTGTGTGTGTGTGCGCCTATTTGAATGACCCGCTTATTGGATTTTAGTTCCTCTCATTTCAAAACTGTAGATGGCGAGCAAAATAGTGTCATCGGTCCGCCAAGATGGGAGTTTCGTCCCCCTGCCATACGTGTAGAGGTAGCCCGAGCGCGAGCAATTTCCGGTTTCTCGAACCGCGAGCGAACACTATTTCAGAAGTGTAAAGATGTTCTCCCTCGATATTCTAGAATAAATGTCTCAATACTTATACAGGGTGAGTCAGAAAAAGCGGAACAGCTGAATATTTCTGTTGGATTTAAAGATACGAAATAAGGATGAATCAGAATTCTAATGGCTTCGAAGGACGCACATTGCCTTCATATCATTTTTTTTCAACGTCATTTTTTCCGTGTTTTCAAGGTCACCAACATTTAAAAAAAATAGAATTGCATATATTTTTCCATTGCATATTGTAGCCGAAATCTAAACGAGTACAACCATGTAACATAATATGATCTTCTGATATTATGATGGTAATGTGCGTCCTTCGATACCATTATAATTCTGATTCATCCATATTTCATATCTTTAAATCCAATAGAAATATTCAGCTGTTCTGCTTTTTCTGACTAACCCTGTATAATAAATTGAGTCAAGTTTATTTTAAAGTCTCCGCGTCTTCAGGCAAGCAGTTCTGTACCCTAATCGGCTTATCTGAACTAGAGGCCTTGATGGAAGAAGAAACGGATAAGCGGCACAGAGGACACGGTTGCTGATTGGCTGACCGCGGCGCCAATCAAAACCGAAGCTATCGGCCCCGCAACTGATTCCATGTGGACTAAAAATGTTCAAAAACGGAATGCCAATTGAAGTCATATTATAAGTAATTAATATTACACCGCACTGGATGATAATTTCATATATGATCCGATGAAAATGCAGCGTCTACAAACGAGGACGATCGGAATCGTCATAGTATTTTATAGCGTGGCACTTTTGACAATACTCAAAGGTGTCGATAGTACCGCCAGTATCAACAGATTTCCCCCAAAAATATCGAATAATAAGAAAGTCTTGTCAAATTTGGGAAGATCCACAGCACGAAGAAATTCTCAAAATATCGAATAGCATCGATAGCAAAACTATCGTTAGATTGACGTTACTATCGTGCACCATTCTATATATTTTTATATTATTTGAGTTTATTTCAATTTTCGAGCATGGAGGCCGGGGCGCTAGTGGTCGATGTTATTAATTAAAGATTGAAATTAACTATTTGAAGTCCATGTATGTACTATACGTACGTACATACAGTCACATTGTGTTATCCATTCAGGAAAAAATGTGTATATGCGAGCAAGTGTGGTGACATTTAAACGTACAATTTCAAAGTCCTTATCTCTTTTTTCCGATTTAATAGAACTCAATGTATAGGCTAAAAGTGCCGCTAATCTTATCTGAACAACCATTAAAGTTTGTTTGTGTGTGATGTGGATTTCCAATCTGGCTAAACACCTACCTCTAGTGCCTCTAGTGCCTCAGGAATTACAGTGCATGTTTGACAGTTGTTAAATGACACAGTATGTATTTTAATTGATTTTAATTAAGTACGAACAATACAACCACAGTTGTATTTTATAAAATATCATAACGTTCAGGTGAAACACGTTTTCTACCAGCGACGTAAATATGCGACGTGTTTACTTTATCAGTTTATGACACTGTGATGCACTAATTTATTGTTGCAACAGTTGTAATGGGCTGTACAACAGAACAGATGCAGGATGTCCTTGAAATTACATTTTATTCATTCTTAATATTATAAATGTAATGTTCAAAAACCCAATGCCAGGTGGAGTCATATGATAAGAAAAATTTCTCTGTGCTGCGGATTTTCTAAGATTTTCTTCTCAGGTTCTGGTAGCTAACGTGTCAATAATATTTTTGCATTTATGTTTTGAATGCTGGCTGTTTTTCTTGTCATTTCATGGTATAAAAATGTAGAGTTTTGTACATTAACAATTAATCAATTAAATTTTATTATATAATTCATAATCATTATTATTTTAACTATACTTAACTTATCCATGCAGAGCTAGACAATATGAGGAACAATTTTTTCTGCGAAATATGTTATTTCTATTAAATATATAATATTATGTACGAGTTCATGTTCTATGTAAGCATACGTTTAACAGATAAGTTTCGTCAAATTTGTTGCGGGATGAAACTTTGTTAAAAATACCAATAACTTTACTCATTTATCCATTACACATTCTTATATATCTTTCATATTATGTAAGATATTCATATATATTAAACTATTTTATAATGGAACAGTATATTGTAATCCCATTACATTTTGAATAAAATATAAATTTTGAAGCTAAGAAACTTCCCCATTAAAATAATTACTTCTTCTCTTTCTGCAATATGAATAACCTTTAGCACTAAACTGGAATATGTAGCTTTTAAAGAAGCAATAAGGTACAATGGTTGAACAATGCAATGATACTAGCAACACTTATGCTACATAATTTTTACATAATTTTTAAAACAGGGCTTAAGTAAAGTGATTACAAAATGCATCCAATTGTATTTTTTACCATTTTTTATACCATGTAGTACAGAATTATTGGAAGATCTGTATGCTGCAATCCAGGATATGAACAAATAAAACGTATAAAAACAGACAAAATGAGTCCTCTTGAACACATAAGAAAGAAATGTGGAACAGTTTTTTAATCTGATTCCTAGCCCCCAAGAAAGCAAGAAAATTAAGCACTAGGGGAAAAAATTGTATCCTATGTTTATTTCTTATTTGTTCATGAAATTCCACCTCATGTCTATTTGTACATGTTGCTCGGCTGCACTCTGTATGTATAAGTTACATTTTTTATTTTTAAAAAATTAGCTTCCAAGCTTCTATTTCTTATAAAAAGTCTAACTGTCATTAATGCACATGATCTAACTAATTAGATTAGGAGTTAATGAATCCAAAGCGATTGTTCAAATTATATTTAATAGGGTGTACAATTCATTAAAAGAGAGTAAATAACATATGAGTAAGGCTTTGCATATTACGAAAGTACATTATGGTAATACAAAATTATTGTGAAAAGATGTGGATAAAGCTTGCATTTTATTACAGGCATACTAACGTAATTAACCATGAGGATTATATCATGTTACTTCCAACGTTTTGTAATATCAGCATTGCTTGTCACATTGCTATTTTGCATTGTTCAAGTTCTTCGATCAGAACTTGGATTTAATGATTCTGATCTATCTAATTTGGACAAACTGTGAGTAACCTTTTTAAATTTTTGACTCACAATACGAATGACATGATAGTAATAACAATTTTTCCTACATCAGGATACACATATCGGAACTTATTAAGGAATCGGAGCAATCTTATGTTGGGTATGCAGCTATTTCGTACAATTCAAGTATTTATACTTTATAATGCATATTACTAAAACATGTTAATACTATAGTTGCCACATGTTGTAGATTATTGTATCACGGTGTTATTTTTGCATGCCAATCTAAGTTTGGGAAAACCATCGATTTCTTCCACAACCAATTGTGGTGTATAAGTACAGATGCATTTAGAGTTTTATTCTGTGCTACTTTTGCTTTCCTTTCATAGTTATCATAGAAAGCGTGAAACTTTTACAAGTTTGATTTAATTTGGAATTTTTATGAGAAGTAATATACTTCTGGTGTACGCTCAATAATCTAAAAAAATTCAAGGACTCAAAAAATTAAAGTCTTATGAGTTTCTGTGCTGTATTCGTACTTTTTATCTTTTAATGGAAGTGTATAATTATTTTTATACGTTATCGCATGAATGTGCTTCTTAAGACACGTTAATAATAATTGTAAGTAATAATAAGTTTAGTTATAAGGAAACAGCATTGTTGTAAGAAATTTCGTGTTAAGCTTGCTGAAACCAGAACTAAGATTCACAACCTGTTGGGAACTGTTTCCAACAAACTTGATGAAGACTTTCAGATATTTTCACTGTAGGAGGTCTAACGTTTCTTAGGTAGATAGGGACAGTATACCCCCTGGTCATTTGTAAGCGAAAGATATTACTCCATAATTGACAAACTAACTATTCCACCTTAAGGGGAATCAATATCTCTTAAGTAAGCTTATAAACGGGCTTTACGTCTATATTATGCCCAAGAGAAAGAGCAGAGAATTCCATAAGAAAAAGCGAGAGGAATTAACCAAATCCTTGAATTAAAACTCCGACCTAAACAAACTGGCGTCCTACAGTGTGCGCTGCCGGTTGTGTGGGTCGTAACTGTTGTCCGATTCTGATGAACAATAGCTCATTTAAAAGATGAAGGATGATCTATGCGTTACGATGAAACAGAATTTTGATAAAAGATTTCTTTCCATGTGTAAAGTTGTCTTGAACTTTAGCCATTTTGTGGATCGCTGTTTTTCATAAACAAACTGTGTTATCAAAATTCAGGGCAAATCCAAGGCATGGATCATCCTTCATCTTTCAAACGAGGTAATGTTAATCAAAATCGGGTAACAATTACGACCTGCACAACCGATGGCGTAAACCCTTGTAAAGGGATAAGTATCCGTGAGAAAAATGTCATGAACCATAGAATTATTTAAATTCGATTCTAGAGTCTGCGCGATTCAACTTGGGTCCAAAGTAATAGTAATTGAAGTAAGTCGGTGACTTGGGTGACAAATAAAGTGTTGACAAAACTTAAATGGTTAACAAAAATATGTTTTATACATAAAAGTGCTGATTCACACTGTTTCACAATGGTTTCGGTTCGGTGTTTCTCGGCACTTACAAATGTGGAAGATATCGCGAATGTACAGAGAAAAAAGTGGGAGGGAAAGGAGTAACGGGTTCAGGAATAATAGTAATACTGGTAAAACAAGTGGGATGATTATAAGGGGAAAATTCAATAAACTGGGTATACTGCCAAATTGCAAAAATTCTGCATTAGGCAACTCTGAACTCGGCTCGCCGAGCCTTGAGTTTCTGAGTCACCCGGTGAACGCTGGCCAATGACAGGATTTCCAGAAAAAGTTAAACTGAAAATGTTCAAATTATTTGTAATGATATAACAAATGAGTAAAGACACTTTTACTCGTACAGGGAAGGAGTTGTGGCCTGCAAGTTACCACAGCTAGATGTTTCCAATCCAGAAATAACAAAGTTCTTACATGATGTACCACCCTTATCGTGTACACCTGAAGATTGGGTTATACTACGTGGTTCAAGGCTTGTCATCAGCGATAAAGCAAAGAATAAATATGGATCTATATCTTGTACTTTTAGCGGTAAGACACGTCAAGCTTGTGGTCATAATATTCTGGTTTTATTTTTCATGTGGTCATACAAAACTTACAAAATTATAATTATCCATAGAGATAATAAGAGAAGATGATTTCAAGGTATCATTCACGAGTGCTGTTGAATCTGATGATTCTTATACGCTCATAAATAGCGATTTTGTTGACGTCAAATGTGAATCAAAGAAGGGAGAACAGTAAGCGAAATGCTTCTACAAACGGTAAATTGTATAAAGCCTACACTTATGATATATTAAAAATTATTTAGATGGCACAGTATACTAGCTGGAGTGCAGGATAATCCTAGAATGAGGGAAAAAAGTAAATGGGAAAATGTATCGAAGAAGGCACTCAAACTAAATGTACTTATGTTCGGTTTTGATTCTCTATCCCGGAATACGTTCATACGCAAATTACCGAAAACTTATCAATACTTAGAGCAGTACCTAAATGCTTTGACTCTAAAAGGTTACAATATAGTGGGGGATGGCACGCCGCAGGCTCTTATCCCCATTCTGACCGGGAAAATAGAGCTCGAATTACCCGACACCCGAAAACGCATGGGACAAAAAGCAAATTATGTGAACATTTATCCAATGATATGGAAACAGTATAAAGAAAATGGCTACATAACTGGATTTATGGAAGATGTTCATCATATTGGAACATTCACATATCGTTTGAAAGGTTTCAAACAGCAGCCAACCGACCATTATATGAGAACTTATTATTTAGCTGCTAATCCTTACTTTAAATATTTCAAGAAATATTGCATCGGCGGAATTCCACGACATATGGTAACTTTGAATTATTATTAGCAAATTTAATTTTTTGCACTCAGAATCAGTGATATCGTAGGCGCGTTCAGTGGAAGTAGATTTCGGGCAATGGACTCAGGCAAACTGGGCAACTGCTTAGAATCTGTAGTAGGATGGTCCTTATTTTTCAACTTTCTAAAAGTGTAGCTCCCACCCGCATGTCTTGTTTCAATCAACAAAAAACGAATCTGTACACAATTTTAGCGCAATCGGGCAACTGTGAGCCGTACCTCATCGACCATGAAGTTTTGATGTTTTCGCCCGGGGTCATTTTTACAAATAAACTATTTCTTTAGTTATTTTATTTGTAATCACTTGTAAACTCTAGTAATCAACATTAATGCGATCTTTCAATATTATTAGTTAAACTTATATGTTAAAACCTCCAGAGATTTGAAGGTTGCCTAGCGGTTGCCCGATTGAACTGAAATTTTGCGGAGCCTGTTCAATCGTTGACTGGAACAGAATTAGGGGGTGGGAGTAGCGAAATTTTGGACATTTGGAAAATTACCTATGGGTAAGGGGCACCCTAGCCTGTATTGATCGAAGAGCAGCAAATAAATTTGAAAATCAGTTCTGTATGTGTGTGTGCTAAAGTAAATATGCAGAGTGTCCCGTAACTAATGTATGTAACTCCCGGATATGATGGGTAATCTGGGTTTACTGAACAACTTTTTCTTAAGACAAAATATCAGTCGCCTCTCTGTCTTTGAATTATTAACGAAAAATACTGAACAACCAGAGCGCGTAAAACTCTCGCTTGCTCAGCCACTAGAGCATGGCTGTGAAACGTGACCGGTTGTGGCCGTGAACAAACGCATTACTATCGAGGGAAGGGACACCTCGCCGCCAGGCCGTTTCGCCGCCGGGACACCTTGCCGCCAGCCGTTTCGATGGCCCGGCGGCGATGTGTCCCCGGCGGCGAGGTGTTCTGGACCCGTTTTTGGGTTAGAAAATCGTCCATCATTGTGGAACATGAAAGTGAACCAGTGCACTGACCGAATCTTATGAATGAATTAAAAAAAAATCTTTTCTTAAATATTTTTTTCGGTATCTTTGTATTCGACGTTTACGGCGTCTTTTCTTCGCCAATTCATGTAAGTGCAAATGCTCATAACACCTTTCTTAATTTTAAAACTGAGTTACGGGAACGAAATATGTATCCAAGAATCGCGGCGACAGTCGCGATGACAATCACGAGTGCAAAATCGCTGTCGCTGTCGCGCGTCGCGGCGACACGCGACAACTGCGGTGCGGTCCTTAGTTGGCATGTACTGTTTCGGAAATAAGAGAAAGGTCAGAGATCTGTGAACGTATGTGAGCTTCTATGAGGAAACGAACTATTCTTACAATTAGTATATTGAACGATATTGATATATTCTTACAATTCTACATATATCTCGGCGCGGTCTTTCCGATGGCTATTTCAGTTTATTTTTAAATTAATTGTTTAATACAGTTTGACCACCTCGAAAACCCCTGTTCGTTCTTTCCGGAAAAGATACAAGGTCCCGTCTCGCGTACTTGTACTTGGCCCGAGACATGATCTTTTCTCTTGATTGAAACGAATAGAAGACGTACCGAACGTTTGCAGTAAACAAAAGTATGACTTCACTGCCAAAAAAGTTCTCAAACAAATGATTTTATGACTCGTTCTTGACAAGATTCGTTTAGTTTCATTAGTATTACATGCACCCGAAGTTTAAATACAACTTTGTTACACGGCCTAAACATGGCGGTGTAAAAACATTACTATTAATACAGTTGACTGGCAATGAGTGGGAAAACTAAAATTTGTATTTACTGAATTGGCAATTATTTGCAGGTGATGTTGAATTATATGAAAGAGATTTTCAATGTTTACAAACATCAACCAAAATTCCTATTTGGATTTCATGGAGAACTATCTCATGATTCTTATAACGATATAGGTGTGGTTGACGAAGATTTATATAATTGGGTGAAAGACTTACACGAATTTGGTCACCTGAACAATACAGTTTTAATATTAATGAGTGACCATGGACATAGGTTCGTGGACAAAATATTTTTCCACATACACAGTACGAGTAATGAAATTATATTAATGATTTTATGTTTCAGATTTGCAGAAATTCGTAATACATTACAGGGTAAACAAGAGGAAAGATTGCCGTTCTTCTCTTTTGTTTTCCCCCCTTGGTTTAAGAAAGCTCACCCACAGGCCTATGCAAATTTTTTGCATAATACGCAGTATTTGACGACACCATTTGATGTGCACAAAACTTTAGAAAATATCTTGAATTTCGAAGTACCCAAAGACGGAGATCGCCGCGAAAGAGCAATTAGTTTATTTGATAAGGTAAATACGCAAAAAAATGTGCAAAAGAAACCGTAGTTTTCATTTCATGCGATAAATGAAGTACAAGAATAAACAAATCGTTTTACGTTGTACAAATAAATGTTTAAGGAAAGTACACAATGTTGCAGGTACCATTAGATAGAACGTGTGCTGATGCGTTTATAGAACCGCACTGGTGTGCCTGCCTTAGTTGGCAAGACATCTCAACTGGCGATCCAAACGTAATTGCTGCTGCCAAGTACTTTGTTGGGTTTCTTAATAATTACACAAACCATCATAGAGATATATGTGACATTTTGCAAGTAAAGGAGATATTATGGGCTGCGAAACTTATACCAAACAAAGGTAAAATATACAAATTGTTGTATGTACGGTGATTCACGGGTGTCTTCACTCGACGAAACTCAAGTAAATTACGATTTTACAGAATTCAGATTTTTTGATCCACGTTAACACCTAATTGTAAATCTTAACTTCCGCAATTGTACCAGAAAAAAATAAAGCAATAGTCTCGGGATAAATGAATAAATGGAACAAACTTCATGCAAAAAAACCTATGAGTCACTGTATATTACGCACACGTTAAGGGAATCCGGAGTCCTATCCGGAATTGGGATACGTTTATAAACGGGCTTAATGTTTGTACTATGCCAGAGAGAGAGAGGGGGGGGAGGGAGGGAGGGAGGGTGGGTGGGTGCTAGGGAGGGAGAGGGGGGAGGGAGAGGGAGAGGGGGGGATTTACCAAATTGTGGGGAGGAAGAGTCGGCTAAACGACACAACGACCTACGATGTACACCAGAGGCGGTTAACTTGGGCTCAGAAGGGAATCACCTCCAACGACAATCCGTCGCGCATTTGTTCGCGCGAATTTCTCTGTCTATCGCCGTTCCAAAATGCGCCTTGCCTTAGAACGGAACGCGGCTCTCCTCTACGGTACGCGATAGCGTGCTGTCTTTTTCTTCATAATTCCGCGTGCACCGGACAGTATAGTGGCGTGGGAAGCAAAAGCGCCGGAGAAGGGTGGACTTCCACTCTGTTAGCCGCCTCTGGTGTACAAGATGTCAATCCAAAGGGGAAAGTTTAAAGATTACGACCCCAGAAAACACTTATTTTTCAGGGTTTTCCTAGCTTCTGATATCACAGATATACAGGGTGTCCCGTAATTAGTGTAACACCGGAAACGGGGGGGTAGGGTGAATCTGAACCACTTATCCATTTACCAAAATGTTGGTCGCGACTTCATCTTCAAATTATTAACGAAAAACGCTGGCGAACCAGAGCTCGTAAAACTCGCGCGCTCGACTGCGGAAGCGTTGTATCTCTACCGCGTTCGACCACAGCGCAACAGTGAACAAGCGCAGTGGCACAGCGTGGATATCGAGCGAAGCGTACAGCAAATGTTACAGCGTCTCAAATTAAGAATAACAAGACGATGTAACATTTGCCGTACGGTTTTCTCGATATCCACGCCGTACCAGTGCATTTGTTCACGGCTACGGTCAACCGCGGTCGAGAGACAATGCTCTCGCGGTCGAGCGCGCGAGTTTTGCGCGCTCTGGTTCGCCAGTGTTTTTTGTTAATAATTCAAAAATGGTGGCATGACCAAAATTTTGATAAAGGAAAAAGTGGTTCAGGTTCACTCCAGCTATCCCCCAGTTCTCGGTGTTGTACTAATTACGGGATAACCTGTATAATGCCCGAAAAACCGGGAAAAAACATTAGGCATTACTGGACACTCCGGATTCTCTAAATCTAAAGACATAAATCTAAAGACAAGATTTGAAGAACAAATGAATTGTAGGTTTATTGCAATTTCATAAGTCTGGAGATCAAGATGGTTTCATAGGTGAATTCAGTGCGAAAACAAAACTGACAAGCGAGATGTATCAGTTGAAAGTAAAGACAACACCTGGAGAAGGTTTATTTGAAGCGAGCATTACTTATGATATAACGAAGAACACTTTCACAACCAAAGTAAGTGATACATTTTTACGACGCTAATATCCGATACAGCTATTTATAAAATAAAGACGTAACGACTGCGAAAGTGAATCATAAGTTTAAATAAGTTTAATAATTTTTAAAATAAGTTTAAAAAGTATGCTACAAACTGGAAGTCTTGTTCCAGATTTCTGATGTCAGCAGAATTAACATGTATGGGTCTCAAGCACGGTGCGTGGAGAATTCTTTATTTCACTTACGTAAATATTGCCATTGTAAAGAGTAGCTGAGGAATAATGTACATATTATATTAAGTTATATATTAAAATTAGGTTTGCACAATGTAGGTAACGAACAACTATAAGCGAACAAATTTACGAATATTTAGAAAGAAAAGAGTTATTATAAGATGTTTGTAAAATATTAAATCTAGTCTCGCATACTTCTACGTGGTCCGAGACAAGACCTTGTCTCTGGATATGTATGGTGTGCATGACATTTATAAACATGTCATTTGAGTCACTAGAAAGTAAGAATAAACGTATTTGGAAGAGTACCTCACATTTTCATGTTTAAGAAGGACATGAAACAAAAGTCACATTTTTCCAATTAAGTATAAGAAAATAAGAAAAAACATTTTTAGTAGTAAATAGTATAGGAATGGAATGTACAATACTGATGTTTAAACTGCGAGTAAGGCCCGTTAATTAAAAAGATCCTAATTTGTGTTGATGTATAAATCTATAATTTGTTTCAGTAGCATCTTTTCGCGAATAGGAAATATTTGTAATTCAGAGGAAAAAGTTTTTCAGAGAATTTTGAATGGGAGACCCCTGTTTCAATATGCAAAAATGATAGAAAATAATAAAAACATTAGTGAAACATCCATAACCAAATGATATGCAATGTGTTTCAATGACTTACTACCAAAACTTAAGACAATGTAGAACAGGTCAATAAAAATTTTAATAATATACCTGTGGTCGGACGAACCCGATATTCCAAATACAGATATTATAATATGGTCTTCCGGATATCTTTTATGGCAATCTGCTATGTCTGCATACAATTACCCACAAAGATGCCTTCCCGGTTGTAAAAACTACCACGTTGCGCGTAATGGTGGTAGTTTTTACGACCGGGAAGGCATCCTTGTGGGTCATTGTACAAACTATTTTCTACGCTGGACATTTCAAATAGTTTGTATAATCGTTAAGAGGAATCCGGAATGCCTAATGTTTTTAAACGGGCATTACATCTGTGACGTCAGGAGCGGGGAAAATTCTGAAAAATAAGCGTTTCGTATTCAGGATCCCATTTTTTTATAAAACAACGTTTCGCTCCACGTGAGGTCTCAAATGAAAGATAAAAGTCCAAAGCAATTGCCTTTGGTCCGATTTGGAACGGACAACGTCCAGAGTTCGAGGAATTGTTCAAAATTGTATGACGGCCACCTGCTGGGGGTCATGTTGAAATCTCATCGTCATCGAAAAGTGACAGGTCCAAGTTTGCAGTGAAATTGTGTTACTTGGGGTGATTGATCGCTGAATTGGACCAGTGGCAATTTCTTTGGACTTTCATCTTTCACTTGAGGCCTTACGTGGAGCGAAACGTTGTTTTATAAAAAGATGGGATTCTTAATACGAAACGCTTATTTTTCAGAATTTTCCTCGTTTCTGACGTCATAGATGTAATGCCCGTTTAAAAACATTAGACACTCCGGATTCCTCTTAACAGTCGGTGTCCTCCAGAGGTGGGCAAAATACATTGATTATTTAAAACCATCAATGTTTCTGTCCGATACATCGACATCCAACATCGACGTGGTGATACCGATGGCGTTGCACGACGAATTTCTTCAGGATACATTGCGAAGCAAGCACTTTTTTGAATACTTATAGCACCCCAGTATGTAAATAAAATCGTTACATGTAAATTGCACTATACCCCTTCACTGTTATAAAAATTATTAACATTAGATTATGTCCCCTTTTAAACGAAGCAACTTTTGTTTAAAATATGTTTTCCTGTCATCAAAAATGGGCGAGTTATTCAGGTGATTTGTTTGTGATGCCGCACCCTGCATATCAGGGCCTGTCTAGCCGTGGAGAATGGTGGGGAAACGCACTTTCCTGTCAGAGCCCGCACCGAAAATTATGAAAAAATTATGTGCTTGTGGCGCGTTGCAAGGCAAACAGTTTGCAAAAAAGAACAGCTTGAGATCCCAAATAATCTAACACCTATATTTCCAATACTTATGAATACATTATTCCGCTAGGTTACACTTACTATGTAGAGCAATAACCTCCGAACTCATGTAAAAAAGTTGTAATTTCACGTGTATTACCATCCACTAACAAAAACCCAAAGTTCTGCTTATGAGAATTACATGGAAAATAGGCTTGTTTCCTGTAATCTTTGGCTACGACTTCGAATACTGATGTGCTAACTATTAAATCTTCCGAACTTGTTTGGGTCTGCACGCTAAAAAAATAGAAATATAAAATATATACTCCTCTCTGGTATTTAACTGTCGATTGTTAAACATTAATACCTGGCAATACTGATCTTATTGTTAGTGTAAAAATACTAGGAAAGCTTTTAAAAATTCAAAACGTATTAAACTATATGTGTATTTATCTATTTGCTTTCCGCAATAACTACGCAAATGAGAGTGTCTTTATCAGAAATAATTAAAACAAATAATTATTATTATTTATGTCGTGCTGATGTCAATTCGTACCGGAATAGATTTTTTCCAAGAAATTGCAATACTCGCGAAGTATCCATGTCTAACCATCGATATATTAACAATATTTTGAAACCTTATTAAGTCTTTATACGCATTTTTGGTGACCTCTAAATATGGGTCTAACGTATCTTCGTACTGACACAATTCTCCTCCCAGAGCAAATAGTTGAAATACACGAAATATAAATTCCTCTCTTTCATCTTTCAAATACAAACTGTATTCTACGGATTCGTTATCCAATAGCATCTAAGAAAATATATGTTAAAATATTATGCTATTTAAACAATTCACTTTGAAATACTAACATTTATTCTATGTAATGAGAATGATTGCAAAGTGAAAGGAATTGACGAATTTGTTTGGAACCTATTACATAATATTAAAAGTCTTACAGCACGAAGATTATCAGAAATTATGAAGCCATCAACTTCTGTGTCATATCTTTTTTGTATTGTTCCTGATTTGTGGATAATGCCACTTTCAGGATTTTTGAGCTTATTAAAAAATGACATACTCAGAACAGAACAGGGTACTTGCTTTATCTCGACAGTTGACGCAGTTATGCCTATTAGTAAAGGTATGCACAAGAAGAAATTATAGGAAAGTCATAATCAATGAAAAATCTGTTATTAAAATGTGTAGTACCCTGATTCACCCAAGTATCTCCTTCCTTTGAAATCAACGCTTTTGCTACAGTGTCATCCTTAAAGAAAGCCTGCAGAACATAATATGATAAATACTAATCAATAAATACTAATCAACATAATATGATAAATACTAATCATAATAAAATACTACTAGTTACTATGTCATTATCATTGCACTATAAGATTTATGGACTATATATTATATTCGTCTATGTGTCACTTAAAAATACCACTTTGCCTCAACAAATGTATGTATTTAACTTACTTCCACCAACTGATATTTCTGGTATTGTTGGAAAGGTTCATTGAATGCGAAGTTTTGAATTACGAAGTTTCCCTTTAGCCCCCTGCAAAGAAAAAAAACTAGCTCTGTGTATGCAGATAATCTTGTTTAGGGATAATCAATGCAGTCGATTGTGAACAATTACTTGTGCGTAGAGTTTTTTTGCTATATTAGTATAGCTACCAAAAGGAATTATTATTGGAAATAGTGGACTATGTGGACAATTCAATTATACGAGTTATACGGACTTTGAATATAATAACATAAGTTATAAAATATTAGGTTTCACATTGGACACATGTATAAGCCAAGATTGGACTACTGACGAGGAGAGGGCTCCAAGTGTAACAAATAATTTTTGAAACGGTTTCGCTTTTCCAGTGCCTTAGGTCAATCCTTAACTAAAGCCGAACGATGGGCTCCTACCTCGCCCTTGTTTTTGATAAAACAAATTTTGTGTGCATACTATTGTAAGCTGTAAAGGTGCCGTCCCACGGCGCGTGGCTCATGGCGTGGCTCGAGGCTCGGCATAGCGCAAAACAGTAAACGAGCCCTGGAATTGAGGAGCTCAGCGCGACTCGTGTCTTACAGGTTTTTGGTACGGTAGACGAGCTCAGACGAGCCGAGCTGAGCCTACACGCGCTACCCATACGCGAGTCGTGACGATTCAGTAGCGCGTGTTTAGACAAGAAAGGAAAAGGAAATGTTCGGTCTATCCAATATTAAAAACAACGCTTTCTTTAAGTCTAAAGACCCGTCGAGGAATCGTCATGACTCCTGTATAGGTAGCGCGTGTAGGCTCGGCTCGGCTCGGTTTCAGTACCAAAAATCGCGAAACACAAGCCACGCCGCGCTCCTCAACCGCAGTGACCCCAGGGCTCGATTACTGTTTCGCGCTATGCCGAGCCCCGAGCCACGCCATGAGCGACGCGCCGTGGTTAGAAGAATAGGATATTAAACATTAAAAAAAAGTTTGAGTTTATTTAAACCTGTACTGTACTAGTGCCATTTTCAGGGCGATATTTCTCGTAGAAAGATTCGAAACAATAGAAACTCCGGCACCATGAGCATTGTGCAAATTGCACTTGCATTGCTTCTTCTTCAGGTTCTCTGGAAAAGTAACCTGGTTAGCGCTCTAGAGTATGTCCTCTTCCGGCTTAAGTTTTGCAGCGTACAATGCATATCCAGATATAAAACAAGATAGATATTTCTGAGAATCAATGCCAGGCTACCTGTTAGGTACACGCTGTTGGCGGAGAATCCAGCCCTGTTTTGTAAATAGCAACGTACAGCAATTATAAGTAAGATAAATTCGTGTAATTCTTTATCAAACAGATAATTTTCCATTATACTTTCATCGAACAGAAAACTCATACTTGTTTTTAATGATAACTATCGTACTACAAAAAAAATTGTTTTTCTCAAAAACAAGCGCGTGATCTGTTAGCTTTAGTTAAGGGCTGACTCAAGGTACCAAGACACATCAGCAAATTTGTAAAAAAATGTATACACGTATTTTATTTTTGACCATAAACCCAACTACTACCCAAAAATGCAGACATTTACTAAAAAATTCATAAGTTTTGGGCAAATTGTGATATTTGGAAAATCAAGAGACAAAGTCTTGTCTCGGGCCAAGTACAAATACGCAAAACTAGACTTATACCTTTTTCAAATTTCTTAGCAAAGTTTAAGAAGTGATTTTTTACGAAAAACATCACGGGCTCGATGAAAACACATAAAATGCTTAAGTTTGTGGTGTCAATTAGCGATTTTTTCAAAAAAGGAAATCTGAAGGTTCAACAAATAATTCAATATATTTTAATGTTTACATGTTTTATAATTATCAAAAAATGTACTTACACATTATAAAAAATGAACGGTATGTCCTATATCCTACCGCGAGCCCGGCCAAGCATATTAATTATGTGTATAAACGTATATTAGAATTTCGCAATGTCATTACCATTTTGAAAACATTTCCTGCGTCCTCTTATCGTTAGTAATAATGTATTTCTTTTGCGCGAGAGGCACAAACGTGTACCTTGGATAAATCTCCATTATCAAATAGTTTTACCTAACGGTATCATTTCCATGGCAACGGAAAAGTGTGCCATTGGAAGGAGAAGTACCGGAAATTTACAAAGTACCGGAAGTTAGTTTTAATTTAAATATCCCGCATTTTTGCCGCCATATTGGGGCTTTTAGTCCCCAAAAATGTCCAGCACCGTAGATGGTGCAGATAGCAATGTCGTCGGTTTTGCAAGAGGGACCATCCTGGGGGCACCTGGGGGCGATGCACCATCCTAGTTTGCGGTAAGAATGGCGGCACAAGGATCTCCTGTTAAAATGAAAGAATTACGTTTACCTATTTCTAGAGTTAAAACAATTATGAAAAGTTCACCTTACGTCGACGTAATCGGTCAGGATGGATTATATTTGGTCACTAAAGCTACGGTAAGGTAACATCAAGGCATAGAGGTTAAATGATATGTTGTGCAGAGTCGTAACGAATATTTACACTATTCGTATTTGTCATTCCACGAATTAAAAAAAGGTGCATTTGTTCTGTTGATATTTTAACTGTTAGCAACCTACAAATCATTTTCGATTACTCTGTATTTATTTGGTACTGCGTTCGCTGACACAAGTAGATAACTAATAAGCGACATACATTTTTAGGAACTGTTTATACACTATTTAGCCGAAGAAGCTCACTTAAAAAGCAACAAAGGACACTCTTTGGATTACAAACATCTGGCAGAAGTAGTGCAAACTAATGACACATTAGAATTTCTCCGTGAGATAATGCCGCGAAAAATAACAGTCAGGCAGTTTAAGGAAATGATGGCTACCAAAAATTCTTCGCATGGTAGTTCATCTGAAAGTACCTCGGACTCGGATAGTGACAGTGAATCCGATACAGATTCTTGTTCAGACAGCGATGATAGGAAACAAAAGAACGATGACTCTTCAAATAGTGGCAAAGAAAGTGATACAAAGGAAAATGGTAAATGTAATTCAGGCAGTGATAAGAGTGATGCCAGTGGAAAAAGTGACAGTGAAGATGAAAATAAAAGATAAGGGAGCAAAGATATTTCCCCTTTTGTTGGAGCAAGCTCTCTCTTTCCGTTACATTATTTAACAAATATCTAAAGCACCGTTTGTCAAGTGTCAAGTTACCAATTCAGAAACAGATCTAACAAGATTGAATTGTAGGTAATGTGATGTACATATGGTAACTGAAACAATATTCATGCATGTTACATGAAATATGAAAAACAAGTTTGGAGGATGAACACTATTTTTATATGTATGCATTAAGAAAATTAGTATACCAAGTAGAGTACTGTTACTAGTGTCATGATTTTTATTAGTGTTTTTCAAATGTGTATAAGAAGAGGATTGCAAAATTTCATACGAATAAAGGAATTTATTTATTTGCAATGCATTGCCTAGAAAAAGTACATATTAGATTGCCAAAATAAAATCATTCTTTTTAGTTTCCTTTTTCATTGTTTGGCACATTAATTAAACAAGTTGAACAATGTTATATATTATTTTCACATTAAACTATCAAGTACAATTTTATAACAGTAGCTCATAAATTTATTCTTGGTGCAGTTTTTTAGTTTGAGGCGTTGATATTTCTTCGAAACTGTCCTCATTTAATTTAATGGCCAAGAAATAAATTTCAGCTAAGGCTATGATCAGAGCACAAATAATTCCTAACAATAACCTAAATCCAAAGTCCAAATTTCCCACTATTAGTTCTACACCTAAAAATCCAAAGGCAAATCCAGCTAGCACCGAGAAGACAAACTGTGCGACAGCTATAAGCTGCTTGTTTATCTGCTTCACTGTAAAATACAATTTAATCATAAAATTTAGTAGTAAAACTTTTAATATTCTGTTTCGGTAGTCTTACTTTGGTAAGCAATAGTATCCTCGGGTAGGTGTCTTCGAATAGAATCAATACTTTTGGTCATAGCCTCATATTCTCGAGCGTCTTGTTGTGCTTTCAGTTTTTGAATCCTAGCTTCTAATTCTGGGTTTCTTGGTGTAATTTTTGGTGTTGGTAAATTTACATCAGCACCAGCCAAAAGTTCATGCAAATAAATTTTTTCTCCTACAGATTTTCGATACTGTTCCAAGTATTTGTTAAGCCACTTTATATCTTCGAGTTGGAGCAAAATCCCTTTATGTTTATCTTTCCTAGATTGTTTTAATGCGATAATACCAGATGCTACATCATCTGCTTTCTTTATGTTGTTTAGGACAAAATCTGTTAATTTTTTGGTGGGTTTGATCTGTATAGCAGGATTCTCTATTGATTCAACAGGCATTCTTGTATTTGTAAGAACACTAAATACACTATAAGCATTCAAAATAACATTGCCATTTAGATTTCAAATACTAAATGCGATATATGTATTTTTATACATTATGATAATTACTGTTTGATAAGAATATATCTGATGATGTTAATCGAAGAACCAACAATTCCGTGCTTTAATTTATGAAGTAATGTGTAACTTATTTTCCAAGTCAATATAAAACTCTTTTATTTCCTTTTCTTTTTCTTCAAACGTTTGATTCACCTGTTCACATTTTTCACTCATATCATTAATAAATGTTTCCCATTCTAGTTTTCGTATTTCTCTATTTTCTTGCAATTCTATATCCTACAAAATAACAGAATAATGACGATTATATGGATATGCTAAATCTCATGTGGAAGTTATTGCATTAGAACATTGTTAATCTGAACTAACTGGAACCACTTGGTCCATTTGGACAAACATGGTTTTACTATAGCAACAATTTGTTTAAGCTATTACTGAAGTTATAAGGATCGATGAAGCTTACACGTACACTATCAAAATCTTCTTCTCTTTGAAGAACTTTTTCACACATGCTCAGTGCCACGTCAACATTTGCTTTTAAGCTGGGCAAGTGACAATCTCCAAGGTGTTCCGTACGGTCAAGTTGATTTTCTTTTAATTCTGTTGAATATTCAAGGATTCTGAAAAGACGTTCCACTTCTCTATCATTCCTCTTTTCCTGAAATTTGTTTCAACATTTGCAAACACCAAAGCTCATTTTCATTAAAGATTCAATGACAGCAATAGTAACAGACAAGTTAATGAAATAGTGTAAATGTACATAGTACTAGAAAAAATATTTTATATTAAGATTTATTCAACCCAAACTAATCCTATGAACTATTTTATTCAGTTTAATAAATCCATAAATAAATTACATTCTCCACTCTGTTGATATTTCAAGTCACGCTATTTACGCATAACGTGGTAGAATTAATTTTTTATTTCATTGACGGTCCTTATTCTCACTCTAAAAGCCTACAATTCGCGATACGTACATTACAGTTCCGTTTACCTGAAATTCTCGCACGAAGAAAGTAATTTCACCTTGGACGAACGGGCGATGATCGAAAAGTCTGCTCCAAATTTCACCAGTGTCTACGGAAATGTGATATCGCGAATAATATTATCGTAATTTAGGGTTAGAGAAGAAGAGAATTCTCTGTGTCTATATGCATTTGTAATCAATGCGTGATTGCCGCACCTTTGATGATAGACGCCATGTTGTTATCAGGGTCACTAAGTACCCTGAAGTCAGGGTTAGGCAGCGGGACGAAACTCCCCCCTTGGCGGACCGATGACACTATTTTGCTCGCCATCTACAATTTTGAAATGGGAGGAACTAAAATCCAATGGGCGGGTCATTCAAATAGGCAAACACGCACACATTGTCACCGAATCACGTACTTGATCGAATGAAAAGCATGCTTGATTACACTCGAATCCCGCAACTGTTCAATTCACTCTCACGACTAATTTCGATTCGCACTCGCGGCAATTTTCATTCACCTCCCGGACGAGCCCCCAATTTTGAGGGATTAAAGTATAGAAATGCGGGATAAAGGTGGTGACTATATATATATGTATATTTAGAACTACAATGATTAAATACAAAAACGCCTCGACAAATATTATCGTCTTTCGTCTATCACTTTCGACTATGACTTTTACTCTCCAACGTTCGACACACGTCCTTCGACTCTCGACTGCGACTTTTTGGGTCTCGTCTCGCTGTGCCCAACTCTACGCGTCATACACATACATTCTCACGCATACATTCAACGCTCATGCTGAATGCCCTTGGCATTGCATAGTTCTAATATTATTACCACCCAACACTATTATGACTTTTATTCTGGTACATATATCGAGACAGAACGTCTTTACAGTTCTGGAGGTAGCAAAGAAGTGAAGTAATTCTAAAATACAAGATTGCGTACGTTCGCTGTTCGAGAAGTCGGAAATTGCGCGCGCTCAATTGGCGTGCTCTAGTCCGAAGTGTATTATTCGTAAAGAACTAGATTTTTGCTCTCCTAACGCCACCTACCCATGAGCCGTTCACTGCAGTACGTAATCAGTGTTCTTATCCCAGATTGTTAATGGTAATGTCACTGTCGCTGCTATTTCAGAAGTCACTGTAAAATGTTACAGCTACTGCTACTTCTTAACATTAATAAGCCATAGGTTGTGCATACGACCAGCTGTGTTTACAAGAGTCCACAGGGGCCTGTCAAATATCATAACATGGAAGCCTCTGATCAAGAAGCAAATGATGATTACTATTTGGAATTGTCCTCTGATCCTATTAGATTCGAATCCGTCAGTTGCCTTACAAATGTTTTTTTTGATGATTCTAAACAGCAGGCAGGTTTCTTCTTTGAAATCTTGATTAGTGTTTCTAATCTATTGGATTCGGTTTAAATAAATGTCATTTACATTTAGGTATTTGCTGTTCGATCGGGAGGAGTTACAGGAGTACTGGTCAAAGGACCTGATCAAAATATAAATTTTCGAATGGAAGATAAAGGTCCAGTTATTTCCATTAAGTTTTCCTCTGACATGAGTATACTTGCAATACAACGCACCAATACATCTGTCGAATTTGTTAATTATTCCTCTGAGTCTGGTTTGGATAACGTAGAATACTCGCAAAATTGTAAAGGAAAAAATGCTATTATATTGGGTTTTGTATGGACTCATGGAAATGAAATATTGCTTGTTACTGATCACGGAGTGGAATTGTTTCAAGTAAGAAGTTTAAATAATGTTTTGCAAAAACTGTAAAACTAGCCTGTGTTATACAATTCTTATTTTTCATAGGTAAATTCAGAAAAGAGAAATGTAAGAGCTTTAAAATGTCTGAGTTTGGGAGTGAATTGGTTTGTATTTTGCCCACGTAGCTATTTGGTATTACTGTCATCTGGTTCAGTGGGGAATCAAATGCAGGCGTTGCATGTAACGTCAGGGAATCTTCACAAATTAACAAAATTTGAAAGTAAGCTATAAGTACTCATCATTTATTTTGGAGTAAGTAATACTATTCTGAATTGCTATTACACAATTTTTAGTGGAGCCTGGTACAACAAAACCAGGCAAACTAGCAGTTTCCGAAAGGGATGTAGCTTTAGCTGTATTGTATGGAACTCCTTGTATTATTTTATTACGACATCAAGCAGGTGCCAATCGCTCAATGGGAACTGCTTTTGTTTATGTATATACAGTTCACAAGTATGACATCTGATGAATCTCAGAATTCAGTGTATAAATTATTTGTGACGTAATGAGCAACATTTTACCTTTAGGATGACGACAATTAAAAGAAGTCACATTTTGAAACTTGATGTCAGTGGTAGATTTGCCATTAATATTGTCGATAATCTTATTATTGTTCATCATCAAGCTTCAAAAGTAAGTACATGGTATAGTACAGGTAAAAGATTTACATAAACATGCCATAAAAGTAAAGTCTTTTAGACATCTATGATTTTTGATATTATGTTACCTGGTGTAAGTGATGGTACAGTGATACATCATACAAGTGTGGCTCCAGCAAAACCAATAAAGCCATACACTTTAAAAGTACCTGGTACAACTTTATCAGACCAAGTTTTTCAACCATGTCAATTATGTATCCTTTAAATAGTAAAGTTAATATTAATTTCTTGAGCTGTTTAAAAGAAGCATTTTCCTAAATACATTATAGATTCACCTAATTGGGTTGTCTTTCAGCCAAATATAGTAATTGACGTAAAATTAGGATGTCTGTGGTATGTCTACTACAATCTCACTGTTTTCTATAAGTACTTGTCTAATGTGAGTGCAAGAAAATTCATACTTTTGTACTCATTAAATAGGTACATCGAACTGACACTAGATGCCTTGGTTAAACTTATCACAGATAACGTATTGTTGATTGAGTTTTTAATGCAGCGAACGAATGCAAAGCAGATTCTAATACAAGTTTTGCAAAATTTTATGACACAATTGCCTGTCAGTTTAATGGACATGCCAACAATATTTAACAGGCTTAATTCTGTGTATAGAAATTACCTTGAATGTGAATTACAAAATCAGGTGAGGTTCTTGTTACTTTACTCAACTTTTATCAATCACATTCAAATTGATTTTCTTCATATTTACTAGATGGGCACACCTTTGCAAAACAATATTAAAAACATACCAGTGGCAGCAGAAAATTACAAGTATAAACTTTTGTTAGATCAACGTGATATGTATAGTCACATACTATTTAAATTTCCGGAGAACATTGTTGAGCCAAAAATGATCATATGGGTTCTTCTTGAATATATCAGGTATACAAATATTTTAACATATCTTTAAAGTGTTTGTAGCAATAACACGCGCTTGCACGTTAGGATGGTCCTTATTTTTGAACATTAATATGTTTGATTCAGATCCCTCCTAATTTTTTCATTATCCTGTGAAAGTACTTTGTGCCAAATTTGGTCATGATAAGTCACTCCTTTTTCGTACTGCAATAACATTTGCAAAACGATGTAACATTTGCCATACGCTTCCCTCGATACCCACGTTATACCACTGCGGGGTGCCATGTTTGGGCACACATCCTCGAATCGCGATTCAGAGTCACGCGCGCTCTTTACGCGCTCTGACTGGCCTGTGTTTTTCGTTAATAATTACAAAATTCAAGCACGACCAACACTTCGGTCAAGGAAAAACTTGTTCAGATTTAGCCCGGATACTCCGTATTTTCCGATGTTATAGTTATGGGACACCCTGTATATAGTGCATTTCTGTAAGTACAAATTTTCTTGAGATTACATGCAACATGTTCTTAACGAATAAGAATAACGTTTTTTTAAAGAATGTTAATTCTTGATAAATTGTTCTTGTTTGTGTGCCAAATCAAATATTCACAAACATCTTGGATACAAAGTATACTACGACTAACACATTATAAAGCATGGGCTACCCCCACTGTCCCAGAATCGCCGAACGGTTAGAATATATCCTATACAATATGAATAAAATACTACACAAGTAATTATACTACAAATATTATTAGATAGAAATAAGCGTATTATTACAATTGTACACACCGCCACACAAGCAATCGTTCTTGTCCGTATGTTTGGAGAGGGCGAGAGAAACGGAGCGAAGGGAGGAAACTAGTCAAATCATTACATGGCGAATATTTAGATCAGGCCTGGGCGCTTGAGGAGAAACGCACCCTCCTCGCACGTTTCCGGTACCCCCACCTGTCAGCTTTTAAATGCATGTCGTGCGATTGAATAGGACAGCGCTATACCTGTTTCACTGTTAGAGACGCGCCGAGAGTCATGGTGGTCGTAGGCCCATAAGAGGTTGATAACTTATGTTTGCTCCAGGAGCAAGTTTTGCCCAGGCCTGATTTAGACGGTTTCGGCCAATGGTCCTTTCGTTTGACAGCTGACGGAGGTATACCGCACACGTGCGCCCCGTTCTTGTCAGTGAGTTTGTATTGTGTGCGCGGGACGGGCCGTACGATGGTAAGAGAGAGCCGTTATCGCGTACATTGCAAAGTTGGAATATATCGAGTAGAGGCTGAGAAATAAGCAAAAGAAATGAAATAGACGACAGAAAAATATACCTGTAGGGTAACATACGAACAGTAATATAAATTTCGAGCCAGCATGTCAGTTGGATATTATCCGAAATGTTAGTTTTGGTGGGACAAACTGGATATACCTTTTACTAATGATATTATTTGATTGTTTAGGTCTTTAGCGGAACATGAAATACCCGTCCAGCATTACTTGCACGAATTGATAATTACCACATTAGTTCAACGTAAAGCGTACTACCAGCTTCATCAATTACTGCAATACCACGTTGTTGCCGATTCGAAACCATTAGCTTGCCTGCTACTTTCTTTGGAGAATTTATACCCTGCTGCAAATCAACTTGCGCTTGACATGCTTAAGCGCCTAGGTGATGCCCACGAAGAAATAATCGAGGTTTTATTATCAAAAGGACACATTCTACCAGCTTTACGGTAATATCAAACGACAATATTCATATTCTTAGTTGCAGCATACCGCTATTTACCCGGACAATTATGTGGAAAGCTTAGGTCGTTAAATCGAATATAGTTTAATATAGGGTGTCCTAAAAAATGTATACACAGTTTGAATGATTATAACATCAGTTTTTATTCGCATATAATTCACATATAATCCTTCGTCTAAAAACGTTTTTGCGGCACCTTCCGTCTGCAAACCTGGGTATTTCACGTCCGGTTGTTTTTTCATAATGTTAACACAGTTAAAAATTTAGAAAAAATGCATGCTAATGTTGAAAACCTTCAAGTTGATATATCAATCATGAAATCGTAGAAAATCTGGCCATCTGGTATATACAAACCAGAGGCGGCTAACAAAGTGCAAGTGCACTCTACCCCGCCGCTTTCGCTTCCCCCACTACAATTATCTTCGGTACACGCGGACTACCGAAGAAAAAGACAGAACTCTATCGCGTACCGTAGAGGACAGCCGCGTTCGTTTGTTTTTAGACAAGGCGCGTTGTGAAACGGCGAGAGTCAGAAAGAGTGGTGGTTCTCTTACAAACCCGTGACGGTCGTTGGAGGTGGCAGCCAAACCGAGCTGGCTTCCCGTCACGGGGTCTTTTCAGCCCCAGTTAGCCGCCTCTGATATAAACGTTCGGATCATTAGCGTATTCGAGTTACGTGTTTACACATGCTTCTACATTTGTATGACTTTTTGCTTCAGGTATGTTCGATCTGTGGGAATGGTAGACCAGGTCTCAGCAAGAAAATTTTTAGAAGCCGCAAAGGCTTCTGAGGATGCTACGTTATTCCTGTCGGTTTTTAAATTTTTCGAACAGCGCAACTTAAAGCTTCATAATACAACAGCGTTTACGAGAGGGGAACACTGTCAGCCGTATGTTCAACATTTTAAGTATTTATTCCAACGAACAGACAACGGTTGCAACTCGGACACAAATTCTAATGTTACCACAATTTCTTCGTGAGATTATTATTTTTCTGTTTACAGTTTTAAAAGTAAATGTAAAATTAATTTCAAATTAATATAATCTAATGGAAGTTCCGTGATAATTGCATAGCGTTATTATAAGACCGTGCAAAAAAATATCTGCTTTTGTTGTATCACGATATAAAGTATGTTGCGAAAAATACAAGAAAAGTACAAATTAACCCAGTACGAAATTTATTTCTTCCTTCCGCTGTTTCATTTGTTTAATTATCTAATATACGTACCGTAATATTTTACATCGAAGATAGTCTAGAACAGGGGTTCTCAATTTTTTAACGGCCGTGTTCCAACTTCGCCCCTGAAAATCTATCGTGACCCACATGGTTTTACATTTACAGGATAAAAATGGAGTTCTAAAAACAAAAATACTTATTAATTAATTTGTTTGTTCCAATAATAATAGAAATCATACAATTTAACATTTTAACAATTTTACAATTATACAATTTAAAAAAACATGCATTTCTTAGAATATATATAATTAAAAAAACTTTTTGCGATCCACTAAAAATTGATTCGGGACCCGCTAGTGGGGCGCGACCCACAGTTTGAGAAACGCTGGCCTAGAAGATTAAATCGAGTTACGTACTTTTCAGAATTTGGGGTCCTGTAAACATTATAATCCGTTTAAGGGGAATCCGAATTGCCCTAATGTTTTTAAACAGGCGTTACATCTGTGATGTCAGAAGCGAGAAAAATGCTGAAAAATAAGCGTTTCCAGGGGAGGAGAATTCGGTATGAACATAACAACGTCTCGCTCTACGCAAGGTGTCAAATGAAACATAAAAGTCCAAAGGAAGTATGCCTGGTCCCCAATTCAGAGATCAATTACTCTAAAGTAACACAATTTTACTGCAAACTAGGATCTGTTACTTTTGGATCACGATGAGATTTCAACATGGTCGCCGGCAGGTGGCCGTCACACAATTTTTAGCAGTTTTCCCAATGCTAGACGTTGTCGGGTCAAAAACGGACCAGGCACACTTGCTTTGGACTTGTTATCTTTCATTTGAGACCTTGCGTAGAGCAGAATGTTGTTTTATTCATATCGATTCTCCTTCACAGCGAACGCTTGTTTTTCAGCATTTTTCTCGCTTCTGGCGTCACAGATGTAACGCCCGTTTAAAAATATTAGGGCACTCCGGATTCCCCTTAAAATCAAATTTTTAACGTATTTTTAATGACTTCTCATCATTCATTTAATAATTGTTTCAATTATACAACATACATAGTACCTTTTTAACATTCAGAATCGCTTGTGCCAACATGACAGTACAATAAACTACAAATAAACAGCACGTCAATAAATTTTAATCATGGACGTGAACGACGAAACGTATACTATAGAGCCCGGCAACCTGTGCATTACAAGGAGCTCGGTGATCTATGAATGGGGTACGTGGAAACAAAGTCGTCATATTGTACAGGGTGTTCTGATGAATAAGTGCACTGCTGGTTGATTACGTAGCTGTACTGCGCAATATCGCAATGTGTACCCGTCGCGAAGATTTCAAGTGATCCCCGAGATATATGTATAGGTTTTCGTATGCATAAATGTACCGTAAACTTCGTCTTTCATGTCCCTGTTCTTAATACAATAAGACTAGTCGCGCTACATTAAATAAATATTATAAAGGTACTGGCCCTGGGGTTATTTATTCGATTAAAATGATAAAAGAATACTGTTTTGTTGCTCGCCGTAAAGCAGTGAATTTGTGGAAAGAAAGTTCGAAGAAATTACAGTTTTTGCAAAAGGACGAATTCCCTCGAATGTTCATTTATGGACAAGAATCAGGTAAATTGTTTGTGTGTGTGATCAGAGTATTGGCCACAGTTTTTTTGGTTACCGATAAAGGAAACAATAACAAATACAAATCACGCAAATACAAATTTGACGGTGCTTACAATCTAAAATAGTTATAACAGCGAGATATTTATTAAAATTGGTCAAGGCAATCGCCACTGTTTAGATCGAACGATTCGGAATTTAGTTTGACCACAAAGTTCTGTGAAGCTCGATAAAAAGTGGAATAACGAATTTTCGTTATCTTCATTTACCTTGGTCCGTGCGACAATTTGTCACAAAATATGCAGATATGCACTGATCATATAATCAATCTAGTGTTTCATTACAAATACCTTGCACTCCTCTTTGTGTATATGAAAGTATCGTTTCTTCACCGTAAGAAATATAGTGCGGATTAATCAAACACTGGTCATGGTCAATCAATTCCGGCTTGTGATGCGAGATTACCCAAAAGGGGTGTATACTAACTCATCTAGTCAATCTCGTGCTAAGAAAGATTTGCCAGATGTGTTTCAATTATACAATGCAATTAAAAGAAACACGTGACCCGCATGAAAATTCAAAGCAGCAGTAATAGACGACGTGACATGATGCTACAAGTCAGTCCTTAACGGGAATCGATAGTGTCCTAATGTTTTTAAACGGGCTTTATGTTTGTGACGTTACAAGTGAGGAAAACACTGAAAATTAAGCGTTTCCTGCGGAGGAAGAGCCGGATAAATAAAATAACATCTCGCTCTGCAAAAGGTCTCATATGAAAGATAAAAGTCCAAAGGTTGTTGGAAACGATCCCAATTCAGAGACTCTATAGTAACACAATTTCACTGCAAACTTGAACCTGTCACGTTTCGATCACGACGTGATCACACAAATTCGAAGCTATTTCTCCAATTCTGGACGTTGCCCGGTCGAAATTGATGACTTCCGACAATCTCCGGACTTTCCCCTTTCGATTGACACCTTGCACACCGTAGGACGTTGTGCCGTTTAGCAGGCTCTTTCTCCGCAGGATTTGGTCAATTTCTCTCACTTCTCTCGCTTTTTTTACGGAATTCTCTGTTTCTCTTTCCCAGGCATAGTACAGACGTAAAAACGAAATGAAAACACCCGTTTAAAAATGCGTTCGGTAGTATTGATTCCCTTAAGGTACGCCCTCACTATGCCGATCGGTCTCTTCGAAAGTGGCAGGCGTCCACACACGTTTTTCAGTTCGTACACGATCGACACAATGAGCCGACAGTTACGTCCACACTTGTGCGGCTTTGCCGATCGGCATAGTCAGGACGTACCTGTATACATTCCGTAGCTTACGATTAATACCACTGGTTGACGAAACCAACAGCAATAAGCGTAGAGGTTGGTTAATCTAGCGGTTTGTAACAATTACAAGTTCTAGCGATCACCCTCTGTGCAACTACCCTGTTTCTTTACGACGAACAAAGAATATTTCAGCAACTTTGGCTCGGGTTCGTTTTATAATTTTTTAAACATTTGCATTTATATACGATGCAAAAGTTTCCAAGATCATCAAATCGAAATTTGTTATATTTTCTTTAATTCCGATAACGTTATAAACGACAGTTATTTTTCACGGAAAGGACCCAACTTCTACTCTGGTACTCTTGTACTTGGTCAAAAACATGGCCTTATCTCTTAATAATGCACTATAATTAAGAAGAGAAGAATAGAGAAGAAGTTTCGTTATACCACATATGGACTCAGTTGGAAAATTGAAGTGCGACGGATTACGCAATTAGAATATATTATACCAGTAATGAAATTGCGATTCACGCGGACCTTTACTGGTACTTTGTTAAATTTCAAAGATGGAAAGAAGTTTGTTGCCGTTCAATACACTTTAGTGGGAACCTTGATATCAAAGGAAATTGTTACCTAAATAGTGTTACAAATCGTGCTTTACATCAAAATAGTTAATAAACTTTCATAGTCAGGTATATCGCGATATCAACCTATTGCCTTATAATAGAGACTGGGTCTGTTAATACAGATTACCGGCCAAGCAGGAGTAGCTTTTTATTAGTCGACTGCTTATTTTATGCAAATATCAATTCTTACAGAGGATAGTGAGAGAAGTGAGAAGGAAATAAAAATTTGTTTAATCTACGTAGTGTACTACAAATGAGTTTTAAGTACATTTAGGACGTTTTCATTCTTATTGGTACTTTCTGTCTCTCACAACGAGGTACATATTTGCATAAAATCCGCACTCTATGTATTACGGCATCGTTAGCTATTATATCCCGGAGAATAGGGCCATATGCCTATTGGCCCAGCACACGAGATACTTACAATTAGTCCTTAACTGCTTAATTATTCCACGCGTGATTACGATTTAAATCGTATGGCAAGAGACTAAGGTCGGCAATTACGTTTATCGCTCAGCTTCTGTATCTTCCGTACATTTTTTTCGGATTATTAATAATAACAGTTCAAAGTATGTTAAAAAAAAGTATATAACAATTTGTATTACATAAAGTTCTTGTTTTTCACACCTTATTAAATAAATTGATAATGCATATAGAACATTGTAAACTGTATACAAATTACGGGTACATAGTATATATATACGACATAAAATATAACAAATTTGTAACTATTTATACGTAAACGTAGATTTCACATTAATCGTTTGCAGTAGCTAATATTATAATAGACATTCAAAGCTCAGCAAGTGTTAATGGATATGAATAGAGTTAAAGTCTAAGTATAATAGGTGCAGACAGAGATGTATCGACATATTGAATTCGGATTTTATCAGTTTCTCTTATGGATAGATTCGCAGTTTCTCGAATGGTATGCAGCGGACAGAAACGTGACGCAAGGAGTAGGATTCCTACATTTTAGCATTCACATTGTCTATGCCCCACCGCACTTCCAATTAGTTAGTACAGACTGTCTAGGAGAAGAGGAAGCTCATTCCCTTGTCGCGTTCTTTTCTGCACAATAACATTCGAGAGACCGTAGGCGGTTACATAACAGTGAGTTTAACGGTACAGACATTTTTATAGACATAGATTTCTAAAAATCAGGTTCTAGCTTTAGCGATGTGGCCTAGTAATTTTCTACTTTACCGGAATTATTAACTAGAACAATAATCCTATGCCTGATGTCAAATGTAGATTCAACCAATTACATAATAATATTATCATATGAAATATTCGTCAAGTTCAATTTTGCTATTCCTTAAAAAGAAGTATAATCTCACGTTCTTCGTAAGGCTACGCAAGATGATATGTATATTACTGTCAGTGGTGTTAGAGAATGAACTTAACTTGTCATAGTTATGATGAAAAAATATAATATGTACATTGGATTAAAAGATATTTTGGATTTGTCAAAAAAAGAAATTAGAAAACTGCAAAGGCTATATAGAGAGTTCAAAAGGAGTTTTATATCTACAAATAAAGTATTGTAGTTAAAAAATGTATACATAGAGTGCGATTCGCATCTGACCGGGCCTACATTTCTTTTCTGGTTAATACATGGGAAGATAAAAAGTTTATACTTTACCAGAGACTTACAATTTTTCAATTAGAACTGTATTTTTCGTAGAGTCAAAGACTAAGTTTGTGGAAAGTTATGCGTAAGCAGAAGTTACGAAAAGATTGTTTCTCATCGGCAGATGTATGGCAGTCGTGACAAAATATCGGCGATATTGTGCAGAATAGAATTGAGTACAGTAAAACGGATGCGTTTTTAAATTGTACGAAATGTTGTAATTAGCTGTAGTGCTTAGCAATACTTTAATAGTTCATCGTGGCTATGGATTATAGAACAGAATGTCTCTGATGGATCATACCTTGTCAAATCAATAATTTTTTGGAGTAACATTTTGGATTTTTATGAAAACCATATACGTATATTGTACTCCTTGTCTCATAAATGATTCATTTGTTTTTTAAAAGAATATTTTCAATTTATGGGTTTCATGGCTTCTCAAAAATCATGTCGCACAAACGGCAAGACCTAGGCAAAATGTTATTTTTGTGATCTTGGGTAGTCCACTTTTTAAAAATGGGCAAAAAATAAGTACCTATACTTTAAACTTTTCTTTTTCAGAATTCGCTTTTCCAAAGTTTTGCGTTTTTACAGATAATTTGCAAAAATGTTTGAAAGTTAGCTATGCATTTTCTAATGTGTAACATCGGACAGCAGCATCACTATACCAGCTTTCAAATGAATTATAATGGAATGTGGAAATAATCTATCCGCGTAATTGTAATTTAAACAAAAAGCAAAACTAAATCCTCCTGTGCAATTTATGTATTTTCTTTATTTGAGTTAACTATTGCTCATAATTTTTAAGCATTCGCTTTATACACGTGGAAAGGCGCCGACGGACCCTGCGCGTGGAAAAATGGAGCACGACACTGGGAAAAACAAAAGGTCGTGAAGCGGAAGGCGTGCCGAATTTCGACGTCGTTGTTTGACGATTCGGTAGCGAGAACCACATAGTTATTTTGATTCCATACTTGTTCGTGTGTTAATCTTTTTACATTGTTATTAACATTATTTTGGTTTGTAGTACACGTTATTTAGCTGAAATCCTACATACATGTCGATAATCAATCCATAACATCATATCAAAGCACACTTGGACGGTTCCGGATTGTCCTGCCGGTCTTAATTCGCTGTTGCCATAAAAATGTCGATTGGAAATGATCTTCTCGGAATCTCTATTTACACTCAACTTCAAACGTTTGAGAATGTCAGTTTCTTTTTGTAAATATCGCATCACATAATGACACTGAAGGTGCATTTATTGATAAGATAAAAAAAATATAGAAGCTGTTACCGAATAATGCAGGCAAATTTTAAGGGTTGATAGTACTCATCTAAAGAAATGCGAAAGTCCACGAATTTTTCGAAAACACAATCCTTTCTGAGATAAAGGTTTATAATTTTCGTAAAGTTAGATGTGATCACGTACTATACAACATCAAAAAAGGGGACAGATATTTGGGCTAGCTCCGGAAACATTATAAGCCCCCTTATCCGTAATAGTTGTTGACCCAGACACTTCTAGACCAATGAAGAAGCAATTGCACTTTTCGTCGTCACTTCACTTACACGTTAAAAATTCTTTCCATTATGTTTCTCTGTAGCAATGGAAGGCGCGACTGATATAAATTAAAAAATTCTATGAATATAATCGGTTGAGTTTTTTAAGCAATCGTGTGAAGTAAGGATGACATTAAGAATTTGTCATATGGTCTCTTCGGACGCGCTGCAGTTGGAGGGTGGGTCCTGTTTATCAGCATTTCAGCATCCAAGATACTCATACAATCGAGCGTCATGTCAGGGACCCAGACCTGGAAAAACCCTTAGACACCCGTGAGGCGTCACGAAAAGGAGTTTTGTCACAGTGCTCTTCATCGTGCCCATGCTCGTGTCTTCGGTATATGTATATGCAAGAGTATGCTCAGAACTTCGCTACTCCCCTTCCATTCCTTCAACTGCATACTGTATACATTTTCTGTGTCTAAGCCAATCTAACGCGCAAGTGCCTTCAAGCAACGTCTTCACGGGTTCTCGATCCCTTATCTAGCTGTGTCGGAAGACCCATATCGACAGCCAGGAGTGTGCTAGGTAAGATCACACACTCATGCCGCATCTTATTGTCAGCGGAAATAAAGATGACAATGCGAGGATAAGTGAAAGTATGAATAAATACATATTTTCCAAAACTACTTTCCCGACCCAGGTCCGCTGTTGTATTGTTTGTTGTGGGCTGTATCACTCATGACGTCAAGGGTGAGATAAATAAGGATTTCGCAGACAGGAAAGTCTAGCTGAATAAAACAACCTCTTGCTATGTAGAAGGTGTCAAACGAAATATTAAAGTCCAAATAAAGCGTGGATGGTATCCAATTAAGATATTAATCGCTGCATAATAATATACTTGTGGCCGGGCGATTTTTATTGCTGAGGCATCAAAAAACTTATTGAACGCTGGGAAGAAGTCGTAAACAACAACGGAGAATATATGATTGATTAAATTGTTGTTAATTTTTGTTAAAAAATAAAATTATAAAATATTTTAAAAAACTGTGTATACATTAACGATTCAATCGACTAGAGAATTGACTCAGGTAATGTAATGTGACCAATAAATGATAGTTCGTCACCTGCAATATATTTCAGTGCCCATTATTTCATTTAAAATAAACGCAATGACTTATGCATCAACTCAGTACATTACTTGATTCAGTTTAAAAACTGTTATATTTCATTGCACTTAATTCTGTTTCGCGCAGGTCCGACTGTACTACTTCGCCACTGCCTTAAATATGTAGATAGAAAACAATCTTTGTGTAACTTCTGTTTACGTCCAATTTCATCTGTTCCGTTACTTTTGTTACCAAATAGTGTATAATTAGCGCCACTGGCAACAACATCTTCTCTCTGTTTGGTTGTCGTTTTTCATTGATATTTCGATAACTATAGTTCGATAGCCTTGTGTTTTTTTTGAAGGAGCGCCGTATCTGCCCTATTTTTCTAAGCATAATAAATACTCTGTACGTCTAACCTTTTGATCACTCTGCTTCACGTCTTAAACATCCGGACTGATGGTAAATGTTGGACAGTACTGTACAATACATAGATGATCCTTTCGTAATCTCTCATGTCATTTTCATTCGTCTTAAGAAATACATAGATATTCGTTTCTCGAAAACTAAATCCTCTTTTCTTCCATTAAATCTAATTGTAAGTAGCTACGAAAAATATTCTTTTGACGTGTCTATGTGCGCGATATGTAAGTGTGGAAATATTGGTGTATGAGGGCATTTTGAGGGTTAAAACTTGATATGATTCAATCAGTTACAGATGTAAGTGTACTCATATTATTACTGAGTTCTCATCGGCTGTATTATTTTCATTTTCTAATATCCTGTGACTTCCTTGGTCGTTCTTTCATTTGTTATCAAAGTGTATTCAACAAACTTTAATTCGCCCAGAAATTCGAAGCTTAAAAAAATTACATTTATGTGTTTTTGGCAGTAAATACTTCACTGTCATATAATTAGCATCCTTCTATTTTCTGGATTTAAAATTATGAATTCCAGTCCATAAGTTTTAGTTTTTCTGTACTCCTGCTTTTCGAAAAGCTGTTGCCTGGAATTCGAATGTATAAGTATTCGACCTTAGGCTGCATCAATAGTGAACGACTTTTGATTTCTGCGTCTGGGGATTTGATGAGTTAATTTTAACGGGTGTTTCGTCCGTCGATGTATGGTCGATTGTTGTAAAAAATCGACACAATTTAACAGTACTAAAATAAACTTAATACACGCCAAACAGTTGGATTCAGATGTCGTACAAGGGTCGTAAACACTACACCATTACACTACTCCGTCGGTGTGTTTTCCTTTCACGATCGCACTTGTACGCGATTACTTGACATGCGTCGGCACCATGTGGATAACAGTAGGCTTCGCTTATACCCGGAACGACTATACGCTGGAGTCATCCCGATTTTCGCCACGTAAGATCTTCCTTCTTCCTCCGCTGCTCGGTCGCGGTCAATCGTGGCAGAAACTCACCGGCGGGAGCCTGCATGGTTCTATTGGGACTGTCGCCCTTCTATACCCGGGAAAGTTCCGATACAATCATACTGGCTCTCGTCGGTGAGTTTCTACCACGAGTGACCGCGACCGAGCGAGGGAGGAAGAGAGAAGGTCTTATGCGCCGAAAATCTAGCCTTCGGGACAATATAGCCCTTCACATCCACCCCCAGTGCGTAAGCAAGACCTATCAAAATTCACAGGGTGCCGGCTCGTGTCGATGGGCCTGAAACAAGTGTGACGAGACAGCGTAACAGTGGGAGATAAGGACCCTTGGGCGGCTAATAAGTCCAATAGTGTACATCCGCGACAGTTATCATATTGAATGTACAATTCATATTTTAGGGTGCACTAATTGCATAGATAAAAGGTATCACATCGTCAACAACAATCTGTATTCCATGTTTATCTTTGCTTCAATATATGACACCGGTCTGTGCAAGACGTAGAAGTAGAAATTCTTGGGTGGTGCCCTTAGTTTCCTTTTTTTTATAAAACCTGTAATGCACTCGTTACTTTTTTGTTCTTATATACATATCTAAGGCCCTGCTTAGATTACGTAATCTTTTCTTTTGTATAGATACTTGATAGTGGTGATTCGGTGAAAAAAATTCTCGACGACCGATGTTCATAGACCGCCCTTAAGTTGCAAGTTACATGAAACGATAAAGCTGGGTTTACTTTGATGACCGCCTTTTTTAGACATTAGTTTCATAGTCAACACTCAAGGCGGTGGTCCGTGGTCTCAGAAAATTAGGAGAACTCACGACAGATTGGTGTGTTTGAGAAGGCCTAACGATTCCTATGCTTTTCCATCCATGCCTTTACTCGTATTTATTTTTAATACGTTTAAAGTATTAGATATCGGTTGGTCGGGGTGATACGCAAAACAGAAAACGATTCAGACACTTAATCGCGCTGGGGAAAATTAAAACCAATTTGCACGGAAGAATGAATGTCTCTTTTCGTTGAATTGAATATGATTTGATTTATTAATGACGAAAGAGGAGAACGTTACACGATCCTCCTACATTTTCAACCTTTAGTGAAGTACCACCATTTATGCCCCCCCCCCCCCTTGGTCTGGTAAAACACTATTAGGGTGGATGGAAAGATTGATTAAAAATCACACATATAGTTGAATATAGATTTCCGAGACGATTCAAGGCTAAAACTTGTTTGAACTTGTATTGAAAACTAATATTGAATCAAATATTGCTAATCTTGCTAAGAATCATCAAGCCCTTCTGTCTCACGGATTGTCAGCCAAAAAAATTATAAAATGGTTATTACATATATTAATAAATGTAAAATGTAAAATTACAAAACAACTGCACAAAAATAGTAAAAGCTTTTTTTTGGTAACAACACATAAATAAATCACTAAAAATAAACTTTGTGGGAGTCGATAAGAAGTTTTGAATATTTTTAAGGGATCGATAATCAAAAAAGTCTGGATATAGTTATGGCATAACTAATATATCAAATCGTGAATGATTCCGCAGAACGAACCGTCAAGTCAATGTTAAATTATAATAAAGTTTTACTACTTAAGCAGGAGAAGAAATATTGGATGGTATAAATTGCATCGGATTATTGCCAGCCATATCCCGATGGTGGGAAATGTACTTCAGTAAAAAATATACAGTATTTCTAAATAGTTTGCAAAAAACATCTTCATATCTTCTTATTAGATACCAGTTTCAGACGCCTGACCCGTAATATACAGGTATTCATGTAACATATGCCTATAGTATCCCTTCATTTACATACCACGAGTCATTACAAAAATATAATTGTTAACAAATTATTTTACCTATGGAGAAAATGTTCTGACAACACTATTACAAGGGTTTTTACATCTAAACTTTGTGTTCTAACTAAAGTAACATTTCTAGGAAGATTTTCATTATTCTTCAATTCCGACTCAAATGTACACATTTAAATGGAAACATTAAAATATTTATGTTGGTTGTAATTATATCAGAAAACACCTAAGGAGAGAGTTACACCGTTTGACGATGCAAATACTCAGACCCAGACCCGCTGCCATACTTTGAGGAGTCTGACTTGTGATAACAATTTCGGGCCAAACACAAATATCACAAATCTAAGAATTAAGAAATAGAAAATACTTCTGGTGTACTTCAATTTGGTCCGAGACAAGATCTTGTCCCCTGATTACAACTTATGTCTTGTGTAAACAGGTTTCTAAACAGTATTCACATTGATTAAAAAGATTGAAAAGGATTGAAAACTCGAGTATTGAGAGCATAATCCTTAGATGACGCTGTTAAACGCTTACTTACTTTCTGAATGAAACTGGATGGGTATTATAGTTTTGTGCGCTAAAGTTCAATCCGTAATTAGAATCACTCTTTCATATTCTGCTTAAAAAAATGAAATTCTCGCTGCTAATAAAAGCTGTTCAGAAATATTTAAATTCACGAAATGTTTTAAGAATGTGCAACATCGTACTCAGGAAAGATTAATATTTGAGATCAGAAAAATTATTTTTACTGTCTGGAGTAATCTGTAAGGAGAAGACGACGTTTTGCAATCAAAACTACTATTTGGAGATTCTATATCTCGAGATATTACTCATTTTGCCACGGCCTTTTCGGAGGCTATTGCGGTTTAAAGAAAAATTCATTTTTTAATGCGGCTTGACCACCTCGGAAACTGAGAATGACAAAGCAATTCTGCTTGGAGATACGAATTCAAGGTACAAAACTGCATAATGTCCATTCAATTTCATTTAGGAAGTAAAAGAAAGTCAAGGTTGTTGTACAGCGTAATCTTAAATTTAGGGTATGACTTAAATTCATCGATGCGATGAAGTTCTAGCAGATTTTATGTCTCTACCGACCTGTTGAACAGAATTAAGAAAGAGTGTACTTATTAAAGAAAATTATGTTTTTTAGAGTCTTTTCGTATTGACTTAACAAAGGAAAACTTACTTGCTACAAGCTCATCTTGTAGGACTATAAAAATCTGCGCGTTCTTGAAACGATGGCACTATTCGTTGAACTGAAGTAATATGGTCTTCAAGCGCGAACTTGAGCGTTGTCTCCAATACCGCCATACGGCATGACTATGAAACAGGACACTATCTCGAAATATATCTTAAGACTATCTTGGAATTAAGAACGGGCTATGAATATAGGCCTATGAAAAAATAAAGCCATCTTAGGCAGTCGTGCAGATCTTAAGATTCAACTATGAATACGATCCTGAGACTGTCTTACAGGTTTCTCGATCCGATCTTTCTTGCATGTCACATGGGGCTATTTTCATTTTGTGTAATGTATCTGTATCATTGCTTTTACATAGAATATTATTTCATAATATTTAAGTCCTTATATGTAATAACTGAAAATGAGGATTTTCTAAATTATGTTTATCTTTGACAGAATTAAGAACAGAGAAACCATTATCTCTCCGATCGATCATTTCCACCCATTTTGATCCATGTCTTCCTATCTTTTAATTTGTCAATGCACAAAACAGGTTTGTAGTTACTTTAATGATTTCAGCATCAATTTATCCCATAGAAGAAATAAAGGACACAAATATTGACATAAATTGGGTTCTTATAACTGAAAACAGAATAAATGCTGATCTAAAAAACACAGATTCCAACCCCGTTACTAACCCTTTGTTAACTGTTATATCTTGGGAAAATTGTATTACCTTTTATAGAACCGAAGGGAAGCAAGGAATAACTATCCAAATTAACGACAAAAGAAATCCGATGAACGGGTATTTTCATCAAAACTAAGATTTTGAATAAAATAACCACGAGAAAAAAAAATTACGCCGGATACTGATAAGTGAAATATGTTACTTACGAAACAATTTTTCATTAAAAGTAATTTCTACGGGTATTTTAATGTACACAGAGTATCTCATAAATGCTATATTTTCCTTTAAGGCAGCTTTTCCCAAACGATGTGTCGCGAAATGTCATGATTATTAATAATAGACATTTTACGTAAAACTTCGATAATAAAAATAAAGTCGACCAGATAATAACGCCAATTATTTATGTATATATGATTTAAATAAAAATAAAGATTAAAAAACAATGAAATCGTGAAAGTTGGGAAACGCTGTTTTAAGGGGTAATCCGTGAGATAATTTGAAGCAGTATTTTCATTAGTGGAAATGTTTGTTTTTGTTTAGTTGGCGAAATGTGCATAAAAAACAGTAGCCCATCCAAGGGGAAAGTTTGCCAAAGAACACACCCGTTGGTCGCACCGCCGCGCCGCGCCGGCTAACGCATTTTTCTCTGATTACCTAGTATTTTTCATTAATATCTCGATCATTAAACAACAACGAACATTTTTGATAAGGAAAAATCTGCCAGGGTTTTTGGATTTATAGGACCTCTTAAAAGGAAATGTGACATTTGTGAGGCACTCGGCATAGAATGCTACTCTGAAGTCGCAATGTATCATAAAAGATTAGAACTGGTGAATAACTTATATCAGCGCACTTACAATTAATTCCATGGAGCTCTGTCTTTTTTCAATATTTGTGGCTCATAATTCGTACATGTGTTACGAAAGGAAGCGTTACATTTTGTAAAGAATTTCCCAGTTGTTGTCTGCAATCGTGCATTTTTATGAGATATTACAATCATCTGCGTGAGCATCCCTGATCTGTTGTTTCGTTTTCCTCGATGCACGTCTTATCAAGCTACGACTTCGTGGTTTGCTTTTTATTTCTTCGGTGGTACTGACGACATTGGAACCGTGTGCTGCGACAACTTGTTGAGTATTTCCTCCAGCTCCCGTGGTTCCTGTTCTTCCGCTTGGACTACCAGACCTTTTGGTTTGCAAGAAAAAGAGAAAGAAAGTGTAAGCTCGATCAACAAGAGGAGAGAGACTGGAAGTGCGAGAGAGTTTGTTATGAATTTGTTAAATTGCATATTTCGTGAATTATATTACAAAAGTAAATACTTATTATTGCTATACTGATTCCGAAATATGTCAGTGTAACCAACATCGATTATTTCAAATTTTTTCAATAAATTGCAGTTACGAGTTTCCGAGGTAGTTAAAACTAATAATGAATCTTCTGGAGTATCCCAATTGTGCAGACAAACGGTATTATGGATCGGGTATATTCCAAATTACATACTGTTCGGATCGGGTATATTTTGGATCAGAGACAAAAATCTTTGATCATTAACTTTTTAATTCGGCGAAACTCTAGTATGTATGTTGTAATATCCACCGCTCCACCAGATTGTTCGTGTTATTCATGTTATGTATTTTCCCGATTTTTCAAAAAATTTGTCTTCATATTATCGCTCTGGAAAGCTAAGTTGATCATTTTTTCCAATATATCTGGTATTCCCCGAATTGTTTTGTATACTGTTACGTCCGCCCCATTTTTCATACTTTATATTGAAATTAAGAAATCTGTCTTATCAAGCCGCGATCGCCACGCCGGTCTTTGAAGTGATCAACTTATCTCACTAACAGCGCCACATACGCGACAACTGGACCAATCATGTTGTCCAAATATCTGTTTACATACTATTGGCTTGTATATAGGAGCAAAAACACCAATTTTTGGAAATCGACAAGCTCCTAATTCCCTTGCCGAACATTAGACACCTAAAATGATATAAATATGGTCCCCTGCATGGGCCCAATAGGGGACCCATTATCTGAACATAAAACCTGAAGTAAATAACAGATTAGTATAATAGCAACCTTTTTTAAAAAGAATGTGTAACCATAAAAAGGGACCAACAATAACGATGACATGTATAAATAAATAAATAAATATTGTATATTGTTTAAAAACTCCGTTTTCTAGCAAAAAGGCCAATTACAACAAAATCTACATGCTCAAACTCGTTTCCTCTAGCGCGCCTCCATCCAGAACCTCGACTTTTCTCTCCGCGCTTTTCTTCGTCCGTCTCCATTTGTTTATTTAATTTCGGTACACTTTTGGCAAACTCTGTCACCGCTCTCCAATTATTAGCATTTCCCTTCATGCTGGAGGCTATATTTTCAGCCGTGATGGTGCGTCCAAAGAACGCTACGAAAGACTACGAAGAACTACGGGGAATATGAAGAACGTGTGCTCCGGTCAGTCATCCAGGTCGTGACGGAACCAGCATCGCTGACTTTGTTCCGCGTTTATTTTAAACAAATATTCCCGGAAGCATCCTCTGTCCAAGCACCGTGGCGAGCTTGTACACAGGTACTCACGTACTTGTACTTAGCCCGAGACAAGACCTTATTTCTTGGTTTTTATTCGGGCTATTCTGATTTTGATTTTTAAAATTTTGTCTCATAGGACATTGAAAAGTTTTATGAGATGAGTCTTGATAAATGGAACATTGTATAACCTTAGTATTGTACATTCTTTCTTTATCTCTTTTTAATTTATTGCAGTCCTCCATCTCTTTGTTAGTCACTATTCCCTGACAGTACTCAGGCGTTAGAGCCAACTTATCTTAATCCACAAGTTCAAGTGTTTAATCTGAATAGTACTACTTCGGTTTGCTAATTGTTACTGCCTCAGGGAACAACAGAATTTTTTGTACGTTTTATTTATTTTACTCTTTCACTTGACCATGCAACAACACTAAACATTTTTGCTAATTAACTAACTGTTATTTCATCGTAATGTCATCGCTATATAATTTTTCTCGCAACGAGGAAATAATCGGTCATTTTTTAAGCTATTTCTTTCCCTATTCACTATGGCATTGTGTCATCGCTGTAAATACAAATTCTAAAAGGTCCCTTTAGTTTTTTATTTCCATTCGCTGGGGAATGTGCAGATACCTTAAGAAGAGTTAGAAATTTGAAAAGTACCTGCGTGATCCGTATGCTGAGCACCTTCGTCTAAGACCCGACTCGTCGGGATCGCTGCTAGGATTCTTTGGCATGATTCTGGAGAGGGTAACGAAACATCTGAAGATGTCTTTAATGTTGTAATCATCTTTAGCTGAACATTCCATCACCTTCGCACGAAGCTTTGGCAGTTCACAAAATACCCACTCGCTCACATCTTCAATCGGTACTTCTCGTCGTGTTGGGGCAAGATCCAGCTTATTTCCAGCAACGACTATTGGCACTTCCTGTTACACGAGTGAAAGTAGTTGCAACGATTTGTCATAAGTCTTGCAATTAATTAAGTTCCACTAACAAGCGGGTGGAAGTTTCGGACATGCCACAAGAAAATAAACTTGAAAATATGCTTTTGATAGTTCTTTCGGATACACGATCAAGATGATTTGAATTTATTAAAATGTCTAAATAAACAAAATCTTTTTCAATGTTGTTAACGAATTGGTAACTAACAAATATAATAATAGTAATATGTACTCGTATCTTTCTTCGATTTTATAAAGTTTCTATATTTATATCGAAAACTTTACACTACCATCTTATACTATGTGATGTGTGTCAAAAATGTTGCCTTATCCATTAAGATGTGTTAGGATTCGTTAGGCGACTTCAAGAAGACTTATTATCAACAAGTCTTCTGGGGGCTTAACCCTACACTTGTTGCGTTGAGTACAGGTGTCACGCAGTCTACTTTAAAATTGAATTACTCTTATATCTCATGCAATTTACGTCTGCGATATCTCTAGTACCTCTCGGTTAAGCCTATGTGACACCAAGAAGATTTTTTTTAGATTTTGTGCTATTTCTGTTATATTATTCCAATCATAAATTTGTAAACGGATACATTAATCATCTAGAATTTAGATATATAAATATTGAGTTTTAATAATGATAAAATGTGATAAATGCTGATTATTTCTAGTTTTAACCAATAATTAAGTGGTGAGTGACAGGTGTACCCCACGTGACTAGCGCAAGGCATTTTAGGAATGATAGCAGACCTGATAACCACCCATGAACTCATGTACGCATCTGATAGCAGACCTGATAACCACCCATGAACTACCAGAGAAACTGCCAGCTTGTTCCGCACTACCAAGAAGCGACTGCGGACTGCTTTTCTCCGATTTAGATGACCCTTCGGCACGTTATTGTAGAAGGAAAGTTGCGCATGTACTCACGACGGTTTACTTAGAGACTCAATCGTTTTAGAGAAATTCGAGATAGAAGTTACGATTTTTGAGCGTGCGATTACAAAGGTCCTGGGATCGAATCCCGGTGTGGACCCTTTTTCAAATAACTTTTTTCACTTGCTTTTCATATTTTATTTTACAATGATTAAGTTATCTTACGACATATATCAACATAATTAATGCTCTTTATACTAAAACAGGAATACTCATTGGGTAAAGAATCACATGAAATATTTTATTATAAACAAGAATTTATTTATATAAATAAATGGTCTTCATGTGGTTCGGTTTCTCTGGTACAATCTGTTGGGTGGTACTAATCGCAAAAACATATCAAACATAAATATTTTCGGCACAACAAATATTGGATAAATAAAAATGTATTATTTCTGCATTTGCATTTTTCCTTCATCAACATCTCCGGAAACTCTTCTTTATTTACGCTGATGAATTGCTCCTTCTTTGGTTGTAACCGCAGTGTTCATCGTCAGTTGCGAATGAAATATTAAAAAAAATAATAAATATAAGAAAAGAAACCCATCCATGTAAAACAGCGATCCCCTTCCGGGAGAAGTACCGTCGCAATATATATATATAAAAAAAGGTTCACAAAGGGATTCCATCTCGGCCACTTCGTAATCGTACGTCCAAAAATCAAGAGACAAGGTCTTGCCTTGGGCCAAGTACAAGTACGCGGGAACTAGTCCTTGTATACTTTCCGAAAAGAACAAACGGGGGTTTTCGAGGTGGTCAAATAACATTAAAAAATGAATTTTTTGGAACCGTCACCTCGAATTTATGAAAAACGGTTAAGTTTCTAAAGGAACCCTTGGTTACATGCAGAATTTACTCTACTATAACGTGTTCAAAGCTCATCTAAATGGGAGTTTGGCACTTCACTGCTAATCGTCGTTAGTATACAATCGCTAGTAATAACATGTAATTCTCTCCTATATTTTGACTCAGAAGGTCATCAAAATCGATTTATCTACCTTTGGCCTTTTATTAGATACTTGTTTTTAGTGATGCCGTCTGCCTAATACATATATGGCATCACTATGATTCGTATGGATATGAAAACTGCCGCAATACATGTATTAGCAGACATAACAATTTTAAAAATGGTTAAAAGTTTATCCAAATACCTGAAAATCAGTTCGTTGTTCCCTTATCTCTTCAAAGCATCGCTTCACACAGTCAAAGCTGGGTGACGATGTGGTTGCATATACAAGAAGAAAGGCGTGAGCAGTAGCTATGCTCAGTCTTCGCATAGCAGGAAATTGTAAATCACCTAAAATAAGTGCAAGAGTTATCGTAATTTAAACCCCAGCATCTATTTGTAAATCGCACTTAAAACAACATATTAATATATAAGACCTAACAAATTCCATATTTTTCATATGGCCATAGAGAACTTTCAGGCAATGAACACACATCAGTTTGGAATAAAGTTGACAGATGGATGAGTTAAAAGTGATCTAGCTTGTCAACAGACATATGCATTGACATGTCGTATAGCCGCACAAGTCAATGATGACACACATGCGTTCAGCTGTCGCCCGCGAGGATGCTGTAAGTGCGAAGGTTATGGACCGAAACAAGGAAAAGGGGGGATCTATTGGCCGAAAATTCAAACGATATCGACCGATGATGTCTCTTCCTTGGATGGATGGCAACACAAACGAGAACACTACACATGTGGCGAGCGCACAACTGTAATTAATGTTTTTACTTACATCTAATAATATTTGTACTACAAATATTGCTTGATTAATATTTAATAAAAACACAAATATATTCAGTGATTCTGCGAAGAACCGATTTCTCACGGAACAGGGTGATTTACACTGGGAAGTCGTTTGTTCAGATTTTATTGGATACACAATCAAGGATGGGGCAATTAAACAAGACTAGCTATCTCTAAATTAAAAATCGCTTTTTCCCTTTGTCCCAGTCTCGCTAACACCATCCGGGCACACGGAGAAGAGTTGGACGCACGCGTGTGGCGCGACTCTTCGGCAGCCGCCAAAGGAAGGTAAACCGTCGGCTGACATCCTCTAAATTTTCGGCAAATGGGTCCCTCTCTCTCCTTCCTTCGACCTGTCACTCTAGCATTCACAAAGACCTCATCGACGAGGGCTGGAAGCACCTGGGTTAATGTGCCGTCACCAGTCGTGAACGCTAGGCTCTCGGACCTCGTCCGTGGGCCCAGATTGCGTGAGCGAGGCAGGTCTTACGAAGGAAAGGGAGGAACATACACGTTACGTTCAAAAAGTTCCGGGACTGATGCTGTACAAACGGAACCACTGACGCTATCCATATTCTATTAACGGCATTATGGAGCCTAAACAATTGCTAATCTACCGTACAGATTTCAAAGCGTTTGCTCTGTTTAGTGGCAACTAGTGGCAGTAATCGTGAAGGTAATTTCACTAGCTCTTCATTATAGACGCGAAATTCTGTGTGACATCGAGCCATTCCATCGTTTGTCGTTTGGTTAAAGGATCATATTGAAAACACTACGACACATGCTTGTAACGATATGTTTTAATTCAAAATATAGATCAGAATCAGCCACTTCGATCAGATCCTCGGATGCAACCGCACGTCGCTTCTTTTGTTCGTCGGTGGGAGTGTGAAGAGCCGATCTTTCGCTTCTTGTGTGGCGTGTGATTGCATTTCAGGATCTCATTGAAATGGCCGACTCTGATGCAAATTTAAAAAAATATATAATGTTAAAATATCACACAATATTCCGCGTTCACGATGACCACTATTTACGAATACTACCACAGTTTTGTAGTGAACAGAGATAACGCTTTGAAATTTTTATGGCAGATTGGGAAAGGTTTCGTTCCGTTGTTGCAGCACATCAGTCCCGGAACTTTTTGATCGTACTGTGTATACCACAAAGTTGTTAATATGCAACGTCCTGGCCAAGAGAGAAACGAGAGAAAATAAAGATAGGACAGAGGAAATATACACATGTACATTCATAGTGTCGTAACAATCGAGTTTTTGTTGAATGACACAGTGAGACAAAATTAACACAGAAAGGAAATCTTACCTGCGGTATCCAAAAGGTCGACTTTTAACGTTAATGTTCCCAAAACGCATTCTCTCGAATAGAGGTCTTCGACAGTTGGCCTGTACCTCTCGCTGAATCCTTGTCCCAGTAGCCGGCGTATGATCGCACTCTTTCCCACCCCAGCACCACCCAGAACAACCAACCTAATCCTCTCGGGATCGGTCATGGCTATGCTCGTTGGTCGTGACCACTGGAATGTCACCTCAAGAAGGCATCACCACGGGGTTGGGGAGGCAACCGCGTCTTGTGGAAATCCAATATAGTCTCTTCCTCTCCTACACTGATTCGATTGGATATTAGTTCGATTCCCGGTGGCAGAGTTACCAACGTGTTACCAGCTATTATTGAGTAATTGCGATCGACGTATTGATCGGGTTTGGAAATTGGAAATATGTACTGCTCTTTACTTCCATAGAATATATGTATATACGTATACTCTTTCGGTTCGCCGTTCACTTATCCCTGGTGAGGATCCTTGTAAGTATTTTATGCCTCTACAGTCTTCGAATTCCTGTAAGTAATCGCAAAGCGTATTTCATTATTGACTGATTATAAACATTCTGATTTGATCGCGTGATTCAATACCCTCGTAGAATACAAGTAAATGTAAAGTTACAAAGATGTGTAGGTTTTTTGTTCTACTGTATTGTGTTCTTACAGTGTTATAGTAATCGGCACCTGGTGACAGAAACTTCGCGCTCTATGTTTGCCAAAAAAAGATTGATGTAACATTAACGACAGGACACACGTTAAAATTTTTGTGGAAAGTTTATCTACTCTAAAACACGAAAAAAGGTCTACCTCTGGATTTTCTTTCTAAGGAAACATAGATCAAAATAAAACAAATTTTCTTTACTAAAAGGGATATTTCTTACGAACCATACAAAAAAAAGTAATTGTAAAAAATATTAAGTAAAAAATCATCGTAATGGGCGATCGTTTTTAAAGCGTTGTGCGGTGAAAGTTTACCAGGTAAAATGGTTGGTCTAAAATAAGATAACAAAATAAGTTATTTATGTCAATAACACGGGTCTTTGGCGACACCGGTTTTTACAGTACATTTTTTTTTACAAAATGTCGGGTAATTGAACCAAACGCATGAAATGTCCATAAAAAAGAGTAGTAATTTCTTCGTATTATTGAAACATAGTGATGTATTTTAAAAAGCTAAGGTCGCCCGATGCCTCTAAATGCTTTTGAGAGTATTTCGTGAAAATTTGAAAACGGTCTATGAAATATTTTATTGTTTGGTGAAGAATTTTTAACTTCTAACCGCCAATTCCACGGCCATATAAGGCACCCTGGCAACAGACACAGCTTCGTGGCAAGAGATTTCCCCATGCGCTATAATGTTCGTAAAGTTGATACGCTTTCTATCTTGGTTCTTGCAATATGCAGGCACAATTTCGGTCGATATCGATATTCAATGCGTCCATTACATGGAAATACTTACTCGCACTTTTTCAAGAGACACGGTCTTGTCTCAGGCTAAGTACAAGTACACGAGACTATACTTTGCATCTTTTCAGGAAAAAACGAATGGGGTTCTTGGGGTGTTAAATATGTATATATACAAAAACATTTGCAGCAATTTTGACGATGGAAGTACCGTTGTTCTGTATTTGAAACCAAATATTACTATTCATTCTTTACGCTTTTTGTCATTCCACTCGGCAAAGTTCAATAGACGTAAACGGTTGTTAATACGATCTAAATCACTTTAAGAGTTCTGTATTTTTGAATGGCAGAATAACGAGTCACGTGTAGCTCTATGATATCTTACCGTTGCATGGTGCGTCAGGTTTATTGTATCAAACATGTTAAAATCGAGACATGTACTTTTTCAAATAATTTATCATTATCTACCGGTGAGTTTGTGACCTAAAATCTTACACATTCCGATTCAGCAAGTCACAAACAACGTTATTAAACAAAAAAAAACTTTTTCAAAATTGTACCATCCAATGTTGTTCCAATAATCAATTCATGTCAGAAATTAGTTAAAAAACTGACCAGCCTTTTGCTGAACAGAAGATGGTATGTCTAAAGGAAACGAAATTTAAAGTAATATTTGTACGTACACGGACACACGTTTGGCAATAAATCTTTTAAAAATGAAAATACACGGCCAATATTTTTTAAATGTTGCAAGCTTGAAATAATACCTCGTCGACGCAATATGAAAAAAAACTCTTACGATTAGTGAACTACACGTATAAAATATAAAAATTGTAAACAATGTTCGATGACAACAAATATATTGAATTTAAGTTTTGCTGGTGACATGGTAATTCGATGTGGAATAACATATTTGGAGTATACTCACTGAAAATTAGCAACTATATGCAATGAAGAGTTAAAACTTTTGAAAGGTAATGTATGTGTATATGTAAAGTATATGTGTGATATGTGACCGGGTTCCACGGCCTATTCACATGCGAGTTTCACTCGATATACCCTCAAGGGTAGTCGTGTATTCGTCGATACCGAAGCTGATCTTGCGTGAAATGATCAAAGGCACGGCACGTGCTGTTAGCCGATCTATTTCTACATCAACCTATGTGCACCATAAACCGAGTTCGTTACCGAAGTTCTCCTCTCTCCATACTTGTCTCCATTTCACCAATCCGTTCTCTCTGTTACTACCGAAAGATCCTGAAGCTTATTTAGAGGGAGAGTTGCCACTTCTCGACCTTTTTATGCGATCGATGAATCCCTACGGCCCACAGTGGTGCGAAAAGAGAATTCATTCTTTAAAATATTCCACGGCCCGTATGTTTTAATCGATTTTGATGTTGTATTTTATAAATCATCAAGATTAAATTCTCAGAAAAAATGCGGCAGCCGGTTTTCTACGTCTTTTTGAATTAATGAACATATAAACGAATATAGTAACAAAAAGAGATATCCTTAGAATATTTTTTATCCTAATGAACATGGCTTAGTACATCCGCAATCGACTGCAATTATTAAATGCGCCTAAGGTAAGCAAATAATTTATTTAATTTAAAACTTAATTATTATGAACAAATACTCACTTGTAGTATTTTATAAACAAAATTTATTATCGCTATAAATAGTTTGCATCCTCATAAAAGTAATAAGTAACGGCATATAATTTCCGTAAATTAACCATTTCTATTGTTCTAAAGAATTTGATGTATAAACAGCCAACTTCGGCATTTCTGTGTACAAGAAAGTTGTTTATCCCCGATGTCTACGTTGTATCATTCTCGTCACTAGTTTTGTTGATTTCCAATTCGACTTATTTTATTCAGTCTACAATTTTGAGATTAAGGGGGGAGGGTCAAGTAAGCAAGTGTTCTTTTTGGAATTTTTTTTGGAGGGAACATAACACTTTGTTACAGGTGCAATATGTGTGTTCGACGCAAGGTCTGTTCGCGCGCTCCTCGAGCGGAATCGGTAGCGTTTGGTCAGTTAGATGGCGTTTGAGGTAGCGCTTCTTCGATATTGCCTACGAGGGATTGGAAAAAGTTGTGCGCGAATACGGTCTCACCCGAGCAGCGTAACTGCTATTACGCGTAGCCGGTCGAAATCACAGTCCTTTGTATCCCAAGTTCGGGGAGAAAATACTTATTCAAACGATTAGTAAGGGCGTATCATTTCAAATAATTTGAGAGTGCGCAGAGAATTCTGACGCTCACCTGCAGTGTATCTTCCACCTCTCCCAATATCGATATCGGAACATCTATACAATACAATACAGTTCACTGCACGTGGTCGATACACCGCCATATTTATTCATTTAAAAATAATTTATGTTGTTCTTTACGATTTGGGCAATTTTTCTGAATTGGTATATGAATAAAGGAACGGGTTACAGGAGGAAGGTCGAAACGGTTTTCCTTAAAGGAAATACGGAGTACCTAATGTTTTTACCCGGTTTTTCGGGCTTTACGTCTTGTGACATCAGAAGCGAGAAAAATGCTGAAAAATAAACGTTTCGTAGTTCCCAGCTTGTGGCTAAATGAAATGACATCACGTTCTGCATAGGGTCTTAAGCGAAAGATAATAGTCTACAAATTCTACGGGCATTCCTCAATCCAGAGATAAATCACTCTACAGTAACACAATTTCACTGCAAACTTGGACCTGTTATTTTTCGATCGCGACAGGATTTCACGATGGCCGTCCATTAGGTGGCCCTGCCACAATTTCGAACTATTTTTCCAATTCTGGACGTTGTTGGGCGAACTCGGCAGTTTTGCAGATTTTTTGATCTTTTATCTTTCCTTTGAGACCTTTTACGGAGCGAGATCTTGTTTCATTTAGCCAGAAGTTGGGAACTACGATTTGGTACGGTTTTACTATGACTCTCTCCCTTTTTCTTGCGGAGTTCTCCGCTCTCTCTCTCCCAGGTATAGTACCTACGTAAAGCTCCTTTATAAACTTATTAGACCACTCTGTATTCTCCTTAAGATGTCTATTCCCTATTGAAGTTTTCCGTGACGTGAAATTGTCCGTGAGTCAATGTAAAACGATATTTCTGTTTCCGGCAGAGTATTTCGGGTTTTAGTAAAAAGACAGTTTCCTTTGTACTTTGAAAGTATCTCGTACTGTCTTTGTTTTCTTTTCTAATACGTTTCAGCTGATCTGCTTTGAGGTTGAAAAGGTTATTAGAACTGTTAGCGGAACTGTCGTTGGAAGTTTGCAATGCAGTTTATTAGAAGGGATGTGAAGTTGACTGGTCGAGTTTGGTTGGACGTTGGCCCTGGATTTTTGGCCATGGTTTATCCAGGGGACTCAGGATCAGTAGCATTCCTACCTTGGTGATTGACCACTTTCGTCTAAACTCGAGTCAAGCTAGAGGTGCCAATCAAGAAGTTTAGAAGGATTTTTTAAATAGAAGACGTTGAAGAGTTTGAGGACTGTGACCGAGGGCACTCGCTTTCAAAAGGGAAGGGGGTAGCCTTACGAATTGCATTGCCTTCCTTGGGTCCGGCATCGCCGACAGACAGTTGTCGGTTGCCGGGTACCAAATAATGCCTAATCTTCGTTCGTGCTCGCGTAACGTTCGTAACAATATATGAGGGGGTTAAAGGTAAAGTGGTGTAAGTACAGTTTCGACAAGATTTACTTATGTGCGATATGCAATTCTTATTGTCGGACTATAAAGCTTTATCAGCAGCAAACTTTTTTGCATCAAACAAATGTCGATCAAAGATCATCTGCAAATTCGAATTATATTGTGACATTTGTACTTTCTATAATAGATAAATATTCTGTTTTCTTCACAATAGTCGATTGATACCTTCCTAAAATATTTGATTCAATCGCCCACGTAATTGTGTCATCTGGGAATTTATTCTACAACTTTTACCACTTCGCCTTCTACCACTTTCTACCACTTTGCCTTCAACCCCCTCACATATAAGTATATAAAACATATTTCAATCATTTGGCTGTTCTCCGAAGAACCGATTTCTGGGCACACAAACCATTTTTCTTTCAAATTGAAGTGAGTTTATTTAGTTTTCACCTTTCCTTTGGTTTCTTTCTCAGCCTCGACTCCGCACGCCACAACTTCGCGAAATACGTCTCTCTCGTGCCTGCGTACACCCCATCACGTTCGCGCCATCCAGGTACACGGACGAGAGCCGTGTGCACGTGTATAGGGCGCCCTTCGCTAGCCGTCAAAATAACGGACATCGACCGACATCCCCTGAATTTTTGGGCAACGGGACTTTCTGTCTCCTTCCTTCGGTGCGTCACTCTCGCACTAGAGCCGCATCACGAGCGAGGTCCAAGCGCATGTGTCTCGGTACACCCTTCGCACATCGTGTAGCCGGCGCTCGTCCGTGTGCCTTGGATAGTGCGAGCGTAACGGGGTGTACGATGGAAAGTGAGGTACGTATAGCGTCAAGTTGCCAAGATGCGGCGTCGTGGCTGACGTGAGAGAGAGAGAGAGACAAAAGGGAAGAAAGAGAGGGTGGAGGAAACACACCAACAGGCGAAAGTATTGTAATAAAAATTTTCGAATCGGCATTTCAGTTAAATACTATATGTACAAGAGAACACGTTAAAAGAATTATAAAAAACCCTAAATATTTTACACCGTACATAACATGTTACGAAAGTTACAACATCACTACCCTCGGGAAAAATTTTCATTCTAACTAGTGCATGTCCATGCGAAATGGCCGATGTGTAAAATGATACTTTACTTTTGAAACAAAAATTTAATCAAACCGCGCATGTTAATGTTCATTTTTTCATTTCGTACAGCAACAATTATTAAAAAAAACTCTTATTATATGCTTACCAAAGACAGTATTCCCATTACTTTCGCAAATTATGAAACGAAAGATTAAAGTTTCGCTGCTTTGCACACTTCTGTGCTAATAATATTATCACTTCTCTTTCAATCTGCTAGCCTTCAACGGCCGCGTGTAGCTAGTATAGACAGATTTTAATAAAGATGCAAATGCCTGTAATCATAAGGTTTTGATATTCTGGTGTACTGAAAGAAAACGCAGACGAAGTAAGAATCGAGAAGTCAGAAGCATGAACGAATACATGATTACCGCGAAACGTGGCCGAGAAAACTAAAGGTAAGGAGAAAAGGGAGAAGGGGAGTGATTTCTTAGAGTGGGCGTTTGGTTGGAGAAGGGGGGTGCAGTATCTCGAGAAGCTACGGATTCATCTAAGAAAGGAACATCATAAGAAAAACTTTCGACCTTTCTCAAGGAACCCGTTTTGCAAGACCCTATTGTGCGATAAAACTGTCAGATTAAAATCGAGACGTAGGGGAAGTTTGGGTAGCCCCGGACACTTGAATGAAGTACACAAAAAATGTGTAAATAACAGATTCAAACCTGCATTTTCATGTTAATAATAAACTTTGGAGCTTCTTTAACAGCTATAATAAATCGATAGAAATTTCTATCGATGTAAGAACAACCCAAGCCGCTCGGTAGTTTGGTCGAGCGTGCAGCAGGCGTTTATTTAACAATATAACTAATCATCTTGAACTACCTGTCTCTCTGTACGTTTATAGTTGTTGGGAGGTTAAATGTATGCTACCAAGTAATAAATAAATAATCGAATTTATTGTTGACTTGGTAATCAAATTTCTAAGAATTTTTATCTTGGGACACGATTTGCAGTCGATAACAGGCCCATCGATTATACGTCCGAAAAAATTTGGCATTCATTATTCTATCACCACCTACAATATTATTACATACATATATAGCCCACTCAATGCAAAGAAATGCATTTTAAAATAACAAGTTGCAATAAACTTATGATTTACTTCTTATAAATCTTGAAATGTGTCAAGCTATGTTTATAGACGTAACTATCAGTGAGATGTTTTGCAACATTGAAAAACAAAAAGACAGATTACTTTAACTATTGTGTATGGTTTAACCAACACGAAATCTTGTTTAAATTTTGTACAAGTGTAGTAATTTTAAGTTCAAAATATTTTGTATAAATACTTAAAGAAAATGCACCACAAAGAGCTGGTTGTAATTTATGAAGTTTAAATCAGTAACAGTATTTCAACATTACATTAATTGGAAGGATTATCGAGAAGAAGCGGTCGGACGTCCGAAGCGCTGCAAACATTGAAACGAGCGCGAGCTGTGCAGTACTCTGTGAACCGTGTGAAATGTATACACGATAGAATATGGACTTCGATTGCCAATATCGGGTAAGCTAATTCCGCTGAATCCGCCAAAAGTTTTGACCGCTACATTCATTGACTTTGACATTTCCACTATGCAATATGTTTCTACTGTCATGTTGCTAGCAAAGCAGTTACTTTCTTTTCATGAATCTATTATAAATTTAAGTGTTTTTCTTGAAGCTTCCAATTGTTTCAATTGTTTATCGATTTATTAAGTTTCGAGTATGGAACGTAATACGGTAACTGATTTTTTAAAACCATGACTTACGCGAGGCCAGTTTACCAACTGATCATTTACCATTTAAGGAACAAACTCCCTACGTTGTAATATGTAATTTGGACTCCTGTGTGATAAAGAGATTGAAATGAAAGTACGTTATTCGTTCACTGAGTAATAAGCAAACTCGTCACTCATTGAGACTAGGCATTTGGCCAGCAGCTAGTAAACTTCTCATTCTGCGTAAATCATGGTTAAGGATAGACACACTATCCCCGTAAACTACATAAACTGAAACACACTCAACAGGACCAATCACGGCCGTTATCAACAATTCGGAAATAAAATCGTTTCTTATTAAGCGGAAGCTTTACGTTTCTGCTATGTCTGAGAGAGACACAGAGAGAGAGAGAGCGTAGAACTGCGTAAGAAAAAGTGAAAGAGTCGTCGTAAAACCGTACCAAATCGTAGATTCCACCGTGTAGCTAAATGAAACAAGATCTCGCCCTGGAAAATATCTTGGACGAAAGATAAAAGTCCACGAATTCCGGGAAACTGCCGGGTTTGATCAGACAACGTCCAGAATTGGAGAAATAGCTCAGAATTGTGCGACGCCACCTGATGGGCAGCCATCATGAAATCTCGTCGTGATCGCAAATGTGATAGCTGAAAGTTTGCAGTGAAATTGTGCTATTGTCTGTTGATTATAGCGTGATGTATTGCTGAATTTTGGATCTTCCCCTGAATTTGTGGACTTTTATGTTTCGTTTAAGACCTTTTCGAAAGAAAGATGTGACTGCAGATTGTTTCGCCTATGACGCCGCGGTGGCCATCAGTGATCGGATTTCTCATATGCTTTAGACTTTCGTGGTGCCCTGAGTCAAACATGTGAATACGATGTGGCCGTCAACGTTCCTAACGTTTAAAATAAGCCATCGAAGGCCTCAGTCCATTACACAATGTCATCGCAGCAACGATGAGGAGGTCGTCAAGGAAGCTCTGGAAAGGTGGCTTCAGGACTGGTTGACGCGTTACTGTAGTGACGCACATAGCCGGTGCGGAGCGGGTAGAGCGGACGCGGGTCCCGCCAACCTGTGTATTCAAATGGGGCGTGGCAGACACAGCGAACGCAAAGCGGGGTGTTTTTATGGCCCGCTCTGTGACCGCAGACTCACCAACGTGTAGCGGGAAAACGCTGGACCGAGCGAGTCGCTCGGAAGGGTGAACCAATGTTAATAGACGAAACCTGACACGCACAGCGGGTCTTGAGTTGCGATTCTACTTGCGAGTGCCGAAGAAAAATGCGAAGGGCACCCATTCGTATTTCTGCCGCATAGGTACCTCTCTTTCCTTTCTTCACTCCGTCCCGATCGCATTCGAATTTTCATCCAATTATGAAATTTGTATTTTTGGGTAACAGTATCTTTATTATAATCGCATCAGTATTATTCTGTTTTATTAGATATATATTCCAATTCGTCAGTTGGATCAGCGGATCCAACCACAGAAACAAAACTAACTAAATTAAATGATAATTTTTATAATGCAGTGAGTTGCGATTAAATGAACTCGCGATACTCCCTCTACGTGTACCATCCCCACCAGATCCGCGCTCGCTACACTCTCGACTCGCTCTCGCTTTCCAGCCGCTATGTATGTGTGTCCCAGCACTAATTGCTGCTTCCCCATACCAGCGTTTCCACGCAACATGTTCATGAGTCTGCGGACACGGAGCGGGCCCTAAAAACAAGTCGTTTTGCGCCCGCTGTGCGTACCATGTTCCATTTGAATACACAGGTTGGCGGAACCCACCCCGTTCTACCCGATCCCCAATCGCTCCGCACCCGCTATGTATGTCACAACACTTAGGCTGCTCCGGCGACATTTCGTAACGAACTGAGGCGTTCGATGGCTTATTTTTACCATTAGGAACCTCTCCACGCGTCAGGGGCGGAAACTTTGAAAACAAAAAGTCCTTGCGTCCTACACGGCCCTGGTAACCTTACTTTCCGGATGACCCTTGCTTTAGCAAAAATTGTTTGTATTACCCCCTCCACCGCCCTTCAAAGTTAGTCGAATAACCTCAGACTCCTTCTGTATGTGGATTAAACAAACGATTTTCTAATAACTGTATGAAATTTTAAAGGTTCTACTCTGTTTGCGAAAAATTAAGGGCAAAACTCACGAGACCAACGTTGATTCATTCCACGATACGAATAAGAAAATGGTATGTGTTTGGATATTTGGAAAGTGATTACTACTGCCATGCTAATTAACAAGTTAACGATACCGTGATATCACATTTGATGAATATATTTTTTGTGCAGTTTCGTTATTTGTTGATAAATTGCCGTATATTTAATTGGCGTAAAAAAGTATTGGAATTGTTATTCTCGCTTTCCTGACTTCTAACGTTATTCTTATAAATTATATTTGTGAAATGCACTTTGCTCTTCACTGAAGTTTGAACATTCAAAACGACTAAAATAAATAATTATAATAATTAGGATTTTGATGATTTGAGAACGCGTGTATCTGAGTTAGCCATGGGGAAAAACGACGGTAATTGAATATTTTCGGCCCACCCAAGTGTACATCTCCTCACTGCGGGCGGGTATTACGGTCTGCACTCCGCTTCGTCCTGAGTCACGGGCCCAGCGCGGCTACGGTTTGCCTGCACGGTGAACCTGTTAAGCTAAAGTGCGTGCACAGCTAACGAGCTCACGCACGTTACGATAAACCGTACGGCAAACAGTATGGTACACCGTACGGTTTCATTTGCTTGCACCTCTAGAACGACTTGAAACCTGCGCAGATGTCGGGTGAGCCACACACAGGCTCCGGTCTGAATAGCTGCGCGGCTAGAAAGAATCAATTTTCGTTCCTTTCTGGATCAACTGTGCAGGTCGCACGACTTGTACACTTTCACAGAAAGTAGTTGGCAAACACGCTCCGGTTTACCGTTGGAATTGAAGTGTGCAGAGAAACCTCTACGGTAAACCGCAACGTGTATGGCCGACCTTACACGTAGGACAGGCCAGAGCGACTGAGGGGAAACGCAATCCCTTCACGCACTTTCAGCACCCTCACCCGTCAGCTTTTAAATGCACGCCGCATGAACGAAAAGAAGGGCAGCACTATACCTGTCTCACTCTTAGACACTCACCGAGAGACATGATGGAGGTAAGCCGAGAACAGTTTAATGATTCATGCTTGGTCTAAGAGCAAGTTTTGCCCAGGAATGACTTAGGGGAATCAACACTATCTAATATTGTTATCGTTTTTGCGGGCTTTGCGTGTTGTGACGTCAGAAGCGAGGAAAAATAAGCGTTTTGTAGTTCCGAAGTTGGTGTGAATTAAAACAACATCTCGTATTGCACAAGGTCTCAAATGAAAGATAAAAGACAAGAAACTCACGGGAGATCCCCAATCCAAAGATACAGTACTCTATAAGAAGACAATTTCACTGCAAACTTGAACTTGTCACTTTTCGATCACGACGAGGTTGCATGATGGCCGTCCATCAGGTGCTATCCCACAATTTTGATCTATTTATTCATTTCTGGACGTTGCCTAGTCGAACTCGGTAGTTTTCAGAATTTTTTACTTTTATCTTTCAATTGAGACTTTTTGCACAGCGAAATGTTGTTTTATTTAGCCACAACTTCGGAACTACGATTTGGTACGATTTCACTACGACTTGCTCGCTTTTTCTTACGGAATTCTTCGCTCTCCGACGTAAAGCCCATTTATAAACTTATTAGGCAGGTATTGATTCCCCTCAGGGGGAATCAGTAGTGCCCTAATACGTTTTTAAACGGGTTTTACGTCTGTGCTATGCCTGAGAGAGAGAGAGAGAGAAGAAATTCCGTAAGAATTCCGTAAGAAAAAGCAAGCGAAGAGAGATAAATTGTATAAATCATGGGGAGGAAGTCTAAACGACACAACGCTCTACGGTGTACAATAGGGTTGGCCAGAAAAAAAAGAAAATTTTTTTTTCAATTCGTAATCCCGCGGAAAAGTTGTGAATTGGAGACCAAACAGGGGTTAAAAAATAAATAAAATTTTTCGGTCGCGCATGTACACTAAAGTTTGCCAAAATTTGGAAAAATTCACATTTTTACGATAATTTGTAACATTTTCTAATTAGCCTCGTCCCGAATGTAATATGTAGGTCAAGTTCTTACGTATTATAACCACAAAAAATAACGTTTAAATACTATTTAAATGCATCAACATCGTTCGGTCGCGCATTCTCTTTAAAGTTAATGCAGAAAATTACAAATAAAAGTAGATCACAGTTCAAGAAAAAAGATACTTACAACTTACAGGGTTTTTTTGTTTTCTTTATTAAATACAAGTTTAAATGTTTAAGAACAATTTATTTTAGACCACTGGTAACATAAAAAATTATCGTAAAAATATTAATCTTTTTATAATTTTTAGTGCTCTCTCTCTCTCTCTCTCTCTCTAGCAGTTAAATTAACGATTTTTTATTTTTATGAATTATTAGTTGAAGTATAAACTATTACAACTAGACTTAAAATTCTAGAGTGCTTTCTAAATCTAACTAAAAAAAGCAAGTCATTCTTCGTCAAACAGAGCTGTGACTAGAAATGTTTAAAGAAAAAGTGTCGCGAGTTTTTACAATTCTCGTAACTCCTCAAAAGTCGAAATAAATAATTTAAAAACAATTCGGATTATCTTACCCCCCTCTATATTGCAACATTTCGTAAATATAAAAATATGTAGTAATAAATAAAAGTAAATAATCAATATCAAAAAGTTTGAAAAGGTAAGACAAACCGTTCCTTTTAAAAAATGCATAAAATTTGGCTCGTTTTCTGCCGCCTAAATGTATCCCCCCCCCCCCCATTAAGGTTGCATCAACCGATAGAAAACATACATTTTTCTTACTTTCACGTGCTTAAACGACGTTTCATGAAAATCGGATGCGAACTCTTGGTACGTTCCCTTGTAAGTCGAAATGTAAGGGGAGATGGGTGTCGAATCGGTTTTAGAAGTGGAATACTCGAGTCCTTCTTGGAAAGAAAGTAGACGGTTACGCTTTTGCTGCAATACGTTTAAATGTGCCGTCCTTGAAAGGCTCCTTCCTGTTCCCTTTTTCCCATTATGGAGAACGTTGCTTAAAAGATCTCGTAGAATTGAACGCAATTGCAACGATCGATTTAAGATTGAAGCATTATCCTCCCTTTGCGACCGTCTGTGAAACATGACAAAGCTACGCTAAACATGAAATCACCACAGAATTAGATTTTCTAGCACGCGTCTCGCGGAAGGGCGCTCTCGCTTGCAATTCATATTCGGGTAGAAGACATTTCTAAAGCTAAGAACAACTTATAATGCGTAACACTCTAGTGCGCTTTAACATCCTGTGACGCACGGACAATTTGGAAACGCGTAACACTTTACAAATGTATATATTTGTTCTCATAACACGGGTGTGCGAATATATCTATAGTATGCGACGCTTTACTACGGCATGCATTTAACGCGTGTGTATCTATTTCAATTATGATATATGTTTTATTCATGTTCAGTATATACCGAAGCCGTAAGGATAGGAGCCGGAAAAAACGAGACAGAACATGCCACCACTATGCCAATATGCCACCACTGAACAAGATTCCCTGCCATGAACGCAAATTCATCGTTATTCGTTGATCGTAATTATCTCATCTTACGCACTGAAGAGAATTTTCGTGATCGCCAGTTCATTTGTCATACGCATCTCAAGACCACCCCTTTGAGCGAATCGAAGATCATTTTCCTTTCAAAAATTGTTGATTCCTAAGTAGCAACTTTTTTTTAAGTTAAATGTCGAAATTTAGAAGTTGGATTCCTCGATGAAACGGTTTATTTTTCAGTCATTGGACCATGAAAATAAGAAAGTGCCATTGTTTTAATAATCGGCTGGCACAGGCCTGGCAAATTCAAATGGTTTTGCGGGCCACTTTGACGACGCGTACCATTACAACGGACCGTACTTTAGGCAAACATGTTTTTATGAAATGTAATAGAAATATAAAATTAATAAAACTTTATTGTTATACTATGATTTAATATAATTAACTCTCGGGTTTGAATTAATCAAATATTTGTTTATCCCTTCTTTCACTTAATTTTTGTAAATCGATATTTATGTTCGACATTTGGTGTTCGTAGATATCAAATATATAGAATTGGAGTTCGTGGACGCACTTGCGCATTATAACAATGACACATGCAAATTATCATTTGTCTAATATTCTTTGTATGCGTACAACGAGAAACAAAAGTTTCAATAGAAATATAAAATCGCCCGGCAAACCGCACAATTTAACGTGGCGGACCACGTGTTGGCCACGTCTCGGTTAGCCCACTGAAAACGATGAAGAAATATGATTCTGTAGCGTGATTCAACACAAGCGGTTTGCAAAAAAACACGCAACACGCAATTAATTTTCAAGTTGTCGACGACAACCTAGTGCGGAGTCAGAGAAAAAGTTAATTCCTAAAGCTGCATATGTATACGCCCTATACTTTCATAGCCTCTTTCATCTGCTTCGCAAGAACGAGACCGTATGCCGTAAAAATGCAGCGCGTAAACGGACATTTGTAAACAATCTTTCTGGCTATGCGGTACAATTACGTCGATAACTCTAAACTAATTGCTTTTTGCAAACTGTTAGTATTAAATTACGCTCTTGCTTGATATTTCTTTTCATAATTCTCCGGGTACAGCCTTTGAGAAAAATAATAATTTTTTCTTATTTTTATGAATTCACGGTTGCAAAATAAATCTATTCGAGATCGAGATCTAAAATTTCTGGTAACCTACCGTATTTTCTGAATGTAACTAAAAAGGGAAAATGGTTTTATCACGGGTAATAGCGTAATTATAAATGAGTGAAGGAATAATGTTTATCGACGGTAGCGCAACAATGGGGCATTTCGGACCGCAAGTATATTAGTGAAAATTGTTGATCTCGACCTCCTGCCCCGTCCCCCTCCAACCCGCTACTCTACCACCACTGAAAGTTTATCGGTCGACCATAGAATCACTCTGTATACGTTCATGTTCGTCGTAGCGAAATTGTTAAAGCCGATTTTGTTCACACTCGATACAAAACGGATTTTCAAAATGTTCAGGTGGACATTCTGGTTCATAATATCATCGATAAAGAACAACGCTCCCGCACCTGCAAACTAACGCACTCCAAAACCATAACAGATTTTACCGTAGACCGTAAATTAATTTTATCCGCCTCTGTGTTAGTCTTGAGATCGAATAACTTCCGCCAAAACCAAAAACGCTCGATTCGCTGTCATCGATAAATATGACATTATTTCAGAAGTCAACGGGACGATTAATATTGTAAACATTGACGAACACAGAGGCGGAGAAAAAGAATTTATAACATATGGTAAAAAGCGGCAGATGTTCCGTTATTGTTTCAGGATCTATGAGTGATGGGAGTGTAGAAGCGTTGCGTTTCATCGATGGCATGAAACAAAATATGCATTTGAAAATTTTTAAAACCCTTCTCGCATATTATTCCCAAAAATGGGATGTTAAAGCAATTTCGTATTTGTTGGAAGGTATACTGGGGCTTACAACAAAGATGTAAGGCATATATAGTTAACGTTTAATGATCAATACTTAAAGAATACTGGTGTTACATAATGTACAGCCTCGTTGCCTGTACTTCCGGGTAAAAACGCCAAAATAACATAACCTCTAGTCTCCTCGCGCGCGCCTCTCGTGGATCTGTCTCCCATGCACTCTTTACATTAACGCATGCAGTACCTCCTAATTTGACAGTATTCAACTAAAATTATGATCACAAACATACCGCGCGAAGACTCGAGGCATGGTTGCTTCAGAACAGACAATAATACTTGGAAACTCCCCTCCGATTTCCAGATGTCAACCCCATCGAAAATGTATTACATCAAAATATAAGAATAAGAATTAGAAATCGCACTCCAGGATGAATGCAGTGGTATTACACTCGAGTCGGAATCCACCTTATATTAGAGAATTCGATGTCTAGCAGACTCCAAGTAACAATGAAATCGAATAGGTTTCGAACTAAATATTAGATAAAGTAATATTTCGTCTCCCATATGTTTTTATTCCAAATTTATCAGTTAATCGAGTACTTTTCGTACGTTAGTTTTGAGCAACCCATAATGTGATCCTATTAATTTATGACCATGTTGAATTTTCGATAAATGCCAGAGATAGCCAGAGAAGGTTGAAGGACCTCGCATTACAATGACAAATTCGCTAGCACAGGTTTTCTCAAATTGTGGGTCGCGACTCTCTGGTGGTTCCCGAGTCAATTTTTAGCAGGTCGCGAGTAGTTTTTTTAATTATGCAGATTCTAAGAAATCGTATTTTTTAAACTGTATAAATATAAACTATAAGTAAAGTATTATAAATCCTGAAAATTACTCAGACACCGTCATACGATTTTTATTATTATCGTAGTAATAAACAAATTAATTTATACGTATTTTTTTTAGAACTACTTTTTTATCTTGTAAATGTAAAATGATATGGGTCGCGATACATTTTCGGGGGATAATTTGATTCCTAAAAAGATTGAGAACCACTACTCTAGTATATTACGCAAAGGACAGTTAAACTTAGGAAAAATGTATTGTAACAAATTGTAAGTCCTCAAATAATAATAATAAGTTACTGAATTTAATAATGTAATTAATAGTTTAATTAATAATTTTACTAAACTGAAGGTATCCACACACGCCATCGTTTTTCTTGGCTTTCTTGTCGGGACGCAGCTATGGTTTGTTGCTCGTTATTTTGCACAATTACTCGCACCGTTTTCAAAGAAACGTACAACTCCCAAGCTGATCGGGAATATACATTGGATAACAAAGTTAACGCAATCAAAATGTACGTCAAAAATTTGCCCAACTTTAAATAACTATAGTTCCGCAAAAAATGTTCATATCTAAAAGATTTTGTTTTTAATTTAAAGGGTGTAGCCTGTACTTTAAGGAACTATCGTTAGATTTTCAATTTAGCTCCACCCCCCTCCCGCCGTTCTTCCAAAAGTAAGGATGTGTTACGTTTCCAAAAAATTGCATACTTTGACACGTTCTACGGAGCAGAATCAATTCTTGTCGTGAATATCATGGCAAATATCGTAAAGTTTGGGCTTTTCCATGCAAATTAAAAAAAAATTAAGTCCGTACAATTTTTTTCGCAAAGTTATGATTTATCAAAGTTACCTATGTGTTTTTGTGCATTCCATTACCGCCAACATTAGCATTACTCGATGAACAGCACGGGGGGGTTGCTAACTTTGATAAGCCATGACTTAGCGAAAAAAAATCATACGGACCTCATTTTTTCCTTAATTTGCAGGGAAAGGACCATATTTTATGATGGTTGCCATGATATTTACAACAAAAATTCATTCTACTCCGTATAATGTGTCAAAGTATGCAATTTTTTGGAAACGTAATACGTCCTTACTTAAAAAAACCTTACTTACTTACCTTACTTGTAAAAACGGCGGGAGGGGGGTGAAGCTAAATTCAAAATCTAACAATGGTTCCTTAAAGTACAAACTACACCTTTTAAAATGAAAACAAAGTCTTTCAGATGACAATTTTTCGCGGTGTTATGCTTATTTGAAGTTGAGCAAATTTTTGTCGCGTTAATTTTGTTGCTCAGTGTATTAACGTTAATCTAAATGAAAAACGTTGTAAAGTTCAAAGATGCGTGTTAGATCAACGGAATAAATTTCAATAAACAATCGAAGTATACATTACACACGAACCATAATTTATTCTTTGCATAAACTTAATTAACATAAATATAAATTAAACGTACACGGATTACTTTAACGTGGATTACTTTAGATTTAATCTTACGTACACGCCTTTAGAAATTTAGTATACTGATAAAAACAATACGTTTATAAGCGCATCGTTCTCGTATAGAACACTCAAGCATCGATGGCAATAATTACATTGCGTGAGTTAAAATATCAATAAACCCTCATAATTTTTTTAACTGATTTTTTACGACCAACACCAGTTTTATTTAGTTCGTTTAAATATCACATTCATTTTCTATCATATTCCAAATTCTTTGCAGCCATTGCTAATATAATTGAGATTTTTATAGTTATCGCGCAAACATCTCATTAGAAGTTTTACAAATGGGTGACAAATCACGACAGAAGGGTGCGAGGCTTAATCCAAAGAACTGTCTGCAAACATCATCCACGACAAATGACGTAGATTGTGCGAATAACGAAGATTTCATACTCCACCTTCTTAAAAATATTCCGATTATCGTCACAAGAATGTACAGTACTCACCGATGAGTAGCGATGAAAAACGGCAGCTGCAAGTGCAACAGGATGGCGTTTTGGGAACGTGCAACACTGATGTCACGAAAAAACGCGCAGGTCCACCTCCGACCGGTGTCTAGACGGCACTAATACTGATGGCATTCGAGACGTGGTTCGTGAAACGTACTCGCTGGTCGACTGCTGGGAAAATCAAGGTATCATCCAGGAGTCTGCGCGTCGCCCCCTCCCTCACCCTGTTTTATAATATCACATCTCGTTATTCCATGATAGATTTTTCTTATTTTCCAGTTTAAGTATGTAGCACGACAATATTCGAATAGGAAAACTGATAAATATGAGGTAGGAGAAATGGGAATTTCTTTCGTTTTAGACATCGTTCGTTAACAAAAGCGTATGTTATTAACGTATCTAGCGAGACCCGTATCAAGCAAATGTACAATTTTCTCGATTTGAAAAGCGTATTTCGTAATCAAAAAACGGGTGAATATGTTTAACATACGAGAAAATGTACAACAAAACTGGATTAAGCGAACGGCGAAAACGATTTTTACGCAAATTTCGTATAACGTTTGCAAAACGATAATGTGATAACGAAAAAGATTTCACGCGGCAGAAAATGGAAAATGGAAAGCAATAGAATGCACGGAAGAAATCTCTATTCGCGATGAGAATGCTTCCGTCCAAAAATATCTTGTGGTCCGTTTTCACATTTTTATTATTAACTTTTGGCCCATACAAGGCCAGTCATGATTGATAATTAAGACTATGGGGATGATTGCCAACCATTATTCACGACTCTCACAGAACACCATCACAACGACGACAATTATAACGATCGACAATCAAGATTGACCAAGTACGCAACGTTAATATATTTTTATGGTGTAAAATGTTTTCTAGTCGTGCATTCTATTCCCCGTTCCCTGTCGAATTGATGAATGTTACCCTTAAAACATGACACTGCTAATAATGGGATTCTTCTCGGGAATGTAAAAATATTCTCTTGGCACATGTTCTTTTCGCTAAACCTGTACAGTTAGTAGAGACATTTTTTGAGCGGTTCAGTTTCTTCGTGTAACGAAATTATTCGCACCTCGCTGTAAACATAATATATGTATAAAGGAATATAATAATTACTGCACCGTTGCAATTGTAACGTGCTCGATTGAAACTCGTTCTTTTTTTAACGCGGAAAGTTCTGTCAGAAATACTAGAATTTCTACACTACTTTTTTACAGTCGAATGTACGAGTAATTAAAAAATTTACAATGTGACTCATAAACGTTTCTGTAATAGTGAGCGCGTGGCGTGAACTCGTTGCCCTTATGGTACACCTGGCGTTATTAGTGATACAGTCTTTGTCCCCGAGCGGTTCGACGTTTGAAACCTTTGCACAGGCTCTGACTTTCTATTATTTTTTTTAATCAATTCTTCACTCGAACAGTTATGCATTTTGCTATTTCTAGTAAGTATTATCTGTTACGTAAGTACCAGAAGTAGGTTAGCTTTTATTGGTATTACCCGATAGGATAAAGATAACCTAATAAAAATGGCTTTATGCTAGACAAAGATACCTTTTGATTCTTAAATAACTACTTACTGTGATTTTTCCATATGCACGCGCTCGCAATCGCAAGATTGGAAGCACGGAAGGATAGCACGAGGAGAACCCAACAATAAAAAATTATAATGCGCTCCCATAGCAACCAATATACGATGTAAATAGTTCACAGCGCAACGTAAATAAGGCCGGGTACAGACGTGAAACATTTGCGCGTATCACACAACACACACCACGATACAGCAATAGACTAGTTATAACTCACATTTACATTTTACTACAATATTTGCAATACGGTGTTTGTTACGCGCGGATGTTTCATGTCTGTACCCGGCCTAAAGGCTACTATCGATATCGAAACATGCGAATGATGGCTAACGATCGAAATTTGCACCTTAACGTTTTAATAACGATGTCAAAGGACCCAATTTAAAGTGCGATTTTTTAATATTACAAAGTCAATGATCTGTCCCGTGTGTACAACTCTTTGAATTTTGCGAAACAATTTTGTTTTATCAGTTGTTTACAAAAACATAAAATATTGAACTTCCTTTTCAGATTACTTTTTAGAAACAGCGGAAAACAATAACTAAATTATTTATTTGATTGGAACACAAATGCATTTTACAATATAGACTCCAACGAAAAATATATTTTATGACATTTTTGAAAGCACTCTAATACAGCAATGACTCGGAACTGATTTTGAATTTTTATTCATGGATGCTCAAATTCCAAACCCAAGGTTAAACAAACCTATTGATATTGAACAAATTAGTCCATATATAATATTGAAAAAAAGGTCATTTTTGGGAATTGTTATCTCGAAAATCGTTGGGCATACATAATTTCAAAAAGTCGTTAATTTGTGTAATTTGGCAATGGCCCGAAATAGATTGCAGAAATAAAAAAGCAAAATTCGAACAATGACCGCATTTTGAAAAATTGAATCGATTTTGACAAATAAATTTTCACTTTTTGGGCGCTTAAACAAAACACTTATGTAGTTTTCGACTTGCTTGATGATCAGATCATAAATACAAATCTACTCTGCACGTGATTTTTTAAACTACATTAGTTTTTCGGAAAAAAGCTTCAAAAACATAGTGTCGAGAAAACACATTTGAAGCTTTAGAGGGGTAAGGTTCCCGTAAGCGCTCAGGGTGCTATGCAGCGGACAGGTAGCGTTTCACCGTACGAATACTAGGCCGAGTATACTTCATGCATAAATGCCCGTTTATCCATTTTCACACTATATGATGTTTGTTTACGCTTCATGTAATACCGTGAACCTGCCGGCAAGTGGGATGTTACGATAAGAAGTTATAGCTACATAAGGGAACTAGACGCCCCTCAATTCTGGGGATGGGACCTGAATTACAGGTATCATCAGCGAATTTTTGAAAAGTTCGAATTTTCGAAATTACGATCAAATTCGTGAAGTCTATCATTCACAAATTCTGAATGGTACAAATATAAAAGCTCGTATTTGCAAAGATCATTATTTATATATGTATATTGGCGCGTTTGGTACGGTAGCGTCGGGTGCCTCGAGCAACTCGTTGCTCTTCGTTATTGTTTTCTTTTTCACGTTTTGTTACGAGACATCTAACCAGGAAGAAATCGTTACGGAAGAGATAAACAACAAGACCAGTGAACGCCATGTTTACGCTCCGATTCTTTCATATATACATATGCCAATAATTTAATTCGAGTTGATTCATTCTTTACGTAGGTATCAATCTTAAGAGTGTTAAAAACAACCAAGATTGTAATGTTTGCGTTTTTAAAGAGTGATTACTGCTCATTGTCAGTTGATGAACCGAATCGAATAAAATTTACAACTAGCAATATATTTGAATTAAGCTCACACAAAATTTCACAGCTGTCGCTGTATTCCAGTGATTCCTACCATGCGTGGGTCCCTGGAGGTGCGAGAGGAGTTTCTAAATTTTCGATGGAAAGTATCGCTCGGCTAAATATTCAAATCGTATTTATATGTAAATGGTGTGTTTACTTTTCAACTAATAAATTATCTTGCAATAGATGTAATTGCCTCAAATTTAGGTTACACCATCGGACAAATTCGCACTTGCATTTACATGGGACACACTCTGCTTACATGCATACTCTGTCTGGGGCATTTTGAATCATTGAACACGAATTTGCAAGTAAAACTAGACGCTCTATTATAGTTTTCGAAATACAAGGGTTTAAAGTTGACGAAATGAAAGGTTAGGGTGCAACCATATTGCGCGCACGGCATTGACCAATACGCCCACCGGACTGGTTGTTTCCACTAAGGGTGGACCTGGAGCGAGCGCGACGGAGCGAAGGAGTAACTGAAAGGGACCTATGCGATGAAAATTCGGCCAACCGGACAGGTATGCCTTCCTAATCTTTTCTCTGTGGGGGAGTGGTTCAGGTAGTGTGCGCCGTCGATGAAAACTGACCCGGTGCGAGCGCGACGGAGTGAATGTGAGGGACCTATACGATGAAAGTTCGGCCCCCGAAGTTACGCGACAGGTGGGTTCGACAAAAACCGCATAAGTCGGGTTATAACTTCGCATACAAATTATATAAATTTTGTTTAATTGGAACCAAGGATTAACAAAAATCCTAGTTTAAAAGAAAACTATTTATTAAAATTGCAGTTTTTTATACATATTAACAGATAATACTAAAAAAGTTAACGAATTACGTAAAAATATTATTTCGATGACGATGGCTTCATTAAAGCAAATAAAATCTTTGGACGACACAATGCCATTTTTTGTGATACAAAATTTCTTCATAGCAAGTTAATAATTTTTGTATTCCCTGCTTTGCAGTTATAATGTGTTCGTGTCTATGCTTTCTAAAATTTTTTTACTAGTCGCAGTTTGTCTGGACGATATAGTCTTTTGGAATGTTTAACAAACGTTATAACAAAACAATCTTAACTGTCGTTGATCCTACAATCGGAGTCGTGCATGTATAGTTTGCGCAAAACGCGTTCAATTCGTATCACAGCAACAGAAACATCGAAGATTGCAGGCGACATTGTTGAAAATACGAAATAATTTTTAAAAAAACGGAAAAGCCAGGAACCGCGTAACAAATAATATTTTATTAGTATGGATTCAATCAATTTCACACATAGAAAATGTATGTGTTCAAATGATCAAAAAAGGAAAGAAAAATTAGGAAAGTACCGGCCAATAAAAGGCCCGAAACAGCAATCCCGCAAACAGCTATCAGTATACTAGAGTTGTGCACATTGCGCCACGAATTTTGTTGAGTACAGCTTTAACTGTACCGAATATAACGAGGCCGGAAAACTTCAATTTCAATTGTCTCGAGATTGTTTGAGAGCGCACTCTACTGCCTTGGGAAATTAAATTCGGAGTGGACACCTTTAAGTTTTGCAAGTAATATCAAAATCTGCCACCCAACCCTGATGTTTCCCTTGTTTGCCGAGACAAAGCTTTGTCTCTTGATACTAATGTGTAAACTATTGCTAAAGCTAGTATACATCCACAACTGATTTCTCAGAAAGCCCACCACAATGTGTTGATTGTTTTTAAAGGAAGCCAATACCTGTGATTGTTTACAGAATGGTCTAGGCCATTACGAAAACTATTTGTAAACCGACCAGTTCTGTGCAGACCTAATCTGGCCTACATTTTGATAACTTTGAACACCTATGTTTCAGAAACTATAATCGGTTTCTCGGAAACTATAATCGACCGCCAACTTTTGGTTGAATCTGCATGTGGCGTGTTAAGTCTTGGAGCTCGCACATGCGTTGCCGCCGCGTGTAACACTAGTTTTGAATTCGAACTGCTTGCAAAGTGCTGGATCTGTCACATTTTGTGTACGCTAGGATCATTGTGTATTTGCATGGTTGCGCGTCATGGCTCATTGTCAGACCTAGCGGATATATACCGTAGGTCAGGGGTTGCCAATTGGTTTCTACGGGGGTCTGGATGATTTGAAAAAAAAAAAAAAATGTCGAGGGCCAGAAAAAAAACTAAATATGAGTTGTCGTGGTTATTACTATTATTATAAACAGCGGTAAACAATGAATGCCACCGTAATCACCAAATACATCCTAGAAATAGATCAAATATCAATTATGTGCAGGTTGTTATCAAGTTATTCTTAGTGTGCACAGACAAATAATTAAAAAAGAAACAGAATTAAAGTAAAACATTTTTGGCGGTCCATTTATTTCCGCTACACGATCCGGATTCGGACCGCGGGCCGCCTATTGCCGACCCCTGCCGTAGGTGGTCACGCATGGAAGGTATGATGCATGCAGACCGAAGATAATACAAACCCCCTTTTGTCCAAAATTATTCGTCCCAGATCAACGTAATACAAGGATTTTGTATACTTTTCATTGAGTACCAGGAAACGGTAAAAGCTCAAGCCGATCCAACTACCTCACATTTTAACCTTCACCCGGGCGCGCGGATGATAGTTTACTGTCTCATTCATAATGTTTAAGTTTTAATAAACCTGGTTTATCGTTTACATATAATATATTATATTATTATAATATATAATATACATGCATAATATATAGAATAAAAATAATAAAAATGTTTGGCGTTATTATCTGTTCGTTAAAAACCGGTTTGCTTTTATTGTTTTGATTCCATGAATTAACGGTCGATGTACAACATACAGATTACACATATTACATATTTAGGATAAATTAGCCAGAAAGGTAAAAAAAAATAGAGAGACGGTCAATTACCGGAAACAGACGTGCCCGGATGAAGGTTAATCATTTAAACTGATTTTATGCAAAAACGGTTGGTCGTCTACGCCCCTAATTCATGATGCCTTGGGATCTGTTGGACGAGCGCTACAATTGGGCATAGTTCTAACCAAAATAATTTTGTTACTGTTTGTATCTTTACATCGTGAGTTTAGAAACAGATTTCCATCGCAGAACATTTAACTCGGCGTTTAATAACGACATACAAAAAAGAACGTATGACAAGAATGGAAAGAGGTCAGAAAGAATAACAGCGTGCGTGCTTTCGATAAACAGAGATACTCGAAAAGTGATAGTCAAAACGTTTTACAATTGTAATCTAATTGAAATTCAATTGTTTGTTTGCCCTGTACTATCTGTAACCATCAAGAGGCAAGGACTTGTCTCAGGTTAAGCAAGTACAAGCATACGTGAATAGGTTCATTCAATAATTTTTCACTTACGAGGGAAGGCGGTCAGACCAAAACCCAGTTTTTCAATGCCCTATAGTAGAGTGGAGTTCAGATAAGCTCTTGACTAACTAAAGGTCACCAGGTGCCAACTTAAGTCTATTTTCGAGAAAATTTAGTTTAAACTTTGGTAAGCGCGTTACATGCCTGAAGCGTATAGCTGCGTATAGCTATCTATGGTACGGAACTGTAAACTCTCCAATTTCATTTAACATCCTAACATGCTATGTTTCAAACTTATTTGATTTTACCAATAATAACAAGAAATGTTCTATTGTGTTTATAGACAATCTGATTGTTTACGCTTTAAGAACACAATAACAAAAGTGCAAGTGGGCCTTATCAATCTAGTAGGTCAAGTTATCCAATATTATTCAACGTAGAATTTAATAACGAATTCATCTCAATATTGCAAGAACTTATCGCAATTTAACACAGGAAACAAGTAAAATATCTAGAAATAACTAGAAAGCAAAACATTCCGAGAATTGATCTATGGCAGGGATCACCAACCGGCGACCCATGGATGCATTGTATGCGGCCCACAGGCAGAAAACGATCTTCGAAAAAAAAAAACATTTTTTGACATTCATATAAATATGTACATACACCCCGATGCGTCCGCTCATATACGTCGTTGTATTGTCGTCGTCTGCGGCATTTCAAGGAGCTAGTTGAGAACAAGATTTGTCATTTTTCCCACTGAAGGATTTCTGGTTTATTATTTTTTATGGTGGATTAAATGAGCTTTTCTTTATTTTTTATATTTCGCCTTACTCTCTTCGATTAAATATGTACATTGTATATTGATGGCCCACGAAAACTTCCCGAATTCCTAATGTGGCCCTCCAAAAAAATTAATTGGTTACCCCTGATCTATGAGGTGTAAAAAAAATGTATTTTTCTATTTTTTATTTATAAACTTGTTGTTCTCGAAATTATGTTTTGACAGCTGTCGCAGAGGGTAGGAGAGACACACACAAACAGTTGACACACACAAGGTGGGTTTCTTCGTGACGGTCACATATAGCATATAAATTTGTTCAAAAATAGTTAGGAACCGCCGCGCCCTAATTAGTCAAGGATCCGCCTGAATTTCCACCCAACCAGAGGCTTTTGAAGAACTTTGTTTTTGTTTGATTGCTATCCCTCACTACTATCCTGTACATGTACGTCCTCGTATCATGATTTCATGTACTGAATGTGAATAACAGTAAACAAGATATGAACAAACGTTTAACTAATGTTTCATAAGAAGTTTCTCACATGAGGTCCTAATCAAGAGCCCATGGTTGCCCATTTTGGAGTTCCTAAAATCATTTTCCTCTAAAACCAATTAACGAGTGACAAAAATGTTCTCTTCAATCTGCAACAATTTAAGAAGTAACATCTTCTTGAAAATAGTATCATGATTTTGAGGACACAACGGCTATGTTTGAATATCCCTCTTGATCATCCACAATTTAATGTGTAAATACAGTGATTCTAAGGTCTACCAACAAACTTTCAGGGATGGTAAGGGGTGTCATGATTTAAACGATTTTCACACATATACGAGGATCGGCTGATAAATAATGCCTCTTTATCGCATAACTATTTATAAATTTCCGATAAAATTGTCATGTGTGGAGCATTTAATATCTAATGTTATCAGTTTAGTTTGTGCGAAGTCGCGATAGTGGAGAGTTCTTAGTTTATTATTTACGCAATTTCTGGAGGTTTGTGGAAATATAATTAGAAAACCGAAGTTTGGTTCTCGAAAAGTTCGACGGGGTGATTTTTTACAAACATCCATAACCTCCAAGTTAGGTTCACGATGAGCGGTAACTGGATGCCTTGAAATGGAACATCAGAAATTTTACTGTATGTGTACTAGATTTCAACTTGGAAGATTAGGGCGTCCACAGGAAGCACGAACGTCCATGCAAGTTTAATACCCTCCAATGGACGCTTCGTTGTCGTGCGAGTAAATAGTAATGATTATTTATCAAAAGTCAAGTTTGGTCTGTTACAAACATTTAATATAAACTTATAAATCACTTTCTATGTTAGATTTCGTCATAGCCATAATTTACAAGTTCACGATGGAGTGCTGCTGTTGTTTGAGCAATATTAACCACATAATTTCCCTGCTGAACAAACCTTGTAAAACAAAGTAAGGAAGACCTGTCCACCTCTCTTTAAGTTCTTGCATTTTCTGCTCTTAATAATAACGGAATCGACTTAAATTTATTGCTTTGCAACAGATTGTACGACCCATATGTACAAAATTGATGTGAAGCAAAAGGTATATAGAATGCTCTGAAAAATTGATGTGATCTGAAAAGTATAGAACCGTTATATACAAGAAGAATGGAACAAAACGTATATAGCTTTAAGAATTTCATATTTTAAATGTACTTACTTAGCTGCATCCAGAAACTTAGATGATTTAATTACAGTAAAATTATCAACTAAGCGTGAATAATTTGGTTCTAAAGCTGTCTCAGTACCAATATCCAAGTCTAACACGAAGTGGCATTTATCCAAGCTGATCTGGAAGAAAACGCGCGACTAGGCTTTTCTTAATCTCTTTCGTATTACAGCAAATATACTTAATATTTTTGCATGACTTACATAACGCGTTGGCTCCTCTCTATTCATATCATTAAAATGTGGTTGAATGATACTAGCTGCATTATCATGCTTTACGAAAGCTTGTGGTAATTGTCCCTTAAAATCTGATCTCAAGTACTGCAGTTCCCAACTGAGTATTAGTAAACAGAGTTAAATTTTGGTAATCAATGACTATTAGGAGGGCATCTTTCATTTTGATACTTACTTATTTGATGGGAAGAAAAAACTACTTGGGAAACGATGCCATTCTTTCCCAACACAAAAATTGATATTCATATCCTTGGGCATGTTAACTTCTGAACTAACTTTATTGACTTCGATCATAACTTCCATTGGTGCATAATAGCCTAATATGACAGTAAAGGTCACATTGAAGATATATCAATTAAATTTTGCATGTACAATGACAATATTTAGAACAGGCCTGGGCACAAGTTGCTCTTGGAGCAAACATGAGTCATCAGCCTCCTCTCGGCCTACCCCCACGATGCCTCCCGGTGCGTGTCTAAGAGTGAGACAAGTATAGCGGTGTCCTTCTTTTCGTCCGTACGCCGTGCATTTAAAAGCTGACGAGTGAGGGTACCGAAACCGCGAGAGGAGAGTGCGTTTCCCCTCGCTCGCCCAGGCCTGATATAGAAGTACTCAAAGTGCGCTGCTGTAATTTTTGTTATACCTTTGTATATCGCCAATGTTCTCGATAAACAAAGGAGGCCACATATTAGGATAGTAAATAGAGTAATATGAGCAGTATATTGTAAATAATGCCACCCAATGTGTAGTGGACTAAGTTTAGTTCTAATAAAGAAATACAACTTTTGAACAACATCCACAGCTACTGCTCCAGCCAAACAAATCATTGGATACACAGGAAATAAGAATCGTTCTTCCTGTAAATAAAATTTAGCTGTGCATATACAGTTTGCATTATAAATCAATTATACGCACAAATTAGTGGCAGTTGGCGATTCACTTTGTATAATGCACCTTATGAGGTTGAAAGAAGAAGACCAGAATCCAAAGATATAGTGGTGCCAAAGAATACCAATAAGAGAGACAAAGACGATCTCTTGGACGTGCCGGTACAACCAACCAAACTAAAAACTGCAAAGATTATTAGAACTGATTTTGCCACATGGAATCAGCTTTCTGAATCTTACCAATCCAAATGGTGCACATAATGCTCCAATAAAGATAAAATTGAAATTCAAAAATCCATTGATAATATAATAACTGACAGGCGCAGTCCCATAGATATTAGGTCCATGACTAGTAAAGACATTGTACATTATAATGTTTAATGGTGCAATGACTAATTTGTCATAATATACAGAATCGATCCACACCATTGGCACTAGAATGATAATGCCACATATGACTACCCATTTTATGAATTTACTCCATGCCTGTTTGTGTACCAACATTTCCATGGCAATAGGTAATCTGCATCAACGGTAATTATAAAATTATATCTCTAAGAGGCATCATTGGTAACTATGACATTACACAAAAAACACGTATAGAAATAATACCCAAGTAGAGCTGCGAATGGCCATCCTAATAATGCTGAAATAGCAGTTGCCAAAATAGCTAATTCGTATTGTCGGGCATACCAAGCTGCCGTAGCAGCGGTACTTAGATACCTAAAATCATTGAATTATCGATAAACACTTAAAGTATCGCACGATCAAACATTATTGTCTGTTCTAATACGTACATGGAGAAAGAGGATGGTAAAAATGCAGTACTAGCAATATACATGCCAGAACTGAGAATAAGAAATACTAATGTTAGCCTGGCGATATGTACACCAAATTCTCTGCACACATTTCTGAAAGAGTTATAAGTATTGTACAACCAAGGCAATATACCATAAACAATACTGTTATAGTATTATTAGTGAAACGTACTTATAAAAGTATACTTCGGATAGAGCACAACTCACGGAGAACAGGAATCTGATAAAATAGAAGACTAACACAGGATTTGGTTCCAGCAAGTAGTGATAAAGTTTCACTGGTACTATGTGAATCAGTAAGTACATATATGATCTTAATGCAAATTCAGGGCTATATTCCCATGTTTGTTGACCAGTTCCATACAGCAAATAGTGACTCTAAAGCAATACAAAAAAAAATAGTGGATAAAATAAAATAACTTTCTCTAGTAATCATCTTATTTATTAAAAATAAATTATAATGTACATACAAATTAATAAGTATATATACGTATGGCAATTTAGTTCTTTGAAATTATGTCTCTAAAAATGTGTTTCCTATTCCGTGATTTAACCCATTCCAGACTAACTACACACCATGTGTGTAATGTATTTTCTAGTCCCAAAGCCCAGTTACACACTGTGTGTACAAAGATCATTGGTAAAATAAAAATTTTTTCTGCTGGGGATTGTCTTCAAAATTTTTGCTTAATCTCGAATGGGTTAATAGATTCGTTTATTGATTAACACAGCACAAAAAATATAACTGCATTAGACTTTTTCATTCTTACAATATGTGTGACAAAAGGCTTAATTATACCCCTTATGTATGACTTTAGAAAACTTCCTCTAGTGCTAAACACACAGTGAAGTATAATCCTTCTCATCACTCAAATAATCCATGATATCATTATCACTTTAACCACTTGGCGTACTTTGACTCATGATAACAATTCTGGATCAAACATGGCTACCACGAGTCAAATTTGTGGAAATAAATGTGGGGCAAACATGATCATCATAAGTCTGACACATGCATTTTGGCTTGTATTGCAACTGTTTTTGTCCTTTACTTTGGCTCGTTTAGTGCCTATTGCCTCTTACCGATTAAGCTTAGATTTTGTCCAGCTAAATGGTACGGCAAGGGGTTAAATGATAATAAATTTCACTTAGAATAAAAGAATTTATATAATTCTTAATGGTCTCTGAATAACCAGGTCAGAAGTTATCATTTAGTATAACAGCTGTGCCTGTAGTCTGTGCCGTTGTCCTAGTTCAACTTTTAAACAAACCAGAAAATTCATGTTCCGCAAAAGATTTACGTGCAAATCCTAACTCTATTTGAAACAATCATAAACGGTTTGTTTAATGTAACCATACATATATTATGGTACACAACAATTAGTACGATTATTTTCAATGCACAACTAGCACAGAAATAGCAACACGGGTCTTTAATAGTTCATACTGGCGTGTGCCAACATAGTAATTGGCTTACCAGTTACACAAGTCATGTTGAGTCTATTAAGAAGGAACTTTATAAGGCAGCTGAGAATCTTTGTAATTTAGCAAACTTTGACAAATCTACGTAATATGAATATTAAACGTTATCTTACTGGCTCCCAATAATTATATGTTTCGTCGCAATCCGTTATATGATTCCATATGGCAGAACAAAATCTAGCCGATAAAAGTAACTTGAATGCTGTATCTACGCCAGGGTAAATCAGGCCGACATCCGACGACTCCTCTGGTCTGAAACATATAACTTACATTTTCATTTCAGCCTAATTTGATTTCTTCGAAATCATACTCGGGCTGTTTGTCACAAAAAAGAGGTCAATCAAAAGCGAATTATAAAAGTTAGAATACAAAAATTATTTTCAATATCCTTTAATAAATTGTTTAAGTCAAATTGACTAAGGAGGTTAACCGGCTTTTGTCGCACTAACTGTATAGTGGATTAAGTTGAGAAACCTCCATCCGCTTTATATCAATGTTAAGATGAACCACGTTTTCCGTACTTCGAGAATCTTCTCCCATTGATCTTTTTCAACTCCTTCTTTGAAATAAAAAGTTGACGCTGTCGTTGAGTCGGTGCCATAATCTTTCACTACTTTCCGAAGCTTTCGAACACTTGCCAAGCTTGATTTTACTCTAATAGAGTTGTCAGAAAGCATAAAGTTACGCCTGCGCAAAAACACGCTTTTCCAGTTTTGTGCTGATTTGAGGCGCCTGATGTATATACCTGGGAAGTATATATGCGTTGGTATGGCACGCAGTTCTCGACTTCTCAAATTAGGAGCGAACACATATTTATATTTTTAGAATTACGCAGTTTATCTCTAGTTCTAAAAGTTTCAAAACGCCCATTCAAATTATTCAGGAATAAAATTTAGGATACTTGTACATAGAGTCGACTCAAGTTTATTTAAAAGTCCCCGCGTCTTTGAGAAAGCACTTCTGTACTCTAATCGGCCTATCAGAACAGAATCGCGTTTAGCGCATCAAAATGCGAAAGTGAGCGAGTACATTCTTAATTAGTTTGCACATGTTCGACAGATGGCTCTGGAAACACCTTAGCTTATTGACGCGTGGTTTAGTGGGTCACTGTCTCGCAATTTTTGGCTTCAGTGACATCTCACACTGCTGTGTACACGCCGCGGTACTGTATTTCTTTTCAATTGGCACGTTATATCCGGCATACCGAAATTTTGGCAAGAACACAGTTGTTGCGCCAATCTGACAATCTCTGACAAGCCAAGGTACACTCAATAATATTTCGTTTTCGTTTATGATCTGCACAAATATTATTATCTGTTATCGGTTCGTGCGGTATCCGCATACATTGGTATTGTTCGTACTTCACTGCATATGGATTTATCAATTGATCGACATAGCACATGGCGAATTAATATTACAAATGTTTTTGTAGAAAATTTATTCATACAAGGTCACGATCGTTAGTCAGTGAGCTTGTAAGCAATCTTTTTAACATTTTTGCTTTTAAACTGATTCTTAAAACATCACAATTTTAACCTCCAATTTTGTTCGTTTACCGGGAACATCTGTTTTCCATAAGTCTGCCGAAATACCAACGATTTTATAGTCTACCGAATGTATGCTCTGTAATATTTTGCGGATGCTTTACAAACTGACATTTTCTCCAAATTGGTTTGTAGTTGTACCGATTTTTCCATTTATTCCCACATTTTGCCCAATCGTGCGCTTGAGTTAATATTTGTATTGTTCATATACCTTAGTATATGGATATTTTAACGTTTGACCGATAATACTTGACCCCTATACGTATGTAAGAACTGTGGTGGTATTCAGCAAAATGTGTTTACGTATTATACATTCAACTAATTAAATTTTAAAATATTGTAACAGACAATTCGTCAGTTTTTGAAGAACTAATTATTCAAAATACAGTTGACAAAAGTACGAGACATCTTTTCAATTGTTCAAATACAGCAGTTCAGTAATGTCTACTACTGTACCTTAAAATTGTTAATATACATTTCTTATAATTTGAAAATATCTAGAAAAACTTTGTGCAATTTATTTACCAGAATCATGTGCGTCTAACCTTTCAACGGGTGCTCACCATATTTTATTATAAGGAGCATGCAGTATTTTTTTATAACAAACGATTCATGGTCTACTATATGATATTCTATGAATACATTGTATCGAACAGTTGCTGAATATTATTATATTAGAATATTAGAACTTATTTCAAACTATTCAAATATGTCCTTTATTTTGAAATAACTGAAATGAAGCATGAATCAAGAACACAATTAATTAAATAAAAGTGTCTTAATTTCACAGAAGTATTTTTTTATTCAGACTATGAATCCTTTTTCTCTTTACAAGTAGCACAACAATGTTGGTAATGTTATAATTTGGCATAAATTTTATGACAAAGCACCTGCTTAAAGGTTAAATACATGGTTTCACAAGTAATATAAATTAGTAATAATCACAAGTATTGAAATTATATGTATGCCAATGAACTATTTCACAAGCTATGTTATCTAGCATTTGTGAAAATATCTGTTAAACTACCAGTATTACAGTAAATTGTACTAAATAAAATATACGTGGTACCACAGTTTGAACATTTAGTTATCGTTATAACTATTGGTTTATTGGTTATTTACATTTTTTCTAGATGGTCCAATGATATGGTTTTATACATTTTTTTTTACCGATAACCAATATCAATGACGCAAGTTTTGGTTTGGTTTATATTAACCATAATTAACTTATATTAACATTACTGGTACTTAGTGTCTTTCAGTAACATAAAATGAGTTATAGTTTTAAAGTTTGTCGCTGAGAATAAAAGGGAAACTAGAACAAGTGTGCATGCTCCAATTTTTATAGGACTTACTGCATCTTGTGTACTTTGAGTCGCTAAACATAAATCCAGTTTCAGAAGCAGGCACATTAGTATATTAAGGTGTCCCATAAATTTCTTCCATATCATGTATTCAGTTTACATAAAAAAAGGAAGAAACTTGTAGGACACCTTAATAGTTTGTGAAATATATTGGCTAGTAAAGGGGGTGGAATGACAGGTTACAGCACCATCATGTTACCCCCATGGTATTGGCACTATACCCAATACTCAGCTTAATGCATCAGGATACAAATGCATAATACCCTCCGCTTTTTGAATTTGTTCAAAATTGATGTTTTGCACAATGACAATTTTATTTTTTGCTGTAAGGCATGCTTGCCTATTTTTTGACCCTATTTTTCTAGACGTAACGTCATCGGCAGTTTGTTTAAATGGATCACCCTATATGCTTTTATATTTTTAAATAGGCACTTTTCTTTTTTCTAATGAACAAAGATAACGTTTTGAAATTTGTTGCGGTAGTTTCAGATAGATTTAGGCTACATAATGCCGCTGACGGAACACAGATACCGTAATTGGTTCCATTGTTACAGACGGTACAAAAACTTGTTGAATACATCGCGTTAACGATCCAAAAACGGTCCAGCCCGTGAAAAATTGGGTTGGCCAAAACTACATTCATTTTATAAATTTAAACCCCATCGAAAATTTGTGGGAAAAAGTTAAACAAACATTGGCTGGCAATAATTGTATAGATTTAAACCCCATTGAAAATTTGTGGAAAACAAAGATTGGTTGGTAAAAAACAAGGAATTTGCAACAAATTGTTTACAGTGGTAGAAACGATATGGAGATCTCTTCCTTCAACTTTAATTACAAATTTGGTGATCCCAAGTAGTATTTGTAAAATGTGATATTTCCAGGCCATTCCATAGCATTTTTTAATACTCGGGGAGGCAGCTAAGAGAGATATCGGTTGCTGATTAAAGCATCATAGGTACTAGTCTTAAGCTGCACAAGGGGATCCAGTGTAGAGCGGTGCTGTCTGAAAGCACTTTCATGTAGATTGAAGAACTTTTCCTCTTTCAGGACCCATCTGAGTCGTTTCTTGATGATCTTTTCCATCAACTTACATAAATTACAGGAGAAATGGGCAGATTGTTTTATTCAGTGGCTTCTTTTGAGTCTGTTCTTCCCAGGTTTGCGAATCTGAACTATCAGAGATTCTCTCCACTTTTTTGGAAAAACTTTGTGGGTCCAAACACAGTTGTATAGTTCAAGTATATCCTGCAATGCTTCTTCTAAAAGATTTGTCAGTAAGATATTCGTTATATCATCCGGACCAAGATTGGTATTTTTATTGGAAATGGGTTTTTATAAATGACTTTAAGCCTTTATAATTTTATAGATTTGTTGTCAACACTCGTTTCGATACTAAGTCGACAGCTTGTAGCACTAGTCCCGATGATTATCGATCATCATACAGATCGCTGCTGCTGTGGCTCTCGTCTCCTATACGAGCTTTCTGATTACCCGTCGATTTTTGTAAATATCTCGTTAACTAAGATGCTGTGGACATTTTCGATAAGAAAAAACCTGTTTGGAATTTCCCCAGGTATAACACCTTTGACGGAGTACCACCACTTTCAGGACTGTATGCAGCCATCTTGAAATGTTGGTTTTTGTCATTTTGATGTGAACAAAGGGTACAAATACAGTTACTATTTTATTTAGAATGTGGAAAAATAATACCCTACTAAAAGTTATCCATAGTACTCATTTTGTAGTAAATATATATCCAGAAACTGATTTGACGATGTCGTATAAGTACAGAACATTTTCAATAAATTCCTATTTTTATCAAATGTTTCAAGTTTTTGCTTTTGCCTTTCTTCATATTTGAAAACTGACACTTGGGATTTGATTATTTGTAAACATCAATACTTTTGTGGGGTTTACTTACACAAAACTTACAATGAGATGCCATAGCTCTGCAGGTTGAATAAAGTAGTAAATGTATTTTTATTTCTTGTTTATGTCAAGACAGCAAAGTTTTACATTTCAGTGTGGCTCTATATATTGTGATGCACTGTTGTTGATGCCTGATTTCTGTATTCCAGGAACAGCATAATATGCACCAGAATGTCAACGTTTCTTGGTCTTATCGAGGAGATACCAGGCATCTCAGTGGATCGTTTTGATTGTGAAAATCTAGCGTCCTCTGCATTTTTTCTTAGTCATTGTCATAGCGATCATATGATTGGCTTGTCAGACGTATTTTTCAAAACTTTAAATCAGCGAAACCAATATCTTTATTGCAGTTCTATCAGTAAAACAATTTTGGAGCATAAATATTATTCCGCACGCGAATGTGTAAAAGATTTAGATATTAATGCACCTATACTTGTACAGTATGAAATCGATAACAGTGAAAGTATTCTTATATCTGTAACATGTATCCCCGCTGGACATTGTCCTGGATCAGTAATGTTTCTTTTTGAAAGGAATAATACGTCAATATTATATACCGGAGATTTTCGTATCAATCCAACTGACTACCCAAAATTAAAGAGTTTACATTATTTTGAAAAATCCATTCGTGTACCACGTACGTTTACTAAGATTTATTTGGACACAACATTTTTATCTTATGACTTTCCATACCTGCCTACTAGAGAACAAAGTCTTGGTAAAATATGCGACATTGCAACAGAATGGTTAAACAAAGATCCAAGGAATGTTGTTACTCTTGAGTGTTCTGCCTTGTACGGCTCAGAATTTCTTTTCATAGAACTGTCCAAATATTTCAGAAAGAGAATTCATGTTAAAGATCGGGTGTATCAGGATTATTGTTGTATCTCGGAATTATCGTGTCATATTACAAATGACTCAAGTACTACACCCATTCATGCTTGTAAAAGTAAGTTCTCTTCCTCCAGTTTACAATGTCGAAACAACGTTGAGAAGGAAAACGTAATAACTATAATTCCATCGGTTATGAAATGGAAAGGGAAAGATGCAATGAAAGTAGGAGAATGGGATGAAGTTTTAGAAAGAACTTTTAACGTGTGTTACTCAACCCATTGTTCCTTAGACGAACTTAAAGCATTTCTTCAATATTTTAAAGCTGTAGACGTATACCCGTGCGTAATTCGGCCAAAAGAAGAAAAGGATAAAATATACAACTTGTTGAGCGAAATAATCGGTAAAAAGGAGGAGAGATTAGTACTTAAAAATGAAAGTTATGATTTAGAACTATGTAACCGCGGAGTTTTAAATAAATCCCCGTTTAAGTCTTCATATTTTAGTAACGACGAGGATAGCGCATAGTGTGTGTTACTTACAGTTATTTTGTTATATTGTTAATTGTTGCCATATTTTTTTGTATATTAGACAATGTGATCGGATATAATTTGTAGTCTGTACATCAGACCTGTCTAACCGCGGGGAACGCACTCTCCTCACGCGGTTTCGGTACCCCCACCCGTCAGCTTAATGCACGACGTACGAACGAAAAGAAGAACAGCGCTATGCCTGTCTCACTCTTACAAGCACGCCGAGAGTCATGGTAGGGGTAGGCCGAGAGGAGGCTGATAACTCATGCTTGCACGTCATGCAGGCGATAGACAGGCCTGCTGTACAATGTGCTTTTACATGTTGCATTCGTGTTGATGAAGTATTTTTGTATCTTTAATAAATGTAACTGATGTCAAGTTTTTCTAATTTTCGTTTTCCAAACGTGGATGCTTCGTTCGATCTATATCTTCCACATTTGAAAACGTTACATTATACGCAAACTATCTATATTTATATGAAGATGTACAATTCGCAGCAACGGTCACAATTAATGTGCTGTATTAATGTTAACAGTTTCGGTCGCCTTGGTGGCTCTATTCGATGATTTCTTCCTGTCGGAATAAATTATACTTAATTAGTTTCAGCGCATATTAAATTCCTTTAACTTAATAATAATATCTAATAATAATAATAATAACAACAACAATAATAATAGAGTAGTATTTTATTTCTTCTAAACAAGAATTATAGGATATCTACTATACCACCATAAGCCATTAAAACCTCGTTAGTAGGGAATAGTTGGATTTTAGGTCTTCGAGTCTATAGGACTCTACCAGGGACGTCGAAAGTTTGATACAGTGCAGTGAGAAGTTTGAATCAAATTAAATATGAAACAATTTTTAATAGTAGAAACAAAAACATTAAAAGCGTTTATTGTAAAGCGTAGAAACTAGTGGTTTTCAATTCGATAGTTTTTAGTAGTGACACAAGTTTTCCTATCACTAAATTTATAGGAATGGTGGTGGTGGTAGGTAAATTGGATGAAGAGGAAATTCGGATTAAGTCGCTGGGATGGAGGCTTTTGAGGGTGTCGGGGAAGCATATTTTGGCAGATATTTTGAATAATCAATTTGGTGACAGTGTAGTGTTCCCAATTAGACAAATTAAAGGAAGCAATGGCCACAAAACGGCTAGAATTAGAAAACAGACGAGGCGTCGTTCTTTAGCATGATAACACCGGGCCCTATGTGTGTTTAATCGCCATGAACAATTATTGTTATTTGATGGAAATGTTCGATCTCATCGTACATACTCTCCGGATATTTCTCTACGTGATTATTACTTATTTCTTTATCAAAAAATTCTCTTCACGTTAACAAAATGTGATACCGTAAATGACATAAAAATGCACTTTGAACGATATCTTGCTAGTCAACCCCAGAATTTCTGGAAATATATCATTATGCGGCTAAAGAAACTTTTCGGACAACCTAATATATTAATTTCGGAGTTGAGCATAAACTCTGCTACATGCAATTAATATTTTTAGTGAAAATTAAAATAAGTTTAATTCGCGTTATGTTACAGAAATTTATTTGTACCCTTACCTCTCGCACAAATCGCCCAAAATATGGAAAAATCAGCATTAGCTCTGGAGAAGGTATGGTTCGACAAGCCATTCTACGAAAAAGCAGAACGGCTGTATTTTCAACAAATGGCCAAGGTAAGAATTCTTATTGCTGAACTATGCGCCGATGTTATTGTTATACACAAAAGTGATTGACAACAAGGGTTGGAAGAGGGTAATCGTTTTCAAACACGCATAACTTGCAATGCCAAAAATATTTTATATTTGCCTATTCTTATTCTAGCAACATTAAAGCAGAATCTTATTAGAAACTTGTGGTATCCGAAAGTATGGCTAAACCTCAACATCCACGGCTAATCAATGTCCTTTCTTCGTTTATGTATTGTTTTTCGTTTTCGTTTTACTAACTTATAACTAACATTTCTAACACACACTTCAGGGAATATCTGGTGATACGAAATAATTAGTTATTTTCAGTGCTTGCTTGTGCTTTTATGAGATGTTGGGAATTTTATTTTTATTATAAAAACTGAATTCCCTCCTTAATCTATTTGTTTAAATAGATTCCGTGGCAATAATATAAAGATATCAGAAAAAGGATAAATGAAAAGAAAAAAAATTCTAAATCATTTTTGTTCTTAATCAAAGAATTAACGAGCAACGTGTTACATGTTCATATGTTCTCTCGTGATAACTTTCATAGTGTTGCATGAAATTCTCATAGAAAGCAAGCAGTTTTTATTCCGATTTGAGCAATTTTTTTTATGAAAATAAGCATCATGTTCTAAGCATGAAGCAAAAAGGATGCTCGATTTGGTTTGTGTACTTCTTTCCTCATTCGCAAAATGATAGTTCATACTTGCACAACTTGAAACATGTTTCAAGGTGGTGTCTCGTAAGATTATGGAAAGCTGTACGTTTAAATCTGAGGTTCCCGTAACTAATAACTATCAAGATATAATGAGCAGTAATACTTCATTGAAAAAAAAAACCGAGAAATCGAAGGATAATAAATCCTCAGTTGCTGAAAATGTTTCGAATGATATTTTGAAAAGTTCTAAGTACCAATTACAAACTGTAAATGAAAAGAAAACTGAAAATGAATGCAATGTGCCAAAAAAAGAAAATATGGAAGAGAAGCAGAAAGATAATGGTCCAAAGAGTGATATACAAGAGACAAGCCCAGCAAGCGATCGATCTAATAAATGTAACTCAAAAGAGGTTAAAGAAAAAAAGAATAAATCAGATACAAGGCATAAGCATAAGGGTAAAGGAAAAAACAATGCCAAGGAAGTGAAAGAAAATGTTACACCACTGATAAAGAATAAACAGCAGTTACCGAACCAGGTACATATTACGATACGTGTGTAAACTCTGTGTTCATTCGTGCAACATTTATGAAATTTTATTTAGCTGTAAAATCAACTGTAGTTTCATTTTATTGCTCGCATCATCAAATGAAGATCTGCTTGATTATATTTCAAATATTTTCAGAAATAGAACCTTTTCTTTTTTTCCTTTTTGACTGTGTTATTAATATTCAGAAATTCCTCATATTGTGTAATTATTTTGGTACCATTTGATGTTCACTAATGTCATGATGCTGTAGCTCAGATGTGGTGGATTTTAATTGCAACATTATCGCAGCATCGTTTCAGTTGGGTACAACTAATGCTGTTGTTTGGTATTTCCATGTTTGCTACAACTTTCTTTGTTGTATTTTTTAATTCCCCCGCTTAAGACTTTGAACGCTTCTTTTTTCATACGAATAGGGTTTCAGGGCTTATTGGATTTTAAGTAGTTAAGTAGTGCAATTCGTTGTTATATCCATGCTTTATAATTCATGAATGCCTACAATATTAAGTTCGTACAAACTAAGTAAACCTCATTAGCCTTTTATAGTATTCTTTAAGTTTTGTAATAAATAGAACCATACACTATCATGCATGCTCTATGATAGACTATTCTGCTTATTATAGCTCATTTTTTCAAGATTTCATCTATGACTTTGAAATTCACAAATGTCTATCTCCACTTGAGTGAAACCCATAGATTATAGCAATAATCAAAATTGACATACTCGAAACAACGAATGTAAAATCGTTTGTAGCATACAAAGTGTATTTGCTACTACACGCATCAGTAAACGCATTTATGCTTTTAAATATCAAAATTCAGTTTATTGTTTAAACCAGAGCTGGCTGACCGCGTACGGGACATACGAAAATAATCACTGTTTGGAACAGCATTTCAGATTTTTACGAAATTTATATATATTTTAGTCTTTCAGGTTGGAAACTTTTAGAAAAATTCACGAAATTACTCTTTTAAAGAATTATATTTCAAAAACTATAAGTCGTAAGCAAATTGTTTTTGTTCTCCATTTCCTCGGTAAGAGTTTAAACATTTATAATACAAAGATGCCATTGTAAGGAATACTGGAATTTTTCAAGCTTTTCCCTCCTTCAAAGTAACCAATTGTCGTGTTTTATGAACAAGTCTGTTCTTGAATGGATCAAGAAATTCTAAAATTTACTAAGAACTTTCCTCTTTCAGGATCTGCTTTCAAAAAAGCTGGCAATTTCCTTGTCTTTGAATAAGTATTGACTAAAAAGAGTGTATAGCTGGGACGTGCCGCCACTGAAGGAGAGCGCGTAATCGCTATCCCCACCATACTGCTTATGCATACATCGAATCCCACGTTTATTTCTGCTATAACTTTTTCATCCTATAAATTGCATTGTCAAGTTGTCCAAACATCTCTTAAAAATCGGACATACACTTTGAACTTTGTACTTTCCAGATCACTTTTAAAAAATTCGGGCATTATGATACTTTTGTTGCCCACATGTGCAATATTGTGAATTTTTCTTCAAGTGACAAAAGTTGAAAGGCCATAGCTTTATTAAATTTTCAACATTTTTAAATTAAGAAAAGGGTTTCGTTTATGGGACACCAAGCATTACAACATATGTAGTTTTTCTAACAATTGCGAGTGCTACTCCAAAACGTGATCGTTTTTGTATAAAATGCCCGTTACCTGCGAGTACGCGCGACGCGTGACCCTTCTCGCAAGGTTGCCTCTACAATGCTCGTTGCGATTATATTGTTTCGTTTAACCGTTTTGGGGTACAAAGCCCGACACGTCTCCATGATAATGGCTATTATATTATTCTTCTTTTAGTTCATCTGTGTACACTCAAAACAGACAGTAAGGGCACTAAAAGCGCAAAATGAAAGTAACTTTGCATTCGATTGGCTTGGTCTGGTTTAGAGCAATTCATACCACAGTTGCTACATTATATCTAAATTATAATATATTGTGTACAGGCGACCACATCTATTTGTGGTGAACATCTAAACAATTAAGCAACTGTGACACAAACCCTTTTTCGTTACTCCAAAAAGGGTGATACTGATGTGAAAAAAGATTAGTTGTACATATTACAATTTGCATCGTTGTTATGTTCATAACGTTGTACGTCTACAAGAAGTTGTGATAACGATGAAAATCAGAGTAATTTCAGTACTTTTCTGTAGAAAAACGCTCAAGTCAATACCATCCAACGATTCAGGGTAGAAAAAACTAAAGAAATGCATTTCTGTATTTTTGATACATTGAATCATGCGGTGATCAAACTTTGGTGGTTTTCTTCAGGAAAGTACTAAAATACGTGAATTCGAAAGTGGACCTGTACTTATGTAGATGCGGGTAGTGTTTGACGACACTCGACAAATAACAAGGAAGGTAAACAATGTATTTACGGCTCATCGAGAAATTTTTTTTGCCAGAGAATGCTCACTAGTAAATTAAAATAACAGAATTGTTATTAAATAACTTTTGCCGAAATTTCAGAAGTTCAGAAAATGATAGATGAAAGATTTTAACTTCACGATACTTTTTTTCGGTAAATTCGTATGTTGGTAGTATAGAGCAGATTCGTTCTAGTTAAGCTTTAAAAGCTTTATCGTACCTTTCTCTTTCCTAAACTGAATGAAACAGAATCCTGTATAGAAGGGTAGATGCTAAACTATACCGTAGTAACCGACATACGGGGGAACGAATCCCCATTTCCTTGATAGATTTCAACCAGTGAAAGGACGGAGAGGAAGAGGCAGATAAATAGTTTATTTCCAAATGATTCCCGTTTTCGCTATTACTGAGTTCAGGAGTCATCCACGGAGCGAATTTCTGTGCATTGGCTGTTAACGTTTTGATGGGCGAAATGCAGTCAACAAAGCTTATGAATTTTTGAGAAAATGAATCAGTTACTACCAATTGTAGTGATAACTTTGGTTTTAGGCTTGGTGGCGAGTAATAGAAGATTGACTAAAATGAGAAGGTATTCTGGAAGATCAACTATTAAGCTAGGGATAGTAGGCTACAATCAGGTTTCAGTAATTGGAATTGGAGGATATAAACTTCTGAAAAGGAAAATATTTTAAAGTCTTGTGTACAAGTATTGTGAAGTTACAATCCACTCGTCATTGTTAGGTTTGGAATTTCTGCTTTTAATTCTCTGCTGGTTACTGCGATACAAACTTTAATAATAATGGATGTATCTTACCTGTGCGTGGGGAACATAAATATAACCCGAATCATTTTGGCGCGTGCGTATTAAAAAAAATTGTAATTGTTTTTAATATATCTACTTTCATACGTGTTCGGTTTTATTTACTTTAATCATTATATTCACATATGATCATTACACCAAAGACAAAGTATCTAGATAATTATACTACATTTCGTACCAACGAAGTCAATATTCCTCTTAAAATAATTCTTTTGGGCTCGTTATATCAATTCTTCAACAGTTCAGCCAAAATATTTAAGAATCGAAAAATTCAACTCGAAATATATAAAATATTTCAGTATACTGTTGCACACTGGAATCTGCAAAACCCTAATACGGTGCTAGTTTCTCTGTGTCTGTTTTGCAGTCGCTGCTCCTTTATTCGATTTATCACAATTTTACATTGTTCACGAATAATTTTGACTTATACCATGCCTTTCATTATGTTACAACGAATAAAAATGGAAGAATTGTTTTCATAACAATTACAGCGAGTTTTCCAGGCACTAGTGTATGATCTTAGAAACACCACACAAAGTGCTCATTTCTGGGTTTATACTTTTCCCGTGCATCATTTTGGTGGCAGTATTTTTTAGTAAAAAAATTATGTTCTTTGGACACTTATGTGATGTAGTAGTATGGTAGAAATGTTGTCTACATTGGGTATGAATCCTTGTTTACCTTGTTTGTTAGTTATTTGGTTTGGCACATTGATCTACATGTATTTTGTTAAATCACACGTAATCTACTGTACGAATTTACACGATTTTCCGTTTGTGCCGCTCACAATTTTTACTATTAGGCCGTTTGCTCTCACGCACCGGAAAATCCCGATGCCTGTTGCCAATTCTATTTTAGCATTGAAGACAAAAGGAAAAAAAGTTGCGTTGATTCTCAAAACAAATGTTTTTTGTGCTAGTCTTACCTCAGGTGAAATCACCATAAACACAAAGAAGAATACTGGGTTTATGCGCTTTTAACCGTGAGACACGAAGAAAGAACTTTATCTATTCTTTTTGAAAAACTTTGAAGCTTAAGGGAAATGATCCCAGTACGAGCAAATCCGTATCGATCTGAGGGCCACTGTGCGTGATTTTTATGAAGCTTGTGTTGCCGATGACATTATTTATTTTTTCCAATTAACTTGAAGTGTCGTTATTCTATTTCTCTATAGATTTTGTAATTTCCACAAAAAATTATTTTCCAATCTACATTCGAAAAGCTCTTTCTTCCATCAAAATATATAAATATTGTAAAAGCTACGATATCTTCTAGGATGCTTCTTTCAGCGCAATACTGAATGTCCGAAGAATGCTCTATTGTTTCTATCCTTCTTTGCCTTAGTCTATTTAAACTTGCAAGCGATCGCCTCATGAGCATCGTTCAAGCTGTTGTGCTGTGGACTACAATTGTGTGATTCCAATCGATGTCTATTGTTGTGTACCAGCAACATAAGACAAAATAAGCATTTCGTAGAATCCATCTTGTCTCTGAAGCAAAAGAGCTGTCGTACGTGTGAGGACTCAAACCAAAGCTGAAATGCCAAAATGATACAAGGTCTAGTTTCGCGTAGTTGTGCTTGGCCCGAGGCAAGACCTTGTCTCTTTATACAGGGTGGAAAACTTAGTCAGTTCTGATCGAGCTTTTGTAAAGTGATCTATCTCTTAAGCGCCGACTGTTCAACCCTGTATCAGGATTTCGGTTTTGGGGTAAAATGTCAAACAGCGAAAACTGTTTTCCATTAGCCTGAAGTTGGATTCTAAGAAACGCTCATTTTCTCTTATAGTTCTTGATTCTCAGGTTTGGAGTCATGGCGTTGCCACCCAGCTGAGGGCGGAGTTCATTCCTTTTAAAAATTTGGTAATGAACGTTGCAAAAACAGTGAAAGAAGTGTGAATGAGTTATTCGAGATCGGCAGTTTTGGAGTGTGTGGATGTTTTCATAAAGTACTGACAACTGATACATCGAGTTTCGGAGTTGGAAAATTTAATTACGTCGTGATCAATACTTGCGACAGGGATATTATCGATGCGTGTGCAAACAGCCTTAGCGGTGATAACACAGTAATATTTTATAAGTGTGGGAGTTACATATTAGAAGCGTATGGAATAAAGTCAGTAACGCGGGATACCAGCGACTTACACGGCACAAATGGAAAACCCAATCTGAGTTATCAATGACCCACAAGACATCGAACGTGTTAAATTTAACAAAGCAACGTCAAATCGCTAAACTGTTTTTATCCAATTTTATTCAAACAATAATGTTCATATTGTAAAAGCCTCAGTGGAGGTATGACATTGGATCGTTTATAATGATCAATCTGGTGTGAGATGACATTTAATAGCAGTTGGTGCAGGGGAATCAACAGACCGCTAGTCCAATTTTACCCGCTGGTGGAAGTTTGGCCAACGAAGTCGCCAAGGCTCGTCAACATATTAAACAGTCTTTACAGTGTGTGAGTACTGCACCCTTTACTCACCCTTAATAACATGTTTTCAAACCTGCTTACTAATTCATTAATGCAAATCTGTTCTGTTAGTTCAATAAATTTTTGTTTGGTCATAAAACTTATTGCAGTATGGTAACAGTTACACAGCGAAATACCGAAATAATACATGAGGTTCCATATTGTTTTGGGTCACTATAGTTTCCATTATAAAACATAAAAAGTGTACATACTTTGTTATGTGTATTGTAACAATTTTAATTTATGATAAAATAGCTGAACCGTACTGGAGGATCCTAGTGTCGGTGACAACCAAGAATGAATTCAGGTTAATGAGGAAGAATTTTGGTGTGGCGCAGTGGCTTCGCTATATAATGAGTGTAATTAATACCTATCTGAACTAGAAGTAGTCACTTTAGAGACACGAGAGAGATTGCTTTGAGGCACAGTCATCTGCGTCACATGACACTCATTCAAGTTCGCTGCAGCACTTTCAAAACAAGCCTCAAATTGACCAAACTTAAATTATTACTTACCATTGTTGTAATCTTATTAACGTTAAACTTGGATTAAGTAAAATTTCTGAAAATACTCAATGAATGGAGAATTATTATAAATGTTAACTTTGCAGGAAAGTTTTGTACGAGGTAGCATATGTAAAAATGATATTCTATTGTATTACAGATGGACGATATCGCAGCAGTTGCCGGGATTGCCGCACCAAATGATGCTAAGAATGTCCAGGGAAACCTCGATGTGAATAGTGGTACGTAGCATTTTATGTTTTAAATCTATAGTTGAATAACAAGGTTCATCTTTTCTTTTAATCAATCTTTATAAAATTCGGATCCCCGATTGAAAAATTCTTTGGTGTAATAATTTAAGATTTTTGAATATTGCATGTTTAATAATTACATTAAATCTGATCGCAAGTCTGAGACAAGTTGCGTTGTGGAACGCCGAGAGACAGAAAGATTCGCACGAACAAACGCGTGATAGAGTCGCGTTGGAAGTGGTAGTCAACCGAGCTGCCTTCCGCTCACGGCTCTTCTGAGCCCGAGTTTCCGCCTCTGATCTAGAATATAGTCCTGAAACGCGTAAAGTTGTATCACCCAGTATGTGAATAGTAGCAGTTGACGAAGCGATACCGACTGGTGGAGTGGTGTTGACCTTGTGAAGCTCCAGAAGCTCGGTTGCAAACAAGGCCGTTCTCTCGTGGTGTAAAATATAAAGAACAGCCAAGGGTTGGGGGGGGGAGGGCTAATGGGCGTGACTTACTGGGTCCGATCACCTTGTTAATACGCGTGCTACTAGAATGGACGGTACGGGATGCAAAACCCAGGGAAGAATAGGAAAAATGCAACATGTCACCTGAAACTTCAACCCAGATCTGAGCCACTGCAGTGCACAAAACTCGGGAAGCAGCGTTGAAACTGCTACGAACACTCGTTAGAGAAAAGCTAGGAGATTCATATACGTTTCTATGCCCTGAAAATCTGTTCATAAAGTGTAGTGGATTTCAAGAGAATTACTGGACTAGCTTTAATCTTCCGATTTTTGGATATGGCTGGAGCAAACGCTTATGTCATTTTTTATGGTTAATAACATGTGAAAAAATGAAATATTCCAGTAATTGATTTCAAAAATGAATTTTATCGAGAAATTATCGTTCAGCTAGAAGAACATTTGAAGTAGAGAACTAAAATACGGAATCTCCAGAAAACTAAAAGTATTTCTCTCTAAACATTAAGATACCATTGACGTACTCAGAATCTCAAAAAATCAAGCACTATCGGGACAATCCGATGATTGTGGAAAACACCGAAACAGCAAGACAACGGTTCGCTGTTATGAATGTAATAGAATTATTTTGCAAAAAACATAATCGTAAAAAACTGATATGCAATAATTGCAGTAGTGGTGAAAATAATGGCGATGTAGTTATTTTTGTCCTTTTTGGGGTAATAAATATTATCGTAATAATTTATATTGCATAACTTTGATTTCCTAATAGTTTTTGATCAAATAAACCCGTGTTAGATGTTTCTATTAGTCAAATATAAAGTTGAAAAAGCCAAAAAGAGAATTGGGACACGGGGTGCCGCTAGTGTGCGCTAATGTTACGATCAGAGGCACGCGCACTAGAGGGTTATGTCACTAAATTTGTACTTATCGATTATTAATGCGTGAACTGGCCCAAAACACATTCTCAAAATTTCATACTTCTCCAAACGTTTGATCGGTTTTGTACCTGTTCCGTCTGTCTTATTTTTCCACTGTTATGAATTAGTGCTTAGGATGTAAATTTTCAGGAACCCGTACTTACGTCTAATTTCCACTGTTCTGTGACTTCTGTTTGAATCACTTGGAAGTGTAATTGGGACACTTCTGATGCCTCGAGAAATTATTCTACTGCGTCATATAGGGTTTGCTGCAACATTTTGCAATCGTTCTTTATCGCTTCTTATGCTAATGTTACATGAATTATAGATATATTGTATTATACTATTTATTATATAATTTTTATTAAATAATTATATTATGTAAAACATAATTATAAGGCAGCTAAAAATCATAATTATTTTACAAATGTTTATATACAGTTTTCCGGGAACTGAGGAGTGCTATCGAGAAATTGGAGCAGCGCGTCAGTGCTCTTGAAGAAAAGACATCAATTGACGCAACTTGTCCGTATATAGCAGTCTGTCCTGCTAAGCCTGCTACAGCTCCAAAACAATCGTCCGAAAAAGATGAGGACGAGGATATTGACATTTTTGGTTCAGATTCAGAGGCAAGTTAGCAGAAATAGTGGAGAAGGCATTAGCAGATTATGTGCCTCCATTAGCTACATAAGATTTCAAATCATTTTTTCACAATACTTATACACTTTACACGTTTCTTTAAGTAAGGTGTAAAATATCAAATTATACATTTACGAATTATCGCACACCACCAGATATTCCCAGAATACTACCCACTTAATTATATTTTAACACGCATCACGTAAATTCGATAAGAACATTATAAAACAACTACAAGTGTTGAAAATAAGTCCAATTCTTTTATATGTTGCAAATTTGTGTAATACTTAACTTGTTAGGGAGAAGATTTAGAAGCTGCAAGAATCCGAGAAGAAAGATTGGCAGCATACAATGCGAAAAAATCTAAAAGTAAGTACCCGATTGAGTTTGTACGGTAATTTTCTGAAAGTGAGAAGATAATTGGAATTTCGCGAATAAACTTGCATAATTATAAGGTGGATAGATAGACCTATAAACAATTGGAACATAATATTTATTTTGCCATTCAAGATTACAAAATTAGTTAAATATTTGGATGGAAAGGAGGGTACCTCTTCTTTTAATAGTGCAGAATAGGAAACTGAAACACTTCACACTACTGATGGGCGGTTTGAATATTTCAAATGATCGATTCTTTTATGTATCGACCAATTTTGTAGAGATCGGATCTTCGATCCATCTCTCGAGTGTCGCCGTGTTCGGCTGTGACGATCCCGACTTGTAATAACAATTTGGGACCAAACGTGAATATCACTGGGTCGAGTGCACGGTCGCAAGTGTAGAACCCGCATTACTTACAACATCGGACTAACATGCCTTCCCAAGGTAGTTTACTACTGCCAGTATGTTACCCCGACGACGTGTCTTCCTTGTCCTCTTTTTCTTCTCTTTTGTTTCTCTTTTGTTGAATAAAAACTCGCATTAATATCTATGATTAGTACTTACAAGTGATTACAAACAAAATAACTAAAAAAAAACGTTTTATTTGGAAAAATGAGTTTAATCGAAAATGTCAAAACTTCATGATCGATGCGGGTCGTTTCGTAGTTGTCAGATTGAGCTAAAATGTTGCACAGATCGTTTGTTGATTGAAACAAGATAGGGTGGTGGGAGCTAAAACCAAAAAAAACCTTTAGAAAGTTGAAAAATAAAGGCCACACTAACGGAGACAGGCACACTACATTCCCATATTCGGCCGCCCTGCCAGAACACCTGCCCTCAGGTGCTACTAACCCCATAAGCACTATGACCACTACCACTGTTATCACTACACTCACAGGTAGTTTCGTTGTTTATCTATGGCTACATATACTCTGCTGCAGTCGAAGTCTCCCTTGGATCTTCGTGCTTCCCGATCTTCCGAACGACGTACCGATCATTTCGTAAAACATTTTCAACGACATAGAGCTAGATATTTATGACCAAACTTTAACCCAGGGTGGTGTTGGTTTCTCAAAATGACCTCAAAGTCGCCTTCACGGTACCGTGTGCTTACCTTCCCTGTTTTATTGAAGGTGCCCTGATTTGCAGCTTGCACTTTTAACATTTCGTGTTTTGCATGATTCCTAACATTGTCACGATTTTCTTGGAATAGAGTAACCCATTCCTCTTCAATTATTTTTACGGATTGATGAATCTTCCGCCAGTGCGCGTGTCCTCCGAAAAGTACGTGTAACGGAGTTGTGCCTATACTTCTATTTGACGTGGAATTTAGGTATTGCTGTGCAAGCTCTAAATGTTGGCACCATTCTGGTTTTGGAGCAGACAATTACGTGATCGTATGTACATGTCTATTCATAAAGATCTTCGGCATTCGAGTACCACCGAGATTGTAAGGCGCAATAGTTTGGGCTATTGTAGAGCGTTACAGCATCGTTTAAGCTACTTTTCGAGAGGAAGATGAAAGAATTAACCCATTTCCAGATATAGCAATATCAATGTTTTCTGACACCGCAAGGGCAGTGTCTCATGTTCAATTCTGTATTGAATAAGCTTTTGAGTACGAGTGTCTTCTCGTATGTTGCTATTAATAGAACCATGGAATAGGATTTCCAGACCTAAACATTAAAATGTAATATAATCTCATGCAATTGGACCCAATACCAATAGTTCAAACTCGGAATTTGATTCTAATTTACAAGGGGATTATCAAGGCTGTGGAATATATTCTTTGTTTTGCATTGTGGAACCGGAAAGTCATTTTCCAATTTCAATTTCCCAAAGTAATAGAGTGCGCTTTTCAGGCAATCTGCAGAAAACCAAATTTAAAATTTATTTTCCAGTTACAGTGCATTTGGCACAGTTGAAATCGTATTTTTTAATTTTCGTTTCTCACACATATTTTTTAAATTTTTCTTTTCTGTCCCATTTTTATACTTTGTATTTCTACATAGTTTCTATGTAAAATTGATTGAAACCATTTTGCTTAAAAATATTTGATTATCGTTTTTTTAGTTGGTCAATTATATTTTATTTTTGTACATTGTTAGGAAACAAAACCCAGGAATAAAATGTTGTTTCTGTTTATGGACCATACAACATTGTATAACATGTTGTTAACGGATTTTATTTCTCTCTTTTGTATCCTTGCAGTATACAACAGTGAAAAAGTATTTTTTTTTCATATGAAACGATGTCTAATTATGTTCGAATTAGTGTGGATCTAATCAGTTATATACATAGAATATGTAGATGAATAGTAAAACGGGGAAAAAGGAAAAATTTTTTAAAAGCGCCGTATGTGAAGTTTTCTTATATTGCATATGCCGCAGTTAAAAAAACTCGAAATTTGATTTTCTTTGAATTTGGCAAGCGCGCCCTACGGAGTTGGAAAATTGAAGTCTGAGTGGTCACCTTTATGTAAAGTGAGTATAGACAAAACTGTGTCCCACATCCTTGAAGACCCACTGTTAGACAATGTAGCATAACTATGATTTGTATCCTATACATTCCTATAAAAAAAGAAACTGAAAAAGCATAGTTCAGGCTTGCCCAAGTTTCAGCCCAGGTAACAAATGAGAGGTCCGTAAGCCTCTCTGAAACCGCCATGTAATTCAATGACGTACAGAATTGGAGCTTCAGAGTCTAATCCTCCAGACCCTACCTGACTGTATTTTGCTCGTTCAGTCTAGGCAGTGGAAAGTGAGTCAAACTGAGGATTAAACTTGGGCAGGCTCGGTACAGCTATACTGCGAGCGGGCGTGCTTTGACTATGCAAATTTCACGTAACAATTCTTTTTTTAAACTATCGAGTCAGAACTTACCGTTGTGTATCATTTAAAAAGTGAGACCGTGTGTATATACATCTCAAAAATCGATTATACATACATAAGCAACATTTTTTAATGTTGCAGCAATTTAAATTCCTTAAACACTTGACGTTACAAATTTTCTTTATTTTAAAGTCATTTTGAGATTCTTCAGGCATTTGGCATGTGAAAGATACAGTATTCGCCACGTAGTAGCATCACATAAATAGTCTTATCGCAATTACATAACGGCGCTTTTATTAATTACGCAGGGCTATAGAAAGTGTTGTATAACAACGCGCCCGCTTGATGGTAGAATGTATTTGTAACATTTTCCCAAGCACATCATTTACAACCGTGATGTGTGCCGAGATATTTGTGGTTCAAGCTGAGTAACGAACATGTTAAGATGCATCTGTAGTGCGTGTATAATGATATTTTCTAGAACCAGCGATAATTGCGAAGTCAAATATAATATTGGACGTTAAACCATGGGGTGACGAGACAGATATGAAAGCCATGGAAAGCGAAGTGCGAAAGATTGAAACTGATGGTCTCTTATGGGGAGCCGGTAAGCTACGAACATTGATTCGCTTTACATGCGTTTGCTCTTTCGCCATATTTAGAACTTTTGGTACAAAGAACGAAACCCATTGCCATTTTCTTTTTTTTTTACAGCAAAACTTGTTCCACTTGCTTTCGGTATTCACAAGCTTCAGATTTCGTGCGTCGTAGAAGACGACAAAGTTTCTGTGGACTGGTTGACAGAACAAATTCAAGAAATTGAGGAGTATGTTCAAAGCATAGATATTGCAGCTTTCAATAAAGTATAAAAACTTAATGAAACAGTCAATTTGTCGGAAGTACATGACAGTTTTAATTGCAATCATGCACCGGTCTTCTGTGCCATATCTTTATTTCACTCACGATACTTGTCTAACGATATATCGCGTACATTTACATCACGCAGATACCTTATATTTAACGCAGAATCATTATAACGCCTATCGTCAGACTGCAATACTAGTTTATATAGATCGACTGGCTGATTGTGCTAATCCACTAGCATACATCTACTGCGTATACAATGTATACTATACATCAGGGACGGCGAACAGAGTGCAAGCGTACTCTTCCCTGTCGCTCTCGCTTTAAAAATCTTGTTATAGTCTATTTATAAGATTCAATGCGTCATTTTAACAAAAGTTTTGAACCATTCTAATTATAAATATTTTTAACGAATATGTGGTCTACATAATGTATCTTCAACACAAATTACAAAAATTTCAATATTTTCAACGTAACAAAAACCTGAATACTCTATTTCAAACGAGAATATAAAATATAATCGATGGATTGTGCGTTTTATTTGGTTACGGATATTCACAATCATTTACATAGGTAAATAAAGATATAGCAAACAAAATTAGTCATATTCAAATAGTTCACTATTAGTCATATTTCTGTATTCCGTGTTTTCATGTACTGTTACCAAGAATAAAAATACCTGATAAAACATGAAGTGTGAGTAAGTACAGCTCTAATTGACCCCACATCCCACTTATGTTATCAGAAAATTACGTTAAGTTATTCCGTGTGCTCATTTTTATGTACAATTTTGACCGTTTACACTGGTAAACAAAGTCTGGGTTTCTTGGACACTGAGTACTGTTTCTGAAATATTTTTCGATGCTGATTCTGAATCCTTCGTCATAAATCGTCCATCAGGCACTAATTTTCGGCACTTGCATTTTCCATTGTTGCTGGTTAAGCTAACCAGCTTTAATACTCTGTACTTGAAAAATCAACATTTTTAGTCGAATAATGGATATTATGACCATTAAAATTTATCTCATCTGACTAAATATTTTGGAATAGTACACCAAATTTTTTTTTGGAGGAGGAATTACGGGGCTCTTTCACTCTTTCGAGGATATTCCTGACCAACTTATCCATTAATATTAGAATATAAGTGCAATCAGTAGTGCTCCAATGTTTTACATAATGGCTTTACGTCTGTGCTATGCCTGAGAGAGAGAAACGAAGAATTTTGTAAGAAAAAGCGGAAGAAGAGAGAAAAATTGACCAAATCCTGGGAAAGACGCGTCGGCTAAACGATGCAACGCCGTACGGTGTACAAAGTGTCAATCGAAAGAGGATTCAAACCGTGTCCGAAACTATCGATCCCGGCCGGACAACGTCCAAAATTGGTGAAACAGCTGGGAATTGTGCGACGGCCACCTGGTAAAATAAAATCTCGTTGCGATCGCAAAAGTGGCGGGTAAACGTTTGCAGTGAAATTGTGTTACTATAGAGTGATTGATACTTGCATTGAAAAAATTACGATTCTCAAAATCTGATGGTGGCATAGCAGTTCTGCTTGCACATTCGAATGAAGAACACAAATTTCAATAATATCCATCTAGTTTCATTCGGGAAGTAGGAAGAAGATTATATTTGCTGAAGAATATTGTTCAGAAATTATGGATTAATCACATTGAATTTATTCATTATTGTTGTTTATTTTATATTTATAGCCGTACAATGTATGCCAAAGAAATTGGAATATATGTTCCACTTTTCATGAAAAAATTCGGTTTATACTTTTATATTTTGAAGAATCACGTATACTACATAATATTTTATTGGATTACCCTTCGGAAAGATTAATCCGATCATAAAATGTGGGTCTACAGAGTGTCTCATAAATGTGTGATATCTGTAATAATTTCAAGCGGAGCTTTCCGTACCGAAAACATCCAAAGCGCCTTAGTTGAGATATTCGTTAAAATCAGGAGCTAATCAGAGACCTCGTACATGAGACGAACCGCGGCTTCAGAGTTCAGTAGCTGTCAGGTTTTAGTGCTAAAAGGTGTCCCAACACGAGTGGAAAATTAAAATTCCAAGTAAAATACAGTTTTTTTTATTTAACACCGAAATTTTGATTTATCCGTAAAGTAGACATGTGGGAATTATGGAATGTATGGAATAACTCATCTGATGAATGCCCCCCTCGGCTTTGCTGACACATTGCGCGTTTCTGACGAAATTTTCAATCACGGTTTGGTATAATTGGTTTGGTGCAATTGTTTAATCTCCTCCTTCAAGGCTTGGGTGGTTGTGGTTTAGTTGACATAAACTTTAACTTCAAACAACATCAGAGAAAGAAGTCCAAAGGCGTTAAATTGCATGATCTGGGCAGCCAATTGTGGTCAAACCAGAATTGCACGACCAGGGAATGTCTTGTGCAATAATGCTATTGTTTAATAATAATGTTAACAATAAAAATACGTTCTTGTGTCGAATATTGATCAATTTTTAATAAAAGTTTATGTAAGGAAACCTTTTCCTTAGGCTTCTTGAAAGGGGTTATTTATTATCAACACACTCTAATACAGACTTGGGCAACCGTAGAGAAATGTTCTCTCCTCACGCGGTTTCGGTACCCCACCCGTCAGCAATTAGACACGCACCGGGAGGCATGGTGGGGGTGACTATGCTGCATGCTGTGTAGGGGTTGCCCACGCCTGGTCTAGGATCTAGCAGTCGCTTGAGGGAAATCAGTACCTGCCGAATGTCTTTAAAACGGGCTTTTGTAAGTGATACCAGAAGCGAGGAAAATGTTTAAAAAATACGCGTTTAGTACGGAGGAACTTGCGGCTAAATGGAACAATATGTCTAATAGATACATAACAACAACCGGTAGGGTTAAACCCTGGAACCTACCAATCCCTACTGCCGCAGTTCGTTTTCTATACGAACTGTGTGATTGGCTCCCGGCTTTCATTAATATCTCGTTAACGAAGGCACTTTGGACATTTTTGATAAGGAAAAATTAGCTCAGAATTATCTCAGGTATAACGGCTTTAACGAAATACCACAATTATCGGGACACCTTGTATAATATTACAATACTTCTTAACAATGCGACAACGTTATTAATCTTTTACAAGAGTCCTTAATTTATTACATGTGTTTACAATAGTGTCAATGTTAAGTACAAATGAAGAATAGCTCGAAACGAGAGCTACTATACAAACCTCTTTAGATTGTAGTAAAAAGAAAACTAGAAAAATATTGAACTTTTTGTTCATTTCATACTCTTTCCTTTGCAGTCACTCCGTTGTTATGAAATCTTCATTGGGGTCGACATAGTTTCACAAAGTCTTCTTATATTATTTCGGAATTGTTGCAGTGTTCCTTGCGATTTTTAAATTTCCGTTCTAATTTCTGAAATAAAAACAGGCATTTTGGAGTAGAATTTAAGTAATACAAAAATCAGGTGTTCTGTTATGCATATTAACGCAACATCGGGGTATAGTCATGTGAATTCTGTACGAAAGCTAAATGGCTCCATATGTATAAAAAATTAACGTTGCGGTCAATGATTAAACCACATTGTGTATGTTAATGTAATATCATTGTACAATATCGAACTGAAATACCGTCCCGAGGTACATAGTGTACTACGCCAAATGCGCTATCTCGTCGGTGCGTTTTCATTACCTCTCTTTCTTTATTTTTGTTTCTTTCTCAGTTTCGACTCATAACGAAGGGTCACAAACATTGCGCGTACGATTTTGATGAAATTTGGTATACATAAAAAGGAGCCCCCTGACACCATGAAATCTGGCAGTAAGGTGACGCGCCTGTCATGTAAAAGACTTTCAAAAATTGGTTTGAGCACAACCAATAGCTTCAGAATCGTAACCACATTTTTCAAGCATTGGCTGACTCTGGCGGTTAATATAGACTGTGCATGTAGTCCTTTATTGTTAATAGTAATTGTGTTACAATCTGAAAATCAGTTCGTCTTACCCGGAGGAAGAAATTGCTGTTGAGCTACAGATGAGTATTCCATGTCAATTGGTTTAGTGTCGTCGTAAAGTGCTGGAGCCTCGCACAAAATAGTTAATGTTCCAACAATGGAAGCTAACGCGAAAATCCACAGAAATAGACGATCTAGAACCATTGCAACGAAACCCCAATCCTGATCTTCCTGTTGTCGAATAATAATATATTACAACGTGTAATTTGGAATATACCATTACAGTGGTGGATATCAGTATACGTACACTTAACCCTTTGACTACGGCTGGCGCACTCCGTGTTCTGACTCGCAGAGTTATGCCGGACGTCGGACGCCGGATCTAGCCGGCAGTCATGAACTAATGACACAACTACCCGCCCGGCAGAGGCTATTCACGGCAAGGGGCCGCCGTAAGAAAAGGGTTAATATCTCGTCATAACTTTTTACAGAATGCATCGATTATGATGAAATTTTGTTGGTACTTTGGTATACTGCGAATCTCGTCACTCTATCGAAAATCCACAATTTTCCAAAATTCGATTAAATACAGAACGTTTCAATTAAATGCACACAAGATTTTCTCGTGATTAGTGCATTTTATAAAGAGCTACGATGAAATATTAAGTGTATGTGTACTCAAGGCCGCCACTGTACAATATCGGAAAAATATGCGGTCCCGAGGTAATTTATTACTACCCTATCTTACAATTGGGCTTCCGATACACGTTGCGGTTTGCCTCCACGGTGAACTTGTTCGAGTAAAGTACACAAGTTTATCTGCACAGGCAACGAGGTGACCTACGTTATGGTAAACCGCCAGGTTTCACCCATCAGTCGACCTCATCATGGCATTCACACAACAGGATTACGCGGTCAACCTACTAGAACTGAACTGAAACCTGCGCAAGTGTCGGTAGAGCCACATGCACGCTCCGGCCTGCACAACTGCGCAGGTAGAAATAATCGATTTTCGCTTCTTCCTGGATCACCTGTACAGATCGTGCACATGTACAGCTTCACAGAAAGTAGGTAGCGTGCACGCTCCGGTTCACCTGCGCAGATAAACTGTGCTCTGTAAACCAAGGCAAACCTCTCAAGTAAATCGCAACGTGTATGGCCGGCCTTAAGGCGTTGTCACACGGTACGTGGATCGTGGCGCGGCTCGGGCCTCGGCATAGCGCGGTATAGCAAACGAGCCCTGAAATTGAGGAGCGCGGCGCGGCTTTATGTTAATGGAATTTAACAAAACAGTGAACATGATGAATTTGTACATGTATTTCTTTTAAATTCCCCCCCCAAAAATCTACAACACCTATGATTAAAAATGGTACCGCATTCTATGCAAACATTCAGTATAATATGAATGGGGTGCGGCGTTTTTAAAAATGTTCATTACTTTATAAATCTAATATACTTACCGCATTAAATTCATCTTGCCGTTGGATGTGGTGTTGTATAAACATCACGTTATGTAGTGCCTTTTCAAGTTCGAAAGGATATTTCTTTTTGGGCGTTACGTCGCTCAAGGATTCATCTAAACCAGACATTACTGTCGGAAGTCCATTATATCCACCCAAACCTCCGACCAGAAATCTGTTATGAGCGGTTGTGGTATGCAAACCGTTGCATCCTGAAAAAATGTTCTATGAATTTCGTCAGAGAAGTCGCAAACAGTTGCACCCCTTAATATTTGAATATTTCAATATTCAATATTTATTTATTATTTGAATATTTGATTATTACTCTAACAATGTTTTATTAAGTTAACCAATTATAGTAATTTTTTGTCATAAAGTAAGTATTCAAAGTACAAGTATGGCAGGAGAAAATATTTTTCCAGAATTTCTTTCTATTTGAAAAGAAATCATTATTATAATCAAAAACTCTGTGTTATTCTAATGGAAAAATTCAAATGTCTACCGCACCCTTTACTATTGAGATAAAGAGATCAAAGAGGTCTTAACAAGTACAACACGTTTCTGAAGAAAATTTTTTTTTAACTGATAGTCTAATAAGCACCCTGTATAAAATTACAGGTACGCTTCAAAATACATTCCTGTAATTGGTGATATCATTATTGCATTCGCGTAATGTTTATGATCACAGGATATAGGAAGGCAGTACGCGGAATATTGCAACATAACTAATAATGTTGAATAAGAATTAAAATAAACGACATACCTCCAATCCGTTGATGGCGAGCCGAATCAGGAGAAGATACGATAGATGAAGACTGTACGGCTGCAGCAACAGCGGCGTTAAACTTGCTCTTTTTACCAGCTCTTCCTCTACCGTGTATTTTGTGCGCAGCGAGATCATTCAGAAGATCAGCTGGTACCCTCATTAATAGGAGTTTTGGTAATTTCCTTATAAAAACCGTTCTCACCCAAGGTGCCATCTTGTGGGTGCTCGGTTTACGGTAGTGAACATTCAGTATAATGATAGTTATAACTACCGAAAGACCCACTAGAATCATCGTGAAGAGCAAGTACTTTCCCAGTAGCGGTAATGCTAACGACGTGGATGGTATAATCTCGGAAATTAAGAGAAAAAACATAGTCTGGGACAGCAAAATGTTAATACATAGAGCAATCTTCTCTCCTGAGTCCGCAGGTAGGTAAAACGCCAGTACCGACAAGTAAGATATGCTCACGCAGGGCACGATCAGATTCACTGTATAGAATAGTGTTTTTCGTCGCAATGTGATGTTGAAGAAGATGTCGGGGTAGGGCTCGTGGCAGCATGGGTAATATTTTTTATGCCGCTCTGCCGGAACGCCCAATATATCCCATTCGACACTGGGATAGTATTCACGAAGATCAATGCCCACCTCGACTTTGTTGTCACCCATATTTTGATTAATGTGTTTCAAATCGATCTGGGGAGATGTAAAGTAAAAAAACATGATGTTAATGTGATGATTACGTCCATGGTTTAAATTGGAGTAATTTATCTCTATTATGCATATGTGACCAAGCATTTTAATTTTTCTGTTGAACCATATAAAACGCTACTGTTTATAGATTTTAACCAGCTTCACCCCGTGATGCGAGTGGCCGCGAAAATAGATGGTCTGAAAGGAGTACTGCGTCTACATAGCTCTTCCGTTTCGCAAAAGCCCCTCCCCCTCCCTGCCCAATTGCTGCCGAGTGTACTGCTCTCACCAGCGAGAACAGTCAGATAACGTTGACTGTGAAACCGCTAGGTTTGTGGTACAATATCGCACTGTTGCGTTTCGAGGTCGTTAACTACGACCATTACGCAATCACGCCGATGTGTTTCCTTTGCCCTGTATTTCATTTCTGTCGTTTCTCTCTCGGGTTCGCCATAGCGTGTCAATTTTCATCGGATGGATGGTAATGGCTTCCGAATCTTACCACTGTGGATAGGAGGCCTAACTAGTGTGCGTCGTCGGTGAGTTTCGAGCATGGCGATTAAACGAATGAGTGAATGAGGGGACCTATGCGATGAAAATTCGGACGGGTGGACGGTAATGCCTTCCGACTCTTATGGCACTAAGGGAGTGCCAAGAAAAGGGAGGGACGTATATCGTAGAATCGAGGACTAGCCGGACTACATTGGTGACTTGCTGTGCCAAAACGAAAGAAAAGAAACAGAGAGCAAGGGAAACGCACCGACGGAATTGCGTAAGGGTGGTAGTTAACGACCTCGGAAGGCATCAGTGTCCGATATTGTACCTTTTGGGGGCGTTCCCGCCAACGAAATTTGAAACTGGAACTCGATTGCAAGACAACTAAACGTAAATGCGTGTACTAAAATTAATAAACGAGTTCTCACTGCACATGTACTAATATAATTACTAACATCTACTATTAGTAACGTTATTTAAATATGATCATTAGTAATAATATTGCCAATATTATGTTACTAATTGCTGTACTAAATACTATATTACGAATATTATACGATAATAATATTACTAATATAACAATAATAATATTTGGTTTTCCTTAATCTTTTACAACTGATGACAAGGTACCAATGGTGGATATCAAATGATGGAAATCAATTATGCAGTTTTTACCTGGAAGCCATCGTAGGTCCATGAACCGAATTTCATGAAACAAGTTTGTTGATCGAACGGAAAATATCTAACGTCTATTTCGCACGAAGACTTGAAAATTGCAGGAGGTGTCCACAGAACTTTTCCGGTATAGTGCAAAATAGCTTTCGTCATAGTGGTTACACCATATTCGCCGTCAGCACTGAAAATCATATTATAGTTCCATATGATACATGATGGTAATGACAATAATAAGGTTGATAACAATGCCAGTGATATTGTTAACGATTTTTAATAAGCGGCAACAACGCGCGAGTGTTGGACCTTCCTTATACTCGGGAAAGCTCTCGTCGATGTGCCTCGACCAAGTGCGACCGCGACGGAGCGAACGAAGAACACAGTAGGACCCATGCGGTGAAAATTCGGATGGCTGTACCGTACTGCCATCCATATCCTATCGGGGTCTAATTGTAAGCGAAGCTTACCAACACCCGCGTGCTGCCGGCCCTGATCGGCGTGTCTCAAGAAGTCCAACCGTGGAAGGATGAAGAGGAACGTATACCGTGGAGCGGAGGACTAGCCGGAATGCGTTGGTGACATGCTGTGTTGAAATCGAGAGAGAAACGAAAGAAAAGAAAGAGAGGGCGAGGAAAACACACCGACGGGGTAACGGAATGGTGTTGGTTAACGACTTCGGGGTAACATTTGAGTCCGACTTTGTACGCGTCGAATGAGAAGAGGACACACCCTTCGGCCAACCGATTTCCATGCGCTTTAACATACTGATTGGAGACCACCCAAAGCTATGCCATGTAAATGTGTTTAGGTCACTACGGCCACGTTTTCAGAAAAAGAGGTCAAAGCTCATGACGCCGGATCGGTTTCGGACCTGGGGGCATCGATAGAGTGTTAAAAAAAACATACAAAATTTGTTAACACATATCGAGTCCGCAAACTAATAGTGTTCAAGCAATCGAGGAATTTGTGATTTACGTTATTTTGCAATTGTTCTATTGTCCCGCATATACCCAAAAAATGTCATTGTTTCCAGTCGAGGCGGTGACCGAACGGTTAGTGTGGTTGCTTACGGTTCTGGCTGGCGGTCACGAGTTCGAATCCCCTGCAACTACCATGATTTAGAATTTAGATAGATAGATGAACCTACGCAAAACGGGGCTTGTGCACCATCGTGGAAGAACAGTAGGCGGAGCACACCAGACGAAGCGCGAAGACCCCACGAGGACTTTTTATAACCGATTTGTTATGAAGCTTCGTGTAATTCAAACTAAACCAAATACTGGCCTTATAAAACATAATTTGGCACGGTTTTCGTGTTAACTCAATGGAAAAAGAGTGTTTTAAAGTTAAAGATTCGCTTGTGTACACCAAAATCACCAACGATACGTCACCAAAAATTACGTAATTGCAGAACTATGGAAATTGAAGAGAAATACACATTTCGATTTCAATCAGCGTCGCATCGATGAAAAATATCGTGCCCTAATTCCAATTTAATAAGTGATAATACTATGTATCTGATAGGAAATTATGTGTTGCGATCTGCTTCTTCAGCCATCGATGTCAAAGTAAATAAAGTTCCCAAACAAATGGAATTAAAATATTAAACATTTGCAGGATTTTACTTCCGTGTGGAAGAATTTACTCAAAAGCATAAGCAAACAGGATTAGATTTTTTTCACGTACTTGTTGTATAGTACAATATCTGGAAGCCATATATGTTCGCTGGGCACGTACAATTCAGTCACACCTCCATATTCTGCAGGATCCCATTGAAATTTATGATCCTGCCATTCCTGAATAAATTATATTTTGGTCATAGTGTATCCGTACTTGTAGGAATCCTCGGTGAATTGATTTACGTCAATTGGAACTTACGTGTTCGAGCCATACGTTAGTCGTGAGAATTTGATCCTTCAGGTTCTGAAAATGGCAAAGATGTAACGTTGTTGAAAAAAATACATTGAAATACAGTGATATAGCAGTTATTTTATAAGGATTTGGTGCACTGTATAATTCAAACAATTTTGTATGCAGAGTGTAGTAGTGTCTGGTATTCGTAATATGGTAAGTGCATGCTGCTAGATGAATAATAAATTTGACGATACACGATTGCGTACGTTCATTACCCTGTTGTTGTTTAGTGAAGTCCGATTACGTATGGTAAACAAATTATATTTCAGTGCAACGTTGTCATATATATGCATATGCGTGGTGCTAACTTTTGAAACAATTTACGCTAATATGTTGACCAAAGAAACAACAAAGATTAAGTTAAATCTGACAACCTTACAGTCATATGTTGTTCACTATTTGTTAATTTGAACTCGAATTACTCATCTCGGCGCGGCCTTTCCGATGGCTATTACAAATTTTTTTAATTCATTTTTTATACAGTTTGAACACCTCGAAAACCCCTGTTCGTTATTTCCGGAAAAGATACAAGGTCTAGTCTCGCGTTCTTGTACTTGGCCCAAAACAAGACCTTGTCTCTTGATATTAGGTTGCTGCACAAGTTCGTTTGTTTTTCTAAAATTTAAAAATTGGCACCGACATAAAAGATTTCGTGGTTACGTAATTGAATGAACATTTGGTGCTCTACAAGATAGTGCGTTTGGCTTTTCATTCGATTTAATTTTTCTAGACTTTCATGTGTTATAGGAAATATGACAAAATTGTAATCGCGCGCGTGTCGGGATGGCTCTTCGTCAGCCATGCGGTGCTCGTCGCTGTGTGTGTCTTGCAGCACTTGAAAGAAATACGTACCGACTCGCCGCAGAGTCGACACAACCGCTCTGTGTGTCATCCCTAATGATCAATTTACACAGGACGAGTACTCCGCCAAGGAATTCGGTTTGCTACTCGGCCGAGCATCAATATTGACCGAGTGGGCGTTTATACGCATTTGGTTGTTTTGGACTCGGCCGAGTTCACTGGACGAGTACTCGCCAAAACACGAGTACTCGCCACTTGTAAATGGATATTTCTATTCACTTGCTCGCTCATTTCAGACGACCGATCATTCGGCCGAGTACTCTACATTGCGTTTAGAGTGACGAGTACTCGGTCGAGTTCACTATCTCGGCCGAGTACTCGGTACTCTATTTTTCTTACTTTAAAATTTAATTTATTTTATTTTTAACGATATTATAAACATAATTAATATAAAGAAAAAATATATCATTATATATAATAATAAAAAAACTAATATCACTTTTGAATTAAATTTGAAGGCATCAGGAATAAATGTATTTAAATTGTTTTGCTTTTTAAATTTTCTAGCAAATTATTATTATTATTATTATTTATTATCCATTATTTTTTCCTTTTTAGTTGTTGATTATTTTCGATCATCGTTATCGCTGGGTAATTTTTTTCCAAACGCATCGGGATTATCTTTGACGGACGGTCAGAATGTCAAGTGACAAACTAATCGTAAACAAAGTTCTCCAATCTATTAATAATAATGTACACATTTATATAGGGCACTATTGTCAGCGTCGATATTATGCAACTGGTAACCTCGATAAGATTCCAATACGAAAATAGCCTAGGAGATTATTTACCCCGTGCGAGTGCTTACGGGTTAACAACTCCCCCATATCTGTAGTATTATCGGATATATGAGTTTTAATCAAAGTTAGTCTTTCTGACCATCTCTATGGGCGCGGGCAGTTTGTAACATGGATTTCCGGATACTCCGAACATCAAGAGACAGGGTCTTTATAGTTTATTGGTTAATAGCAAATGAGCAAAAACATATTACGTGTTGAAATAAGAACACTCATCGGTATGACACTTTCATTCATGGATGTAGATCAACTAAATATTGTAGTCAAAATATCCCGAAATAGTATACTTCACTCTACACTGCTTTTGATTTACCAGATAACCGGGTCTCCAAAGTTGTTTGAATAATTGGGGTTTCATGCAACTCTTTGCGAAGCAAGACAGTAAATGTTAAAGAAAATATTTTCACCAAATATAGAAATCACATACGAGATCTATAAGCTGGGAAAGACGAAGTCCCAGTTTTACGACTACGGTGTCGGTGTTATTGGAAACTGGACGAATCAGTCGATTGTAATTTGATAAGAGGTCATCGTAAAGTCTCTTGGCATCGGGATTGCCGTAGCATATCCTCGTGGTGATGATGAGGATGATCACACGTCGCAGCATTTTACTGTGATCATGTGCAAATTAGTTACTTGAGGTCAGCAGCATCCTGTGTTACAAAAAATTTTCCATCATTTCGATTGAATCACATGTATGTATATCCAGATTTTTATTGCAATCCTAACACGTTTTAATAAATCCACATGTTATTTTCTTTTTTCTCTTTCCCGTATACATGGTTTTGTACGATCGTTAAAAGTAACACTCCTTTTAAGACAAGTTGGGGAAATTTAATATCTGATGCAATTTTTCCAAAACATTTTTTACAGTCACATGTTTATTAAACAATGAAGTCCTGATATGTGTATATGAAAAAACCGACTGACAACATAATAGCTATCAAATATTCACTCAAACAAATATTAAAATATGACTGATGCATATACACCAACGTCGACAGGCTAAGGAATTCCAAGTTTTATGAGTTGCTGTTGGTCTTGAAATTATGAATCTGGTGCGTTTACATGCCCGGTACAGTATTGCAGTAGCATGAAAAATTGTTTCAATGGCAATAGCGTAGATAAGTAAAGAGTAAAATGAAAACGGTTTCTCCATTTGCAATGATGGCCGAGTAAACTCGGGTCAATGTACTGTACTCCTGATTGCTATATTTTATTGTTTATTCCTACGCCCAGAATAATACACACATTGAAAAAATATATATATCGAATCCGCACACATAGTACACGGACTGCAAATATTTACAGTTAATTTAAACATTTTAAAACGGTTCCAACATGAAGATTTAAAAATCGATTTCCTTAAGCGCGCCAGAGTTCAAATAAACGTCTACGCGTAGCTTGAAACTTTTTTATTGCGTTAAAAGCGTTGCTCTAGTATTTTTATTCCCAGGTGTATTAATTATAACAATTCTTGTTGTTGATAAGAATGTTACTTGATCGTTGAGATAGATATGCTTGTTTATTTACCTACCTGTATTCTATTAAAATATTTGTTGCCAATACGTTGGTTAACAGTTAATAGTGAAAATTACATACGTGCAATTTTCATCTCACAAGCTCTTCAAACTCACTGTGCACGTTTTATGTCAAAATTGATCTCGTCTTTCTTCACAAATATGAGCATCTAACTTAGCCCCCGAGAACCTCCTTCCTGTGCCCGCCAATCGAGGGTGTAAGAAGTAACCAATGCGTTTCGGATTAATGAAGTGTATTGTATCGTATGCGATATGCCGTAGAAGCGCAGAACAGAAATGGCATTGTGCACGGCCAATGGACCACTGGATGAGGGTACGTGCTCTCAGATTTTATAGGATCAATATACCATTGCGCATGTACCGGCGTTCCTCGAACTCCCCTGCGCCTTTCGGGCGAGTCTCTATGGCGCAAGCTCTGTCCATTGCAGTCCAAGATAGGAAAATGCGTGCTTTTACTCCAACTCCCCGCCTTCCCACCCTTCTACTTTTCTTCCACCTATTTCTTCAAATTTCGCTGTTTCGTAAAATTTATGCAATAATGACGGTTTCCTGATCAGTACTGAACGTTAACAAAAATTCTCAGTAACGTCAAGTTAAGTAGTAACTCTTTGTTATGGAGCACTGTTTCGGAATTGTTACAACTGTACGATGTTTCACATCTCTTCAATAGTTATGTTATAATTATGCATCATGCGGTTATGTAAGTTTCATACTATACTGTGCAAATCTTTTATTTTTAGAAATACAATTTCACATAAAACTTCAAACAACTTCAAACACGTTCATGAAATGTTATTCAGTTTTATTTGTTTCACTTATTTACTATCGGAATAATCTCCTTAAAATATAATTTGCGATTAAATTACATCTTCGTTCTATTCTGTGGGTATTTCTGTTTGTTTTTAAACAGATTAATCCATATACATTAGACTCTCGTATAATGCGATTAATACGTTACACGTTGTAGGAATTTGCGTTATAGGAAATCCTGCCGTACGAGAATATGTTTGGAATAATTATTGCACTGCCAATTTCGTTTCTGTTTTATCAAATTGGACAGTATTTAAAAAATGGATGGTATATATACGAAATTCAATAAAAAAAACTATATTATTAATATACGTAAAAAATTTGGTATTTCATTGAAATTGAAAAAAATGTAATTATACAAATACATGTATTATGTTTCTTAAGATTTTTGATATTAAAAAATGGTTTTACAATCTTGATTATTAGTTACTGTCCGAACTAAATATTAAGTGTCTATACCTGTATCTTTAATTTTTTTTATGACATCAGTCTTGAAACTTGCGGGAACGACCATGTATCAAGTGACAAAATCTTGTCTCGGACCAAGTACAAGTACGCGAGAATCAGACCTCGTATTTTTTTAGAAAATAACAAACGAAGGTTTTTGAGGTGATCAAACCGTATTAAAAAATGATTTTTATAAAAAAGTGCACCAGCCTTCGGAAACACTGCGCCAAGATGAGTATTGGGAGTATGATCTGATAAAAATTAGTCCAACCAATCACGAGGTATACTATCACAAAAGTTTCTGTCATGCTGTAATGAATGGTGGTTTTTATGGTCTGTGGTTATTTCGCCCGCCTCCCTCGAGGCTTTTCAGCTTTTTGACCCTCCCACACACGCCCTCGCTCTTTCTGATCCTCTCACCCGTTTCCCACCCACTCTCTTTCTGATCTCTTTCCTACTCTCTTATTATTCAATTTTCCTCGACATTTCTAATTTTTCGTCGGGACACGTTACGAATATGAATTTAGACATGACTTTACTGTTAACAATTTGCCTGCTAGTATCCGGAATATTACTATCAAGTTACCACATCGGGGTGTTTTCTTTGCCCTCTCTTTCTTTTTCTTCGATTCTCTCTCAACTTCGGCACAGCGTGTCACCGACGTAGTTCGGCTAGAACTCCACTCTACGGTATATACGTCCCTGTCATTCTTTCCGCGGTCGCATTTATCAGGGCACACCAATGAACGGCGGTAGCACGCAATTGTTGGGCCTCCCTTATACACAGGAAAGATAGGGGAGGTGTACTTCGGCCCACCCGTCCGAATTTTTGCTACATAGGTCCCTGTCTTACTTTTCTTCCCTCTGTTGCGGTCGCACTTATTGTTAGTCGAGGAAAACTGGTGTGGAAAGTGAACGGGGCAGGGAGACCCAACTAATGTGTTATCGTTGGTGGCTTCGACCAAGTGCGACCGCGACGGAACGAAGGGATGAGTCAGGAGAATCCATGCAGCGAAAATTCGGACGGGGTGAATATGAAGCCTTCCATATCCCACCTATGTATATAGGGGGGGGGGGGGAGGGGGGAGGGGAGGTGCAAGGAAAGAGAAGCACATATCGCTCATGTGCTGCAACAACGTCATAACACGAAAATCATGGGTTTTCAGGAGATGCATTTGAAGTTTCAATAACGTTGTCATTTTTGGAACCGATAATATCAAAATAACACAATGGAACAATTTGGTCAAGTAACATCTGGTTATGACGTGAACGTGAATTAAGGGCTTAAGTGTATGATTTTCGAGTTATGACGTTGTTGCAGCAAATGAGCGACATGTATAATTATTACATAGTGGCTTTCGAGCAGCACATTAGATTCGCAGTTTCTATAACCGCAATTCCATAATTGTATATGATGGCAGATTTGGGTAGTCACGAAAAAATTTGAAACAGGTGAACGGGGAAATTAATTTTTTTCTATTAGTAAAACTATATCCATTTTCTAATTTTAATACAAATAAGATTAAATTTCCAAATGTGCAAATTCGACCAAACTCCGATGAACGTGGTGTTTTTGCTATTGCTTTTGCCACTTCTTTGTTATTTGATATTAATCCTGTAATCATTTTGTATCGCCACAATTTAATGCAAACATACTGAATGAAAATATTCGACACAGAAATCGTTGAGCATTTTTCATATTAACATTAAAATTACATTAAGCTTCATAAAAAGCGGACCCCCAAGTATATTTAATGTGGTAGTAACGAGATTTATAAATTACGTTAGAAGAAATAATTTTTATAGAAATTTGGTTACTGGAACACAATATCAATAGCCGTTTTATTAAATGGAAAATAAGTAATTTGTACGTGCTCACATTTATTGAATTAACATATTTCATATAAAGAAGTTTCTATTAGTGAGCAACGGCATGTGCTGTAAACTATTATTTTTTTATTATACTCACATACCATTGGGAAACCTTGGATCGAGAAATCATACCAAGCCGTATATTTTGAAATCAATATTGTCAGTGTTTCTGAACATAATGCAAAATAGCTTTTTTTGTGTGACCACAGGAGTTTGGTACCATCTGGCGTTGTATCTGAAAAACGGAAACGCATATCCAATCACATTTGAAGATCAAAATATTATGCAATTGGCAAAGTATCCGAATAAAAAAGCTCAAAATCATATTAAATCGATGTATAGGTTTTTAAATACTCTTAAAATAATAATAAAAGAAACACAATATATTCAATTTTTTCAGATTGAATTATTTTGCTACAGTTCCCAAGATATAAGCATGTAAATTCTTGTATTGCGTTTAAACGCGCTACGAGGATATAATTCTTTTGATAAATTTCGGTGCCCTCTCTGACAGTTATATTACTGATTTTTTTTATTTTTATGGATTATTGAAATCTAAACTTTTTCAAATAGACTTAAAAAATTCTCGTTAAACTAAAGACTGTTCCGAATTTAACATAAAAAAGCAAATCATTATATTTTTCAAAGTCTCGTAATACGAAAGTTGAAATAAAAAATATTTTTCAAATTCAGGTGGCTTAACTCACCTCCCTCCGCAACATATCTCAAAATCAGAAGTTTGACGAATTTAAATGTGCGATTTGTCGTGTGTCGACCATGTATAAATTAAGCAATTTTCTACATAGAGACATACACATTTCAATTTTCTGATCCTATCCAAATTTTCGTAACAACTTCAGGAATTAATTATTAAGATAGTATACTTCAACAATATTCAGGTTGAGGATTATTCACGAAAATTTCCTTAAATCATACATTTGTTATTCGCGGTATTAAAAATCTTATGACAATTTATTTACTCAATACTTGTACTTGGCCCGAGACAAGACCTAGTCTCTTGATATCCGTAAGGATGTTTCGATAAGCGCAGTATTTCTGTGCTAATTATGTATCAACATTCAGGCGTTAAAGGAAGTAACAAATTCTCTTATTTATCGAAGTTTATCGACCTTCCTGTGGTAAACACTGGAAACTTCTTGTGACTTTTCTGTGCATTGTCTTCCGTGAATATTAATCTTCGAGCTCTAAGTCAAATATCTGGCTTTTTAGTCGTCATATTGGGGATTTTTGAAAAATTTCAAGATAAGATAGAGGGTGCGTAAAGCGGTGTCGTCGGTCCTACAAGAGGGGAGTTGGACGTCCCTGGTAATTGGTCTCTTTACCATTCGTCGATAGAAGTTTTTACGCTTCACAAGAAGAAGCTGTCAGAAATCTTTATTCTCGTTACGGTCTAAATGTCGGTTTCGACGAATTCATCAGCTCAGTTTGTTGCGAATGTCGAGAGGTAGCAACAATATTTCCATAGTACGTATTCTGTATATTTTGTGCACGTGGGCTTCACTCAAGGATTAGTCCATTCATGGGAGATTTATGAGGTGTGTAGTTTTGTAAATAATAATAATTGTAATGTTATTGTAAATTCCACGAGCATATGATAGGCGTTTGATTTAGTTTTTCTTTCTGGTAGTGCAGTGGCGCAATTTAATTGAATGAGACCGTCATTGATAGACGTTGAAACGAGTTTAATCGATGTCAAAGTACCCCCGTGTCTGCCTAACGTGATATAAAATAGGAATAGAGTGTTGCTTTTGTTTATATTCGCTACCGTCAAGAAATCGAAGGCTTCAGATTATGTAATCCCATTTTTTAGAATTTTTTAAAATAATTTAAAAAATTTTTTAAGATACTGTAATCTGTTTAATACTGTTTAAGATACTGTATCATATAGTTTTTTATTATAGTGATGTTTAATTTCTAATATTTTTAATTTAGTATCTCTACTATTTCTAATTTAATTTTTAATATTTAACATCCAATTTCTCTTACGTGGCGAGTTTCATGGAAGTTGAGCCTTTGTAAGTATGGCACACTGTCTCCGAACTTTTCTTAGACACGTGCTGGACTGTTATACGACATGGGTAAAGCATACATCATTCTATATCTAACATATGATACATTGCGCAACATATTTATAGGCTTTTGGATAGTTCGATTCTGAAATGGTCTTGAAAAGTTTTTTAGATAATGCCTATTATTAGTCAAATATATTTCTTTGGATGTTTCTGGCTAATGGAAAATGTGAGGATTAAAAGTACATGAACGTAATATATGATATATAACTTCTATAATAGCCACTTGGATAGCCAAGTATTGAATTCGACTACTTTGTTAAACAGTGATATAGAGAGGAAACAAACTTTGAATTCATGATAGTTTTTAATGCGGATGATGTAAGAGGATGCGAGTCGTGATGGGGGTTCGGGGAAGGTTGACCAGAGAGGATAAAAAAAAAGAGGCGAGGGGGTCAAATTGACCACACAGAGTTTGGAAGCTAATGTTTAATATAGCGTGACAGGGATGGAAACGGTGGGTGAAAAACAACATTCTTTAATAAACATCTCGGCTCATGAGCAAATAATCTTTTTCGCAGATCTGTGAAACGGTCAAAAAATTTTCCTTTTGTAGGGCTGCATGCAAAAGTACTAGAACGATATACAAGATTAACACTCTTATATTTTTAATTAATATTGGATAAATGATTAACATTAAAGTCTTCCACAGAAACATCTTGGGAGACCTGTGAAATCTTAAACGTGAGTGAGAACTTCATTTTAAGAAATACTATCTTATCTTTTCTGATTTGATTCAGCGTAGTGTCTTGAGGCAGTGTGTATGAGACTGAGTGCAAAAAGGTCTTGCGATCGATTCAACTAATTTCTTCTCTGTTGCAATTTTTGCCTAATTGATACTCACTGGCGTTATGATTTTGATTGACCATTTTTGCATTGCATAACTATGTCTTCTGGTATTTTTTACAGGTTACTTACTGGTGGCATAAGTACTTACCTGATTTGTGATAGCCTTTTCTGCTTACAGTCTGGAGCTAATAGAACTAATAATAATGGTAACATCATGTTTTTATTTTTTTATCTGGATGTGTGGAATCTGTTTACTTTTACAACATTTAAATCTTTAAAGTTTGATTTTTTTATATTTAATACGACATCCTTAGATTCGAAAGAGGGACCTATGGTTCTTAAGATAAATGAAATTAACTTTTTGTTCTATAGTGTGAAAATAAGAAATCCATGCGATTTTTAGTTGTAACTAATTTGGTTTTACAAAATTTTTTAATATTTTGAATATATAGATAGTGCGATTATTAGCCGTGTCCATGTATGTAGAAATTATTTTTTATTAACACATTATTTAATATATTTATTGTTCTAACCACAGGTTGACTTTCAAGATTAATTGGAAGTGACATTTTTCCGCTGTTTTGTGCATTTGTTGGGATTTAATAATTTTACAACCCGGCCGTTTAAACACCTTTCATCGATTGATTCGTTTGCCTGGCCTTTGTTCACATTGCATTTTGTTATGGATGCGGATAATATCGGGAAAGGCTTATTAACAGGTAAACATTTTTAAAACAGAGGAATTTGTTGAGGTGCTCATGCTCCTCCGAAATGGTCTTTTGCTCGTTTTATTTATTATAGAATGTAATCATTTTTTGGTTGTATCGGGTCACTTACACAATCCTTCAAATTTATTTGACGCCTGGACATTATATTCTGAAACCTTTAGCGACGTACGAGAGTTTGGTTTATTATTTCTTGTAATTAAATGCTTAATTGTTTGTTCTGCTCGGTCTACTCGACATTTTTTAACATGATATTTTTTCAATGGAGCAATTCTATGTTCTGATAGTTGGGACATATAATGCTGATCTCTATTTCTTCTGTAGGTTCTTGAACGTTCTGTGTCTTCTTATTGCCCCGAATTGGTTCCGATTTTGAAAAGAAGTCCTCAACGAGATTTTTCGTCGCTTCGGATAGGTCACCAATCTTCCTGCCAACTTCTTCTCTCGTGAAAGTCGAAGTCGAAATTTTTCTCGTTTATTTACCCCAATTTTCACGTTGTATCATTAATGCCCAACGTTATTATTAATTATTGGTTGTGTACATTTACTCTTCTAATGACTATGAAATTTAGAAGTACAAAGAAACTTGAACAATAAGAAGATCGGTTGCATGTAGAGCGACCCAGCGACTTTGAGCACTCTCATTCGCAGCGGTTTAATTTCGTTGTTTTTCTGCATTTTTACATCGGGTCGATTTATGTTTCTGAAATAATAATTAGAGAAAATGTGTAGATAAAATATAGTTTTTTACCACATATATCCCGTTAATTGGAGTAACGAAAATTATACAGAGGACCGTCTGACATTCGCAATTGTAAGGGATAATGTTTGAAACACAAACGTAAATGCGAGTCGAACAACGACCATATCAAGTGCACGTGAATTATTTATATCTCAATATAAATCGTTAATACTGATCGCGACGTGTCGTTTGCATAGTTTTCAGATGTCTATTGTATTCACTAGTAATTTTGAATTCCATCAGATTTTTGTTACGGTACCCTAGCAAGGCTCCAGGCACTGGATCGTATTCGCTTCATCCAAAGGCAACGCACAATCGTGCAAGCTCTCGAGGAAATCCGGTCTGTGCTGTGTCACGAAACAAGAAACTTACGCATACCCCTTTATTTTGGTGTGCTCCTGTAGCTCAGCGTACTGGGAATACCTTACACATACCCCATCAAACCATCGTACAACGAGCTATTGCATGTCTGTGGCGATTTTACGTATCTACCTGCAATTACATGCACGCTTCTGCCACATATTTTCCCAGACGGTGGCTCATATTATTATGGAGAGACAGGGGGTTGTCTCGGGCTAACAAAGGATTACTGCGTGAAATCTTTTGGAGGGATGAACGTGGAAACATAGTCGGGAATAAGATACACTGCGCTACGGTTCAAAAAACAATAAGCCTACATTCACGTGTGTATTACTATATCATTGTCACTATCATTGTGGATATCGCTAGACCAAGTAATTTATGGCAGGGTAGTGCGGAGTGTACAACCAACTGCAGGTATGCCGCACGACCGGAAAGTGTCGTGGCACGGGTCACCGTAGCGTGTATTTTTTTGATAACCAATATATTTCATAATATCACTTTATCCATGTGGCCATGGTTTTTCCTGATGGAAATGCTGGTAGAATACCTTTGAAGAATGTTACACTGTTTCTAATTAATTTAAAGTGGTCAGACTTCAGTGGAAACACACGCGGAAACGATTTGCAGAAAAGTCAAACGTGTCATCGTAAAATAGAAGTCTTATGAAGGGACATAGCAAGTTTCCCTGTGTACGTTGAAAAGTTGGGTTCTGAGGGAGACCACTGGAAGGATCGAAACTGCTGATATGCGTTGGCAGTCAAAGTTTGAAATGCGACTTACTGAACCTCCCATCTCAGCTATAAATGTGTACGGTTGGAGCCAAGTCTAAACAACTATCGTATGAGGACCCGATTGTGATCCTTCTGCAAAGTGTTTGCCTTTCTGCAGACATATTTTGTTACACATGTATTTCCACTAAAACCTGGCAATTTCAAATTTGTTGAGAATAGTCCGACCTTTTTAGAGGAAATTTCTGCCAGTATTCTGCGAGATTCAACCGCAGAACCATGACTCGTGGGATAAAGTGATACTATGAAATAATTCAGTTACTGAAAAGTACCCTACGCGGTGACCACTATCGCGACACCGATGCTGAGACGTAAGCAGGAAAATATTAAACGACGAACGCTGCATTGATTTCCTTAACCTGGGCTCAACCGTTAATTATGTTGCCCTGCCTCATTATTTTATTGCAGGTTACAATTGTTAGAGAGCGCGCAGTGACCTACACGTGGCACTTGACTTTATGTGGTGCCGTATATTTGGGATCAGTTTTGCACAGTCGGACGAATATGCCATTCCGAGGTCGTTAACTACCATCATCACGCCACCCTGTCGGTTTGTTTTCCGTCCACGGTCGCACTTGTTTCAGACCCACTAACAAGAGCCGGCAGCATGTGGATTTTGGTAGATTTCGCTTATACCCGGGACGGCGGGAGACGACTGCACCCATCTCAATTTTCCCCGCATAAGACTTCTCTTTCCTTCCTTCGCTCCGTCGCGGTCGCACTTGATCGAAATGCACGGCCGAGAGTTGACTTCACACTAGTGCAGCCGTCCCTACGTAAAAACTCAAAATGTGAACCCCTAATTTTTTCAATATACACAAGAAGTGTTTTTCTGCTGCTTTTCATTTACGTTTTTTCAGTTACTAAAGTCATTCACTTACGTTTTTCTTGTTAAAGAAATCATCTGTGGCTATGAACATAGTTTTTCTAAGTATTCTAAGTGTCAAAGGGTCATTTATCTTCAATATCATTTTCCTTATAAGCCACACATCACACCCGTTTACTTTAAATTAATTTTAAGTTTGGCCAAGAAGTTTCAAAGACTACGACTGTAAACCTGTACCACTGTGGCTTTAGTGGTCAGAACCGAAGTACTCTATGGGACATTTTTTTTAATTCGAACCATTATTTTCTTTTCAAATAATAGACTAATGAAGGACAACATAACTCTTTCCAAATCTAGAATTATTCATTTGCCGTATCAGTTAACAATAGTATACTTACGAATTTTGTTAAACTATCGAAACATCAACCATTTTGTGTTCGGTCTATTTTCATCAATATATTTTGTTATTTTATTTAATTAAACTTGGGTCGTAATTCAGTTTACTATTCCCAAACCTTCACTAGCGCTGTTAATAATTAAGAACCCCTAGTACAGTCGCGAAGACTGAGTGTCCAGAAATGAAATTATAAAAACGGCCACGCCTAGATATAACAGTATCCATCGCAAGCAGCAAACGTGAATTGTTTAGTAAAATCATTTTTTCACAGAAAGTAGGTTTCCACGTTTTTTGACGATAAGTCATAGTCGTTACTAACTTTATTCACGTACAGTGGTGTTTTCCACGGATTAACTTATCCAACAATAGCCTTGTGACCATCATTCTTCTTAAATTTTTTACCTTCACCGAACAACAGAAATATTTCACATCTACGCATTCGTAAACAACCGGACCGTTTGAACGCCACTTACCACTAATAAATAATAAATGGATGTTGCTGATTAAAGGGTTGCATTTCAGAACCACGTGTCAGGAAGTAATAATTGAGTACGGGAAATTAAGGGTAGCCTTAGTTTAACTCTTTCTGTTAGCAACGAAGCAATAAAGTTTTCATGGAAACCTGTTGTACCCGTACATGAAAGGCTACCACAAGATCAGCGATTATGGCTGATACAACAAAATTTGGTACAAGTTTATAGGTATACTCTATTTGCTAAAATGTGGAGTGAATTATCCTAGCTACGATTTATTTATAATCATATCGTAACTGGACATTGTTAGTTTATTACAGTCAGTTGTTTAAATGTATCCCTAAGTTCAATACATAATTTATTTATTACGCTGGATGTAAGTGTTTGAATAAAAAAAGTTATTGTGCATAATAGAAACTTTCCTAGTTTTTAACTTAATGCACTACAACCTAAAACAGCGAACAATAAATTATTGTGTATCAAAAATAGAAGCCCGATGGACAAATCAGGGGACAAAATACTATTAGGTCTACCTTCCTTTGTTAAATGGGATGCAACTCGGATGTACGCTGTACATTTTTGTATAATAGTTACCTAGTTTTCTTCAATAACCGATTAATCATTAATCATGATTTAACAAAGTATGGTGGCATGTACTATTGGTTTGGCAATGATTGCGGATTTTCTCGATGGAAGTGTTATTTAAAATCCGCAATCAGTTAGTTGCCAACCCAATACAATTCATATTTCATGAACATTTCGGAGGCTGTGCTAAGTATACCTTGTATACTTACCCTCTCAGAAGGGTTAAACTTTAATTGGAATTCACGAAGAATTAGAGGCCAATAAACAAAATCTGAAATCAAATTTGGTATCGATCGAATAGTTCATCTTTGTCGCCCTCTGTTGTTTTCATGTCTTTGTGACTTTCGGAAACGCCTACCATAACTTCTGCGGATGAAGCAGAATTTCAAAAAAGAAAATAAGGCTTTTTATACAATATGAAAATACAATGCGACGACTTTTTCTTCCGAATATGTTGAAACACCATCGTGCCGTGTATGTACCTCTATCTGTACGAGAATGCGTTCATATCCATGTACTTTTATGACCAACGAAAGAAACGATCTACCGTACACGCAGTTATATAAACTGAACTTTTTCAGTTCAGCGGGTATAAAACGAATACCTGAGTGTACTTTCTACACGTACGTTCTAGAAATTCAATAGACCGCATTTGTTTAACTTTCCCGCATAATCCGTCACCCCAGGGCACATTACTTGTTCCAGATAATTTAAAGATCATCTTTGAAATACGACGAAGAAAACGTTCTGTGGAGATTTGAAAGACCGAGATAACGGAAAAAAATTACCCTTCGTATTTAAAAAGGCACTGCAATACATTGGACCCATAGAAAGCATACCTTCCAGAGCCTTCGCATAAATTGTTTTCATTCAATACGATGGTGCCTTCCCGACTCATTCGGAATAGAATTGGAAACTCAGAATACGTAACCGTGACTTATATCGTGTTTCTTTCGGAATTTTTCAGAAAAATTCATCACCAGTAATTTTACACTGTCAATAACGCGGGTAAGAACGCATCTTTATGCATCAGAGGAAGCAAATCGTAGACTCATTAATTCAAGCAAATCACCATAATGTTGTTGATTTCACTCTTTCAGTATTGCAAAGCTCCATCAATGTAATATGAGTGGTTATAAAATTATGAATGTCTTCACCTTCTTAGGTACCTTAAAAGCGTATTAACCAAAACGATTACTGCCGTTAAAAAGAGTCGCAAACTTTTATCTTACCGATCTTTTGGAATATTCTGTGAATTTTGTCTTTCTATGATATCGAGGAAAAACATAAATTCCTCGTTCATTTAGAAAGTAGGAAAATTAAACAAAATTGAGCAAAATTCTATAGTCTCTCGTCATTTTTCTTACAATTAGTATGTTCTATCGTGTGCTTAAAACTATCATTTATCATCACTCTTTGAGCCCTTGGCGAATGGGCGTTACGTATCTTATCGTGGTCGTCAATAACGAAATGCTTTCGTACACACGTTACCACCCCATTAGGATCTTTACCTCTTAAGGGCGCGAAGGCTGTTGAAAATTCTCTCCCACTGTCTCATCGAACGCAACAATTTCGAGCTCATCCGCAGTATTATGAAAACGTCAAGAGGCTGAAGGGCACACGAGAGATCGGAAAGGGCAGGGCAGGTGGAAATGGAAAAGATGCGACGGAAGAAAGAAATAACAGAAGCCAGATAACTGTGTCCAGTACATCCGCATCGTATAGACCTCATTTCTATTGTATAATTTCAACAGTGAGAAAAACAGCGAAGGTGGTCGGGAGGGGTAGGCAGGGGTGAGTGAGTGCGTATAAAGGGGAGGTTTTTCGGGTAGCGTAGGACACCTACACTTTTTCGCTGCCACCACGCGGCTCGTCGTCGTCCTGGACCTTGTTCAGCACCCTCTGACGAGTCGGCCTCGCATCGCCCAGTGTCAGTATCGACTGGGATACCTCGTGGAGGAAACAGCGACGAGGAAGGACAGAGGGTGGTAGGCGAGATGCTGAACGCGCAGGTGGAAGAGAAAGGGAATAGTAGACTGAAGTAAGAGGGTAGATAGGGCGGCTCGTCGAATCTCGGCAACCATCGTGCCCAGTGCCGTAACACAATTATGTTATCCCGATAATTTAAAATGTTCGAACAAGTTTTCTTGTTTAAAGGTTATGTTATACGTTAAGCAGATAACACACTAGTCGTTTCCTGTTAGAATTCCTGTATGTCCAGAGTTCAAAGGGCGAAAATGCGGTATTATAACCGGATTCATTTGTTTATTTTCATCGAAAGTATTACAACGAACATGAGTTAATTAACGATTGGGTTAAGATGGTGGCACTGCTCGAATATCCCGATTTTCATGAATTTGATACATCTTAGGTTAGTATCGTGGTCCCAATGAAGAGGTAACCAAGCTTACATCCCTGTCGGTACGTCGCCGCCTCGAGGTTTCCACATGGTCTCGCGTTCCGTTAGGGTTGACTCGCGCAAGCTCGGGGATTCTCGAAAATTTTCGGAACCGGTCCTATCGGTGCTGCCACATGGCCGCGCGCCGTGTTTTGCGGGTTTCCCGAGCTTTCAGGGGCGGCACCTGGTTGGTGGGGGAACGTTGATATACGATACGAGGGTGAGTGGGTAAGCGGGAGGGTGGAAGAGCGTGGCAGTTAGGTGCAGGGGTGGTGGCGTCGGCGGCGACGGCGGCTCGGGTACGTTCGGCCGACTTCGCAAGTCATCGCCAACGTCTCGCGTCGGGGCTTCCACATGGGTTGGTATTGGCTCCCGGGGCGCAGGGTAGCTTGTGCGGTGGGAAGAGAGAAACAGTAGAGGAGCGAGGGAGGGAGAGAGAAACAGCAGACGAATAGGAGAGGGAGTAGAAACCATGGGGAGGGAGAATGCGCAAGTGAGAAAGAGTAAGAGGGCGAGACACGGCTTGCCACAACACACCCCTCTACCCCCTCGAAACGGGCAGAGCGTCAGTGCTAAGGTGGGTTGCTCGGTCGGAACATTGGCAGAGAGAGAGAGAGAGATACACGTCCTGGGAGTGCCTGCTGCACTGGCACGACTCCCTGGTGCAGGACCAGCCGCGGCGCAAAGATCGGGAGAACTTGCGCACAGATAGTGAGTGACTGACTGGCACGCGTAAATACGCATACAGTGGGCACAAAATAAATTCGTTTACGGTGACGGGGTCAGCTGCTAGTGGTACGCGAGAAAACTAAACTTCGCGCAATTTCTCGTAAACATAAGATCGCCGAACGTGTCTCGGATTCCAAAAATGCAGAAGAAGTGAAAGACAGCACGGCTATCGAAGTGGCGGTATATCCCGAAAAATAAACAAGGTAGATCGAAAGGATGGTCGGGGTCATGGAAGAATTCGTGCAGCATCCAACGTTGATCGGTATACTCAGCAGGGCTGAGATAGCGGCATTTCGTTCAGTCGGGTAGACGTGGATACACCAAGGAGAGAGAGAGAGAGAGAGAGAGAGAGAGTGAGTGAGAGAGGGAGAGAGAGAGACAGAAAAGTTAAAGGAGAGGGAGAAAGGTGTGTCGAGGAGAGTCGAAAGTCAGTAGGAGGTCAGCGTGGCTTCAAGGTGGCTGACGATGTGGCCAATGGTGATGGTAGTGGCGGCAGTAGTGGTGTAGTGGTGGGTGCTCTCTAGGTGAATGATCGTCGTCGGCCTCGTGGAAGAGGCGGCCGCCGCTTATGCAGGCTGCCGCGCGTGCCGCATCATCGCTCGCGAATAATCGTAATTCGCGGTGGATAGAAAGAAACGCGACTGAAAGGGAACGAAGACCGAACGAAATAGAAGGAAGAGCAAGGAAGTCGTCGTCGCGATTGGTACCGGCGTTACGGATGGTCTTCGGGTAGTATTTGTCGCATCGTGCAATGTGGAACTTCGAAACGAAACTATACGAAACGGAAGACCGCATTCGTCGAGTTTGAGGCTGCCAGGAGCCGCTGGATCCCGCCCGATATGGCTAGTTGGATCACGCTGTCGGATTTCTATCGGAGAACCATGGCGAAGGAGTCCAGGAGAAAGACGACGATGGGATCGCTAAAAAGTTTGAGTATGGCCAGGATAATGATTTCGACGACGACGACGACGGCGGCGACGACGACGATGACGACGACGACGACAACGACGTTAAATTTAACGACAACCTCGACTACGAGGACCAGGAGCGTGCCACGGCCGAGGAAAGCAACGTCCACGATAAGCCTGTCGATGATTCCAGTAGTTGTTGGGGTTGGAGGTATTGCAGTGGCCAGCTCCTACCTTGGCTCGTCGAAACCCTGGTAGCGGAGGCAACGGTGTTACGTGTCTCACAATTCATTGTTAAAAGTAGTGCTGTTCTTGTGTCGTCCGAATCTCTTCGCGGGAGCTATTTCTATCTGTATATCGGTGGTGCGTCTGGTGGGTGATAGTGTGTTGGTGCGCCGTCTACCGATTCCTCGTGCCACGGGTTACTACCGCCGGCCGGCCGGCCGGTCGTTCCCTCCTCTCGATACGTGTACCCGCAGTGCGGTCGACTACCGGCCGCCGCCTACGGAGCCGATTGTCCGCGTGCGGTGACGCTCCTCGGTAACGGTCGTCGGTGACGGTTTCCGGCGACCACGACGGTGACGCGTCCGGTTTCACGCGTGACGGTTAAGACGACGACCTACGTGACGACGACTTCGATTACGGCTACGACCACAACAACGACAACGAAAACGACAACGACGACAACGACGACGACGACGACGACGACGACGACGACGACGACGGCAAGGAGGACGGAGACAACGACGACGACGAGGACCGGGACGAGGACGACGAGGACGAGGACGAGGACGACGACGAGGACGGGGACAAGAACGAGGACGAGGACGAGGACAACGACGACAACGACGACGAAGACGAAGACGAAGGCGAAAACGAAGACGAAGACCAAGACGACGACGACGACGACGACGACGTACGTGACGTGGGGGATATGTGTGGGCGCGCCACGTCGACGCGGCGAGGACTGGGGACTGCTGCGGGTAAATCGGCACGGCGCACCAAGTCCTCGTGCTCCGTACATAGGACGTCCGGAATACGGTAGCTCGTCCTTCAACGATACTCCTCATCGACGCCCGCGGGCAATGTGCCCACCCACCGGGATAGCAACGTGAGTTCCTTTTATATACTCTTTATTATTCTCCGAATTCTCTCTGTCGAGATCACTGAATCTCATTATCCCACCGAACGTTGGATACTCCTCTGTCGTGGGGTATTTTGTTATTCGTATCTCCCTGTGTTTACTTCATTTTATTATTGGCCGTACGACGTTCAAGATTTCGTCGGAATAAAGTGGATTTCTTTGGGATCCTCATGGTATACGTTAAAGTGTATTGCCAGATCCACGCGAAACATTATTAAATTGGTTGATTAATGTGCATGTTCTGCGTCCGACAATTTTCCGATATTCGTTCTCCTCGTGATTGGTTAAAGATGAATGTGGTAACTATATATAGATATGTGTACATCGTTCAACTTTATACGAGCAATCGTTCCCTCTGTTTTGGTTTACTCTCAATGTTTTGTTCAAGGTTATTGTACATACCTTTGAAATGGTTTGTGTTCTCACGACTCACGGCGTATTTCGTTACTGACTACTGATTACTGTCACAGCATACAAAAATTTCAAACAAGTCTTTCGTTGAATCCCCAATTCAATAAATGCAAAAATGTTACAAACTTTTAATAAAAGCGTAATTAGTTCAGCAGAAGAGATATATCGAAGAGCCTAATCTTCGTTAGGTATCACACGATTGTTCAAGTATTTTTTACAGACTGAAACTTTAAAACAACTTTTCTCGCTTAACAATCAAATAATCGCATTGTTCGTTTTTCCGCAAGGGCCTTGCTTTCAGAGTTTTCTTACTAACAATGTGTGCGCGCGAACAACGATTGCTTTGTAACGTGAATCTTGAAAGCGTTTAGAACTTGAAGCACGGCAAGAGAATTTCCTGAGAAAAAATCAAAATTAAAAAACCGAATGCAATATTTTTAAATTAAGAAGATGTCTAAAGTGACGGATTATAACCGTTCGCTCGTTTAGAAAAAAAGTCGATAATGCTGGATACACGCGGATTATAAACGATAAACAACCAATGTAACCTAAAGGGGCTTGAATGTTCCAATGACGAAAAAATTGTCTAACGTCCATGAAACACGTGCATAATACGATAATTAGATCTTCGTACGATAATAATTCAATCTTTAATTTATGTTGACATTAATTTTCAATTATTCTTGCCGGAGAGCGGTGCAAAATGTCATCATACCTTCTTACCAGAACAAGTCAAGCCGAGAGACTCCTGTAGTTAAATACGTGCTGAACATATTCCTTCGCGACAGTCGCGTCTTTACTCATCGCCAGTTCGACGGATGAATTGCCTTTTCGTTCGAACTTTTACCGAGAAAAGCCAACCGAAAGCTCCTACAGAGTCGCGCGAAGCGTCACGTCGGAGTGCTTTCAAGGGTTGCCGTGGTCCTGGGCGTAGTCCTCTACTTTCTCCACCTCCACCCTCTTCCCATTACCATCGCTGCTATTCTATTTTTTCTGCGATTTAATTTTTTCAAGGTACAGATCAATTCTACTAACCTCTTATTTGTTCTTCTTGCACAACGAAAATTTATTTTTATTAACCCTCATACGACCCTAGGACGGTTTTCCACACAGTGACAAAAGGCAACAGCTGTATTTATAAGCTATTAGATTATTACAAAGAAATTTCGTGTAGTTATTTAAATCGTGAAACTACGCCCAAAAACAATTTTGTGATATCCGTGTACGTGATAGTTACATGGAATGGTTTAATAAATTACAAACGCGGTCATCTGGCGAAATTCGCCTTACATAATGTAGGACAATAAATGAATGTGGGGTGAATATCAGAATGTCATTTCCAAAAAATCAAATAATTCATCAGCTCGTCCGAGTAATCGCCACATTTTTGAAAATAAATACAATTTTTTCATGCTGTTTGGTATTTAATGAACCGCATTCCGATTGCTATGCAATACCAAAGAAAAATATTTTTCTATTTAAATAAGTGTGATTACATCCATATTCGGTTGATCTATTCCAAGCGGCCCATGGTATATATGTGTGCATTACCCTTACAAGTACACACAATTAAGCGGACGCTAATTACTTAGTTCCATACAAGGAAATTGCTTTATAGCGTACTAATGATTTTAGTGTTTATTTTATGCATGCACAAAAGTAAAAGGTGGTTAATGTAGGCGAGCATTGTGCCGAAAAGTGTTAACTGGCTTATAGTTGTAACGTCCGAAGGAGATTAATACATATAATGTTTGAATAAGCTGAATACTTCGTTGAAATAATTATTTCTCTGGGGTAGTTCATTTGAGCAATAAGACACCCATAAGGGTCTAATGAAAAAAAGGATGTCATTTTTCGAATGTGTATGAATACAGTAATTGGACTGAAAAATTTCAAGCGAGACGCAGTACAGGGTGTCTAAAGAAAACCTTTACCTTTAATTATTAACTTGACGTAACACGTTTTCAGATCTGATCTAATTCGCAATAAAAACTTCTCATTATACCTTTCTCCTATTATTTATTTCTTCGCTACGGTGTTAACAAATTTAGTTCCTCTTCGGGGGAGTTAAATCACGTCAAAGACGTTAATTGGGTACAACAAAATACGAACAAGTGACATTTTACATAGTACAGATTTTCAACGCGCCGACACTTTGACTTTTTTCTTTCGCATTTCAGCAAGAAAAGAAAAATTAACAGGATGAAATAACATCCGCGAATGAATGAGCTATGTAATCGCCATGGAAAGAACAAAATTCTCATATCCTATTTCTCCTTTACAATAGGAAATAAGTTCTTTCGGTTCATGATAAACACCTAGGCAGATTCTTCCACGATTTAACAAAAATTTGAAACTAACGCAGACACGTTTGTTTTATTAACGTACGATAGTAATAATATATTTGATTAAAACGACATGAAACAGTCGATTACAATTGCAGCTGACAAAAGCTGAGCCAAAGGCCGTGTAGGGTGCCATGCGCCTTGATATCGGGCACGTTAACACGAAATAACAATTTAAAAATCTGACGAACAATTGAATGAAATTTGAGTAATCGTTATTTTTTAAACCTTCCGGTACTTTTCTCAGTAAAAACATGCAGTGTGTCTTCGCTTTACAAAAAGTAATAATAAATTAATTTGTTTTTGAAAGGTTTATAAATGTTAATTAATCGGCGTTGCCAGTAATCAATTCTTTACAAACGTGCACAGTCGCGCGCTCACGTTAAAATAATGAAATTTGATATTTCCCTTGATATTGCTATTAACCCTACTTTAGCCGCGTCGATGTTTGTTACGTGGTTAGTCGCGTGGGGGACACCTGTCACCCATCACTAAATTATTGGTTAAAGGTAAAAATAATCAGCATTTATCACTTTTTGTCATTATTAAACATTAATATTTATATGTGTAGATAATGAATGTATTCGTTTGCAAATTTATGATTAGAATAATACAATAGAAATAGCATAAACTGTTTGTAATTTATAAAAAAATGTTTTGTTCGGTTCACATAGCACTAACCGAGAGGTAGTAGAGATATCGGAGGCCTAAATTGCATGAGATAAGAGTAATCTAATTTTAAAATGGACTGTTTGACACCTGTCCTCCACGCGACTAACGCCGGGTTAAAAAAGAAGTCATATGGTGTTTAAAGAACAGCTGATTCAGTTACGTACTTCCTGCTTTTCCGTAGACATTTCCGACATTATTACGTAGTATGTTTTCCAGTTCATTTATTTAATTGTCGTCATTGTTCCATTTCCTTTTTTTTTATTAAACTTTTATTGAATTTGTTTATTACCATTTTATGTCAAACTAAATATATCAAATGCGGAAAGTACTTTGCCACGTTTTGACAGAAAAACACATCTTTTTCTTTAATTAATAATGTATTATCTTTTTTAACTTTGTTCATTGCTGTAATTTTAATTTTTGTGTAAATGGGGTATCTCATTTTAACTTTTACAAAATTGAGTTTCACACTGGAATTTAAGAAACAGAGCACACGAATAATTGGCCGAGTTAATTAAATCAAATTTTTCCCGAGCGAATACATAATTTGGTAGAAATAAAATAAATTGCCGACTGAAATAATCATGTAAAACTTTGATTGTTCCTCTATTGTTTTAAACATTAGTTACAGATGGTCGTATTATAAACATAAAGTCTCTTATTTTTCCATTGACCTAGTAACGCACCTACCGTAAAACGCACCGTGAAAGAAATCAGCTGATCTTTCGTAGCCTATGCATCGTGATTGCATTAACCCATTAGTGCATTTTTCCGTTTTAGTTCGACTCAGATAGGCAAAAGACGTATATTTTCTATATATCATATTGCACCAACTTTTATACGTTTCTCTGTAGCGTATTGCATTGTCTCTGTATTGTTATCGTCTATGTTTCAGAAATTAAGTTTTGACAATTTGTTTTTCCCAAGCGAAGTTTTCGTTATGAAATGAATCTGTATTCCTATTCGGCAATCCTCTTATGTCACGAGCAACGTAACGAAATTGGAACCGAATTTAGTTACTTTACGAGTAACGTAACTAAACCGTCTCAACGTTAGTTTCGTTAACTAAACTCGGTTTCCACTTTCGTCCTTTATCTATTTCCCCGCCTAATTCCCTAATAGGCACTTTCGTTTGTTAGTTTACCGTGATTATTTTTCATTAGATATGTGAGCAGGTTTTTATGAAGTTTGTATATCCTCATATCTTGATAAATAAATAATTGTATTGTAAATTGTAAAATAAACATTCCTGAAATACGAATGGAGATATTTAATTAAAGGTGTTTGCGATTGTATACTGTTGAAAATAATCCAGAAACTTCTTTACATTTTATCATTTTCGCCTTCGAGACAATAATCGGATATATAATAAATTAATGCGTTCATGTAATGGACTCATTTTAACGTGTGTTTTAAAAAGATGATTGGGTTCGAATTTCAGATCGATAAAATTGTAAAGGTTGCTCAGAGTCTTCACAGTTTGTTGCGAAAAATGCGTCGACTGATTAAAATTATTGAAGAAAACCAAAAGTGGTATCCAAGTGAAAGAAAAACTCTCCTTAAATAATTTTAAAGTATTTTAGTCATTGCGTAAAACATAAGATTTAATACAGTTTTTCTTTATTTGTCTGTGTAACATTAAGTTATTCGTATTCATTGGATGTATCAAGAAATTACCCCAGGCATACCCCATTATTGTCCCACAGTTTAGATTTGTACCGAATTACAGTCTAATTCTAATAATAGAAAATGCTATGATTCCATTAAAGATAATAAAAACTCCTTTCGTATCTTCCCGAATGAGTAATAGAGACGAGAAATCTTTGACTGTTCGGAATTGCGCCTGTCATTGATCAGTTCTTATCTAAAACAGTTTTCTGAGAAATTCAATCCCTGGTATTTCTTGTCGACTTTTACATGATACATACATGCATACATCCTCTGTATGCACGTACCTACATATGTATGCAAGTACATAGTACAGTATCCGTATAGTCTTATCTTCTTACAATAATTGTATTTACCCGTTTTGCGCATACACAACGTAATTTATTACGTGCATTAATTTCTGTGTATTATAAAAATCAAAATGGTCAATTCTACCTTGTAAATGTATTACACATCTATATGTAATAGGTATAGGGTTTATTGTCTGCGGTTGGTAATACTCGTATGATTTTATTATTTTTAATGATCATAACGAGGTAAGCCAAAGTTTTCCATTAGTGCAAAACACAAAACAGTTAACATTCGTGCAGTTTTATATTATGTTGCGTACGCGTCGTAATGCGCGCAGAGTCAAAAGAGGTTTAGAAGAATGGCTGCGACCAAAGATTTACGTCGAGAGTATTTTTTTATGCGTTTGGTGCACGTTCCATTAAATAACGAGTTGGGGCTCAAGTTTATAAATGCCGTCACCAATGAAACAAATCCGTTCACATTCCACCGACGACTCTGTTTTTTCCTCTCTCACTTTCCATCGACGTGTGCCATTCAACGATGGTAACTGCAGTTGCGTGAATACGGAATATTGTTCGAAGCTGTTTGTCGGTAGATGATATCAATTCCATTCGATTATTTTGAAAAACAACTTTCCGCGTACAAAAGGAAGCATACTTCCTAGAAGCGATGATGAAAAAACACCACTAGTATAGATTTCCATTCCAAAAGTGACAACGATTGCGTTGTCCTTTCGTGTATATTGTTTTCAATACTTTATAAACTTCATTCAGGATCAAGGTTGCGCAGAGGTTCGACAGCTGGTGATGATCGATGATCTATGCACAGATGCGCGAATAAAAAGACGTGTAGGGGGTTCTGTTTCGTTCTCGCCGCGACGTTTCCGGTTAAGGTCTGACACTTCCGATACGTCAAACGAAGTCAGTTTTCCATGGAAATGTGGTCGAATGGTCGAAACCTGCCGTCGTGATATATTTCCGGTGCAGTTCCGATTCGATATCATTTTATCGGTGCATCTATGATTAAACCACTCCACCCTGCTATGTTACTCTTCAATTTTCGATGAAATATTGGTTTTCATAAATCGTTATTATCGCTTATCTCCAGTGCAAAGTACTTCGGGTCGTCGTTTCTTCCAATTTGATATCGTAACAGGGTGCAGCATTCTAATACTTTTACGTATCTTACTTCTGTGACTAGAACTAGTATAATTTCACGAGGTATTGGTGCACGACAATGCTGAATTCTTCGTAGCGTTATGAGAATGTTGCCATTGTCATGCACGATTTACAACATCAAAGAGAAATGCTGTTCCGAAGTAGTTTATTGCACTACCAGTTCGTTGCCTTGCCGGTGATTTTTCTATCCTCTCTTTCTTTCCTTCCGTTTATCCCTCAGCCTTCGATTGCGCTGTCACCAACTTTGCGCGGTTTAGTCACCTCTTCCTCCGCGGCATACGCCCCCTCTTTCGTTCCTCCGCTCGCACTTTAATTAGACACGTAATCAAGAGTTGGGAACATGCGCGATTGTGCGCACAAAACAATAGTGCATTAAGTTTTTTATGTGACAATAAGTATTGTAATCAATTCAGCAGTACCGTTCAAAATGAATAAAACCAGACAATAATTGAAGAATGAATGAAATACCCAATAAATACTATGCCCAACATATTATAAGGAATTGAATAAAAATATGTATATGATATTACTGAAGTGATGATAATAGAAATATTGTAACTGTCACGTATGCATCCATCGAGCAGAATTTTTCGACCCTTGGAATTTTACTTGGCGACAAGAAGGATTTTTTGCCATTTCTGTAAATGTGGGACTTTACGACATCCTCTCTCTCTCTCTTTCTCCCTTTGGACCACCGGAATTGGGCCGCCGAACCTCCACACGTTTCCTCCAACTTTTCCAACCCCCACTTCAATGCGACCTATATAAAACGAGGTTTAGACGGCCTCGTTAGCATTAGTATTTCGACTTTTGGGCATACAAATGATATTGAGCCAAGTTCACTTTTGAACAACCTTTTACCTTAGAAGAGTTACCATTTTTTTATTGGATCATAACTCTTAGTGATTGTCCCCCCGCAATACTCAGATGCAAGGATCAACTTATTTTTCAGCACAAATGGGTAATCCCAAAAGTACTACTATAATTCGCTAATTGTCGCTGCCTCAGAGGACACCAAAATCTATTAGTACGTTTTATTAATTTCAATCTTTTGCTCTTTTATCATACGAAACACTAAACAGTCTTGTAAATCAATTGAAACCCATTCCATTGAAAATCTATTATCGTGAATATTGTTACGTTGCGGCTTGTTTTTAATTTGAATGGTATTCGATTTGAAATCGACTATAGAATCTTGGGATTTAGCCCAGGTCCTTTACAATGTGGAAGCAAATAAGGAAAAATGAAAGTTGAGGGTGATTGGTCTAATGAAACTTACTTTGTTTGAATTAATTTGACAAAAATAACAATAAACATATTCAATAAACGTTGATCGTGAGTACAAACACAGAGAGAATAAAAGTGCAGTTTTACAAAAAGTTGTCGAATCTTAGAAGTTAAATTTCGGTGATCGTAGCGGTATTTTGCAATCTTTCTACGGCTACGGCCACAGGAGCGCAGACAGGGATAGAAAGGTTTTCGAGAGTAGTGATATGAATAAAGGAGTCCAGAGGTACGGTGGAGAGATCCTTTAAAAGATTGGAAACATTTATTTTATAGGATTCCACATGAAATACAATTAAAGATGGGGTTGTTAAAGAAAATGGTTTGTCGGTCGAATTAGGTGTATTTCGAATTGGCGGAGGAACGGTTGTTTAGGGATCTGGAGTGTGGCTGTTTCGCTTATTATTTAAGTTAAATTTTCTGTTAGCGTTTTGGTGTATTTTCCCAGGTTAGCCTCCGAACCTTTTCGTCGGTTGCGGGCGTTGCTGGCAGTCGGCGGGGGGTTCGGCTTGGGGGCCACGAGCTTCCTGAATGCTTCTAAGGTGCAGCTCGGATCGCTGGCGTACCGGGGATTTTCCGCAAGGAATTTCGCGTACTTTAATGCCACTGCGGTATTTTCTCTGGATACAAGATCGCGATGACAGGTGATTATGACTATGCATGAAATGAACAAGAGTTGATCGCGAGAAAGATGAAATTATTGGATGTGTGTGTGTGTGTGTGAGAGAGAGAGAGAGAGAATGAGAGAAAGTAGTAAAGAAAAAAGCAGGAAAGAAAAAGAGAAGATTCGATGATTAAAAGAAAAGTTTAGAAAAGGGAAATCAATTCTTCCAATCTTTGGAGCGTTAAAGCGTGGATAAAGAGACAAGGTCTTGTCTCGGGCCAAGTACAAGTACGCCAGGCTAGACCTTCTATTTTTTCCGGAAAGAATGAACGGGGGTTTTTATTATTATCATGTAAAACTCGAATTCAACTTTGTTCAATTTAAGCTTTCTTTTACCGAGGAACGTCTTACAAATAATTCACATCTCGGGAACCCGACTACTTTCATTGTTACCGTCTATTTCGAGAAAGGACTATCTTTGTGTAATTTTAGTTAATAAAGTTAATAGCTTTCTAACTCCGAAGAGTTTCTACCTTCAAACGGGAATCCAATACAATTTTATTGCTTTACCGTAGTGGGTAGGATCTTCCAGCCAACGCGACAACCTAAGCGTGCTCGACATCGCTAATGCGACAATTCTGCAAGTCACATCGCAGAAACGTTGTTATTAACACTTTGCCGTCGGGGTATTTTTTGCGCGTCTTATATCTGTCGCAGGCAAAACCCGAGCATGATTTCCGCAACATGCCGAAACGCCTTCCATTGCCCGTGGCGTCGCGATGTTAGAATGGGAGAGGGTGAGCGTGAGTCATACGATTCACGTCCTGATACGTCTCCCGCTGTCGAGCGTCAGTCTGACTCGGACGTAGGTCTACGTCTCCCGCCGACAAAGTATTAGCTGAGACGGTGCCCCTACAGATTGGTCTAGCTTAAGGCAGTACATCAGGCATGTCTAACCGCGGAGACGCACTCTCTTCACGCGGTTTCGGTACCCTCGCCCGTCAGTTTTATACACGCCTTACGAATGAAAAGAAGGACAGCGCTATACCTGTCTCACTCTTAGACGCACGTCGAGTGTCATGGTAGGGGTAGGTCGAGAGGAGGCTGATGCCTTGTGCTTGCACGCCGTACAGACGATAGGTAGGCCTGCAGTACGTACACCATAGTAGAGGCAGCGCACCCTTTGATGCTTCCCTTGGGCCCTTTACTGTACCTCAAACTTGACGCGGTCGTTGCACCAATATGTTCTTACCACCAGTCCGAGGTTTATTATTATATTGTGCTCCAATAAAGTCAATCTATTTCATAATCTTAACCTCTCGAAGGCCTCCATTTAGGAAACTTGGACAGGCTCGTAAGATTACACAAAAAGAATTGAAGTACTATACAATTCCGCGCACTAACATGTGTGCTGCCGGGTCTTCTTCCATGTGCCTTCGTCAAGTGAGAGCGCGATGAACTGAAGGAAGGGAAGAGGGAGTGACTCATGCCGCGAGAGTGGGGCGAAAAAAATGAAGGATGTCGTCTCGCTGTCATCCCTATTTTATGCCTCGTTTACACGATGGTTAGTACTTATCATTAGCACTTGTCACTCGTGCTTATGCCTTCCTTGTAAACGGAGAATAGTAGTATTAAGCATTAGTAAATCCGAGAGTGCGAGTGAATAGAAACTCGTTCTATTTACTAACGACAAGTACGTAAGTACTTCCTGCACGACCATATTTTACTCGCGGCAACACTTGCATTTTGTGACCGCATGATGATAGTATTAATGTTTAATATTACACTATATACTAATACTATACACTGCGTTGGCAACACAAGTGTTGTTGTACAAGTTGTGCTGTATGTGTGAACGCTTAGTGCTTAGTGGACAGTGCGAGTAAGAAGTACGAATAATACGTATTAAGCATTGTGTAAGCTGGGCATTACGCAGTTAGAGAAGGCCCATCGAGAAGCTCGTGCTGCTAGTTCTTGTCCGTGTGTCTTGAACCGAGCGAACAAGGCAGAGCGGTTCACTGGAAGGACTGGGACGTTGACCATTGGGTGGAGAACTAGCCAAAGGTAGAATGAGAGAACTACTCAAAGACAGAATGAGAAACGAAAGCAAAGAAAGAGAGGGCAGGGCATCGCCGAATAAGCAACATACTGCCAGTACGAGTAATTACCGCGGGACGACATTTCTGTTCGTCGTTGTATTCAATTGAGAAATCGCGTACATCAGGGCTGTCTAACCATGGGGAAACGCACTCTCCTCGGGTGGTTTCGGTACACCCACCCATCAGCTTAATACACGATGTACGAACGAAAATAAGGACGGCGGTATGCCTGTCTCGCTCTTATAGGTACATCGAGAGTTATGATGGGGGTAGGTCGAGTGGAGGCGGATGACTCATGCTTGCACGACGTGCAGGCGATAGACGGGCCTGGCGTACGTGGTCTGTCCAATAAGTTTCCCGGACTGAGTTTTTCCTGCCAATGGGAAGGGCCGGAATGCATTCTCTATGGGTGGAATAGGTGCTGCGGGTGGAGGGGTGTCGCGGGTCCTAGAAATTTCGACTCACTTGCCTCCGAGTCTATAAAGTGTTTTCATCTCAGCTGAAGTGAAGGTGGTTTTTGTGCTCGGGTCGAGAGTCGGGATGCACCGAACGATCGCGCAGCGGTGCGCAATCAAACTTTTGTGTTAAGTTAAACAAATCCGCCACGGGTACTCTAAATTTGATTCATGAGGCTTATAAAGACGAAGTCCTACCCAGAACACGTATTTTTGAGTGGTATAGACAATTTATAGGTGGCCAGGAAAACGTTGAGGACGATGAACGGTAACTGAGTAAAGCCGGAATTCCAGTTACCACGTGCTAGCGGCCTTGCCAGTCAACTTACCAACGGGCATGCCAATTGGCGTGCCAATCGAGATCGTGTAAACGTTGCATGCCGGTCACTGGACAAGCCAGTATTTGGCAACACCAGTAATGCCCATCCCACCACACTACTTGTGCCATGTAAACGGGTAATGATTGGGCTTATCATAAGTAACAATTTTTCAAACTGCTCTGGTTTTAGCCCCATGACAGTTGTAAACTCTTGTATGTCTGACGCTCCGTATTTCTTGTTATTCATCCAATCGCATACTCATATTTTTCCTTTTTTCTTCTGTAATAACTCGTCTTTACATTTTTCTAAAAGTTCTTCATATAAAACTAAAGAAATAGTACACACTGCTTTTTGAACGGCCATTCTGTATGGGAGGGGGGGGGGGAGGGGAGGGGGTGACGGTGGTGGAGGTGGAAAGAAGGGGGTATTTGTCAAGGAACAACCTACTCAAGGGGTACGTGAGATAAAAAAAGGTTGGGCATCACTGGTTTACACTAATATCCGCGATCCTCTTTAGGGGACGCTTAGGATATTCGTCAAGTTCCGTTCTTATTACAGACGGAACACCAAATTGGGACGAGACGTGTTTCGTCGATTGGCAACCACCGTTAAATTATATGGAGCGTTTAATCAGGTTACTGGCTGCCAACCGCGGAATAAATATTGAGACCGAATGGAAACAGAGACGAAGAGAGGAGAAAGATCGATTCGTGACCCGCCGCCTGGCGAAGCCCGGTTCACTTACTATTTACGACAGTTTTTAACGAGATCTTACCTACTGAATTTCTGAAATTTGTCGTAGTATTTATTTAGGAAAGCAGTCTTTCTCCCAGACGTATCCTAAACCGGATCGTGCATTATCCTTTCCTGTAATTTAACGCTCCATTTTATCAGACTGTTGTGTTTACGCATAAACGTATGCATTATAAAACACACACGTGATTTCTTTACTCGCCAGTATCCCATGTTGATGTTGACGTACTTTGAGCGCCGCTCTATTCAGTATAATTCTCTCGATTGCAATTCTTACACATTATGCGGTTTTTTGAAGATATGAGGAGAGTATACCTCGGTTGGAATAGAGGAAACAATGAACCATTAGATTAAAAGATCTCGAACCACTCAAAGAGGAATGAGTTGAGCTTGAAGAACTGTCTCCACAACATAAGAATGAGCCCGAACTTCCTATTGATCATGAATTCGACTTTGATAAACCAAGCTCCGATTCTCAATCAGACTCACCCAGATCCAGACCAATAGTAATTAATTCTAATAAATTATTGTTATTATTGATATAAATCAAGTTATTTGTTCAGGAACAAACCTACTTTATGCACATCGCCGAATCTCCAAACATTTATTTCTAAAACAAGCAAACACCCGAGATTGTTTATGGATTAATTTATGCGCGTGGAAATCATTTTTAACACAAGCAAGCACTTGTAATTGTTTGTAGAATAATTTATGCCAATGTGTTAACTTTTTCTAAAGCAAGCAGTGCTGCAGGTACATGATGGCGGGGCTCTAACCAATCATTTTTTGTTTTGTCGATGGTCTTACCTAAAGATACATTCCAATTTTTAGTCGCCAAAATGATCAGAATTGAGTATTGAGTACTGATGATTGTGCAAAAAATATTAAGTGTTGCGATAAGCGATTTAATAAAGTGAGGTGAGGAGAGGCGTTATTACTGTTTTTCTACTTAAAGGGTTGGCACGGAGGGACAGCAGGGTGAGAAAATTAAAGCGACCGAGTTAGTCGGTCACTGTGAAGTGGTGGTGTTACACCACGAAACCAACAGAACCGCACCCACCGCGCCGCTCCATTTTCTTACTCGACTTAATTAAATGATAGATAGATGCGCAAACGCATACGTAAAGTAACACACGTGTTGTCCGGGGCAGTTATTGTAACGGATTTTTCCAACCTGGGATAGGAATGATTTGACAAAATTCACCGCTGTGGATTGCGTGGCTTTTCGAAGCTTTGCTAGCCCACGCAGTTTCCATATTATTCGTGTATGGTACGGAAATTTTCTACGAAACGATCTTTTTTTTTTTATTTGGGAAAGCATGTTTCGTAGTAGAGGATCTTCAGTGAGCTTTTCTTCAAGATACGTAACGGTATGTTACATAAATGCCTGTTATGCGCGATTGTCTTATGGTTTATTATCGATCAACGCTGCGAGTGCTATGGACCCATATACACGTGTTTTACGAGTTTCTTTGGCTCGAACTTCCGAGAAAAACAAAAAGTATTAGTGTCCGCGATGAACTTATACATAAGCATACTTATGTTCCTGAATGCATCTCAGCAATGGCGACAAAGCAAGAGTGACAAATATAATGGACGGTTGACAATATTTTATAAATATGTGAACAACTAAGCACTTCGTTTTCGGTATCACGAACCGCGTGTCGTTTATAGGGAGCGTTTCATTCTCGAATGCTCCGCGGTCATAGGGTCAAAGGGTTAAAGGGCAATATTCCTTTCTTCTTCGGTATTAAAGAGGTAGTTGTGGGGAGGCAAAAGCGGTCGAGGAACGATGTTTAGTCGTCTGTTGTCCAGACCTGTTATACGTTATAAAAATTATTAAAAAGTCTACTTCAATCATATATTATTTTGCAAGCTCTATGCGTGTATATCTACAGATCAGCATAATACCGGCGTACGCGTGTACATATAGTATTGAAAAAATTAGTTACATTTCCTTCGTCTAAATCTGAATTCGAAAAACAAAATGTTTTGTTGAAAGTTCTAGAATCAATTCCCGAATGACATAATCATGTGGATGATCGCCTCAAACATTTTAGGAAGGTAGGAACCTAACTATTGTGAAGAAAAATTTCAGAATGTTTGTTATAGAAAATTTTTTATTATAGAAAGTGCAAACTAAAAGAGGAATGTAACATAATTTTATTTATAAAATAACTAAGAGAAAATACGGTACCTATGTAAAACGTTAAAAACAAGGAAAACAAATAAACAAAGTGTTTTTTAAGGTGAAACTTCTAGCGTCCGTTCAAAAGCCGAAATAAAAAATTTGTTTAAATTTGTGTGGCTTATCCCACACTTCTCTGTAACATATCTCAACATCAGAAGACTTTAAGTGTGCGAGTTGGCGTTATATGCGCCGTATACATTATGTCTGCATGGGTAGAAGACGACTTTTTCGCTTGAAACGCTTTCTTTTTCTAGTTTCAACAATGTCGCTATTATTTACATCGTGCGTTTCAGGTGTCGTTTGAAACAAATAGATGAATCGATCCAAGGTGTAATTTTCTGGGCAATTGCCCCTGCAGGACCGCAACCCAACTGAGACGAAAACAGCGTACGCGTATTTCCGAGCCACGACTGCGCTTGACCGAGGGTGACCGAGGCACCGTGTTAGTTTAGTTGCAGTCTTCCAGGGGCAACGGACTGGAGATGAGCACCACGACAAGAAATGATGGTGGTCTTTGACCACTGATTTTGAGAAAGTAAGAGGGAGAGGGCATCGGGGGTTTTTCAGTTTTATTCCCTGTTATCGACGAACATACGTTAGTGCTTCGACTGTGGAATCTTTCGCGCATCACCAGACAATACCGAGATATCACGATCGTGGCGGTATTTCTACGTGATTCCCCGCAAAAAAGTTGATACTTTTAAATAACCAGGATATTTACAGGGCTGCAATTCGATGAAAAACATAAGATATTCTTACGCATCGAAACCGTGTAATGGTTAGCCATTCTGCACCGTAAATTAATTTTTTTTAAACAGCTTTCTGGTGCCGGAGACATATTTTTATTTAATATCATTAACAAAGTAATATGGTTAGTACTCATGGTAGACGTATTTGTCTTGATTTACAAATTATTTTTTCGTCGAATTTCCCGCAGTTAGCATATCGTTTAAACAAATATACACGAATTTCTATAGCGGGCTACACAGTGTATTCAATAAGTTCCTGAACTAATGCTGTAAAAACGGAACTAATGACGCTATCTATATTCTATCGACTACATTATATACCGTAAACCTTGCCTAATCTACCATACAAATTTCAATCCGTTATCTCTGTCCAGTAGCAAACGGTGGCAGTATTCGCAAAGAGTGATTTGACACCCTTGTCACTGTGGACGCAAAATGCTGTGGTATAAAAAAAAATATATATTTTTCGATATATATTTTTGCCATATTGAAAGCAGCGTGGCTCATCCGTATACAATATTAAAAAAAAAATCTGGATCAGGATCGGCCCTTTCGATTAATCCTGAGATGCCACTTCTTCTGTTCGCCGTTGAGAGTTGGATGGGTCGATCTTTCGTTCCTCGAACGACGTGTGGTTGCATCTCAGGATCTCATCGAAATGACCGATTCAGATCCACATTTAAAAAAAAAAAAATATCAAACAGAATTCCGCTTCCACGGTGACAAGGGGGTCAAATCACTGTCCACGAATACTGCAACCGTTTGTTACTGAACAGAGATAACGCTTTGAAATTGTTATGGTAGATTCGGAAAGATTTACGTTACATGATGCCTTTGATGGAACACGGATAGCGTCATTGGTTCTGTTTTTACATCATCAGTCTAGGAACTTTTCGAATACACCGTGTGCATACCGTGTATATACTTTTTACATTTTCGCTCACTGCGCGTTGAATAATTTAGTTTTGACGATTTTCTCCAGAAAAGTACTGAAATACACGAATAAAATAGTGGACCTCTACATATGCATGGAGAGACGCGTGTATCCGAAGTAATTTCAGTGATTTTTTTTACGACAGACATCGATGGGTATTAATATTAATGTTAAGAGCAATCAACCGAAGCTGTACATATATGCATTGTAATACTGTAATTGCGGTGTGTAACTTCTCAAGTAACATACACTCTGGTGCATTCGTGCCTGATATTTTCCACCCAGTAATCTGAATTACAAAGCACCCTCTATTAATCTTTCTGTTATTACAAAACATTCCCTTTTTCATTAGCGCATGTAACACTCGAATAAGCGTGATACGTATCCGAAGTAATTTTAGTGATTTCTTCGACGGCCCAAATCGATCGGTATTAATTTTAAAAGTAAAATAAACAGAAGCCGATCCATAGTCCACCGTTCCCACGAGTTTCCCTGTACTTTCGTTAGGTAAAATTTAACTCTTTAAAACGAGCCCTTACCTGAATTTAATTTACTGACGAAAGCACAGGACTGTTATCACGCTCCACACTCCATTTTGAATTTATGATTATTTTAACATTAAATTAACGGGCGAGATGTTTTTTGGGCAATTGTTCCGAGCCAGCGACGAATTGGGCTTTTCTGCGCCGAAATTAATACGACTTCATTTATACGTTGACAACTTTATCTTAGCTCATTAATACACGATTATCGCATAAATACTGGGCCTAGTAAAACATCTTTTCAGATAAATAAATTCATTCATTATCTCAAAACTTTCGAATTACGAATACATTATTTTTAAGTAATATTTTAAGTAAACATTGCAGGTTGAAAAATAGCCGTGTTATCCGGCCGGGGGTGGCAGGTGCAAATATCGGAAATATTGCTTCGGTCAGGATAAGTTTGTCCAGGATGTTGTTGGATACGTTGTAGTGATCGTTGCTAATTAAGGGCCACATCGCACTTGCCGTGTGCCGTCGCGGCGCGCGGCAGCGCGGTGGTCGATTTCTACAGGCTTACATGGGAGACACCGCACTTCGCGGTGGACTGCCGCGCGCCGTCGCGGTGCCGGTGGGCTCGCGCGGTGATATAACCACCGTGCGCCGCGCCGCCGCACAGTGTGCTCTTTTTGGACAAAAATCGGTCTCCAGCGTAAAAATCAACCAATTTTAATGATTTTTTTTTTTAAATTCGTAGAAAAATTCCAGCAATAACGTGGTACTGCGGATAATTGGATATTTATAAATCTAACCTATAAAAAACGTCATTAATCCATATGGGACAGAAACATTTAATTAAAAACTTTAGAAGAAACTTTAGTTAGAAAATTCTATTGTCAAAATCAATCTTTCAATAATATTGCGTACAAATTTCAAAAAAATCCATCGAGCCGTTTTCGAGATATCCTTGCCACCGACTTTGAAAATCACGTTTCGAGAAAAACGCAGTTGAATTGGTGTATAATTTCTGCAACAATAGGTATTTTGGTCTATAATATGCCCAATACGTTCTTGACATTATAAACTATCTGAAAATGCGAAAAAAAAAAATCGGTTTTTTGAACATTTTACTGTGGTGTACCCCCTTAAGGGACTTAACTTTCGTTAATAGAGTGAATAATGAAATGCAACAATGGAATTTTCTAACTAAAGTTTCTAACTAAAGTTTCTAACTAAAGTTTCTAATTAAATGTTTCTGTCCCATATGGATTAATGACGTTTTTTATAGGTTAGATTTATAAATATCCAATTATCCGCAGTACCACGTTATTGCTGGAATTTTTCTACGAATTTAAAAAAAAAATCATTAAAATTGGTTGATTTTTACGCTGGAGAGCGGTTTTTGTCCAAAAAGAGCACACTGTGCGCCGCGGTGGTCGATGTATACAGGCGTATATGGGAGTCACCGTACTTCGCCGCGTGCCGCCGCGGTTTTACTCGAAAAAGGGCTATTCTGCCAATGAATTTCGACGCGAAACTTTAGTTTTTGGGATAGCAAATCATCCACCATTATGGAACATTAGAGTGAACGAGTATTTTTTATACCGACTTCAAAACGGATTTTGCAAGACAAGTATGCTACGAGTGTGCGTGAAGTAGGCGTACAATGTATTATACGTAGAAAAGAAAATAAAATAATGGATTGGGAATGTGTAGTTTAGTTTGAATTTCATCAAGTTTCATCAAAAGGGGGGCATCAAGTACATTTAATACGGTTGTTTCCGCTTACTGGGTTACGCAAAGGTGTTCCGGCTTTAAAATAAAGTGCACTTTAGTGTATAAAATAAACTAGTATATTTACTATAACGTAGATTAGAAGAGATAGTGAAATGGTATTCACAGGCTGAATGTCGATGACTGATGTCCATGACTGATTGGCTCCGACGGAGTCGCTGCGTTCGATACTCGCATCGATTATCGCATTGATAATAACTATATCCATCTCGCTCCTTATAACGTCACGATTTCCATATGGTTCCGCATTTGAATAAGGATTTAATCAGCCACCGAGATTGGTCGTTGAATTGCGGTAAAATTAACGTTACTGATTACTTGTATGATGCAGGATCGAACAACGTTAGTAAGGAGATTTACTAATTACGTTAGAAGAAATAATTTCAGTGGAAATTTAGTTAATTGAATAAGATATGAATACCTTATATTAATACCTGTTTTATTCAGCTGAAAATAAGTAACTTGTACTTGCTCACATATCTTGATTTCACATGTTTTTCAACTATTAGTTATTCACTTTTATTCAGAGACATTGAATAATTTTTATAGAAAAACTTTTGCTGTACTTGGCCCGGGTCTTTCCATTTTCATTGCTTTTTATATTCTTATATATTTCCTATATTTTCATTACAACGCGTATGGAGCATTGTTCATCGACGAGAAACACAAAATATGTAGTTTTGGACGATAACCAATTGAGAACGAGTCAATGTATGTAATACAGGCATTAAGAAAAATGAGACTTTCATAAAATGTCCAAAAAGGGATTTTTTTTTACTGTCCGGATCATTCCCAGCGTTTTATTCAAGTTTCTTCGATTTATGCGCGCGGATTGTTTTCTTCGCCCATTGTACTCCGAAAATCAGGGTACAACGCGTTGCGCCGTACACAGGGCAATTAAGAATCTATTATACGTAGATATCTATAAAGACGTATAAACGCAAAGACGTTCCAGCAGGCTATCGGGAAAGTCGATTTTCATCGAGGCAACGAGAGCTATGCACGACCTGCATTTTTCATTTCGAGGCTATTGCCGGCGCAGTCGTGAATGCAGGTTAAAGCGAGCGAGTTGGCCCCTCGGTGTGAAGTGGCAGCGTTGCACTCCGAGGCCAAGAGAACCGTATCCACACGACACTGCTCCATTTTTCTCCCTTTTGCGTGTCCCTCCGACCGAGGCACGACGACGGTTACGGTACAGCATGAAGCACTTTGTAATGCAAATGTTTCGAAATAATAATTCCACCCTGCGCCTTGTACGTACGCGGTAACCCTACGGAGGGTATTAAATGTCGTGAGCGGCACTAGAGGGAAGAAAAAACCGAGCTCAGGCTATTGGCCGAGCTCAGGATATTGGCCGAGCTTGGATAATTCGAGAAACGAGAGAAAATACGAGTTTAAAGGAGACTCGGGCGGTTGTCTTTCTCGGAAAGTATAACTATCCCTATTGCGATGATGTTTCGTGTAAGGGGTTATCTCCCCTACAATTACGAGCATCAACACTGCCGCTATCCTACGCCGAAAGAATGTACGCCTGAAAATGTTCGCGATACGTCTCAAGGGAGGAGCACTCCTTTATATCGTGCTGCTTTTTAAGTAATATTCGGTTACTTAAAAAAAAACTGGCAGTGTTTTGAGTCTGAAATATGAATATTGTAGACATAGTTCTTCGTCGTTTAGAAAGATTTAGAGATTTTATTGACCAAATTTTGGAGGATACCTTCGAAGCGTTTCCGCTCACACCGCTATATAAAAATCTCTCCTTCCTCAATTCCTCCACCGTCTACTCCACCACTACTTGCGCACGTAATTCCAATCCATGTGCTTCCCTGAAAGAAAAAACCAAAAAGATTCTTAATTCGTACAAGTATGGTGAGAACAGAACGCAGACTTTGGCCTACATTTTATTACTTTAGCGAGTCATAATAAAAAAGAAAGTATCCGGTGTTTCGACCCAATTCTGGTAGCAATTCGTAAAATACATTTCGTGGAAGCGTATAACAGGCTTTAATTCAATCAGCCAATTGATTTTCAAGAAATCGTGTGTACCGATTAGGAAAACGCAGGTGTGAGGAAAATGGTTTTGAAGATCTTCGTACCATTCTGGATAGGTTTAAATGGAAAGTTTTGATACCCACTCAGTGTTTAATCGACCAAATAGGGGTGATAAAGGGGTTCTTCTACTCTTTCGTGAAACCGTTGCTCAGCATATCTTGCTTCTCTTTGGGCCGTGTCCTGACTTCTGTTCAACCGGCTGACGTTCGCCGGAAGAATAGAAGAAGAAGGTGACGATCCGATTTTGGTAGCTTAAATTAACGTATTCAAACGGGGCACATTTTCGCACTGCAAGATGGTATGTTTGGTTTTTTCATTCGATCCAATTCTTGTGAATTTTCAGGTCGTGAACAGGAACGTGCATGTTACAAAACGCCAAAATATTTTATTTCAATGCCCATTTTTAATAAAAGAGAACACGCCATTGCTGACGCATAGGTGCGTGATATCGATATAAGTAAAATATCGGGACTCTGGTATCGATACTACAAATACGTGTATCGAAAGAAAAGTATCGATACTGTACTAGTATCGGTAGAACCGCAACGTTCCTACTTGTGCATCAACCCAATACATACATACATACGTACGTTCGCGGATAAGTTAACTCATTCATAGCTTTAAAGTTAATCTTTTCATTTCACTAATACCGGAAGCCGGTTGACAGAAAGGAATAAAGAAAAAGGTCTGCGGCTGTTGTCATTAATATCAGTGGTCTGCCTCTGGGTCATTGAGGTCTCATCGTGCGCCTGGCCTTAAGATCTCCTCTCGGTAGTACAATCGACTGCAGCAGTCACTGAGTGCATTCGCTACTGCGACAGACAACACGTACTCGTCCCGTGTGTTATTCCGTAAGTGGTTACACTTATGCAACTCTGCGATCTACGCACTATGAAACGAAAATACAGCAAAGCATCGTCGACGCATCGGACATCGTGCGGTCGACCGCAGCCAACGCTATCGATACGAGTACTTACCTCTGCAGTCACTGCGGCGCCCACTGTTGGTAGCCGGACGGCGGCACGCGCCTACTGAGATTTGTAACGAAATGACATTGTTGCTACGTATATTCAAAATACAGCATGCATAGGCTGCATACGCGTTGAAAAGTTCAAACAGCTTTAATTTTAGAAAACTCTCTCGGGCAGAGAGAGTGAGAGAGAGAGAGGAAAATCGCACGATATTCACGAGAAAAAGGTAAAGAATCTTTGCCGAAACGAGGGGGAACATTTGTCAGAACAAATAAGATGTTTCAAGGAGAAATTGAGTCTGGACAGAAGTGCATCCAAAAGAGTTTATTTCAATATGGTAGAATAAAACTGTAGCCTGTCACGGAGAACACAAAAATGTAGAAAAAAGAAACAATTGTAGTCTCGAAACCTCGGCCGGTATGAAAGAAAACATCAATGCGTTTTCAGAATGTCATACTTCGGAGGTTCACTTGAGCGATTCCAAGGATACAGCTTTCAGATGAGCACGAGACAGCGAGATTTTTTAAATTTAGACAAACAATTTAACGTATTAAGTTGTAACTCTTTATTTTCACGAGAAATTTAACCGTAATTTACATTACGCGAAAGAGTATGAAGGGTTAATGGTTAAATATTGCCGGCGATATAGCGACGTAGGAATAAAAAGACAATTAAAAATCTTCTCGACATTAGCGCAATCGAAATTTGTATTTACGTTAACGGACACTATTAAACAAATTAAAGAAATTTAGCGTTGCTGTTTGCATTGTAATTGCATTTCAAATTGGAAGGTACCAAAACCATGTACAGAGTATTTTGTCAGATAACTTAATGCGTTGTATAATTCCCAGGATACCTGCTGTCGTATCCCTGTAGAGAACAAAAAATTGTAAACTTTTGAGGTTTTTTGTCGAGGACTCGAACTGTGTTTGTTTATCCTTTTTTAATTTGTGTACAACGCTATGTGTATTTCCTAAAGCCGCAAGACTACCACGTTCAGGAATGATAGAGTATCAAGATTATAAATTTGAATCGGTAGCTTGATACGGAACGCTTAATTTTACGAGGCAGGTGTTATCGTTGATTTTAAAACGCAACTTTCCGTTGCGATTTAAACAATCAAATAAGCCAGTTTTTTAAGGAAAGCATTGAGCGATGCCTGGTAAATCCGACGTTCTGACAAGGTTTAGGATCCAAGTGCAGCCTGGCTCTACAGTTTCTTAAAATGATTTTCGTTAGAAGCATTAGATTTTCAGCGGCTTACGGAAAGATTAGTTGGAGCCGTTGTTGTCGTTACCCCCTACCCCTCTAAAGAGACTTCCGCTACTATGTATACCGAGTATCGCAGATCAATATTTGGAGTTAGGGAAACATTTGAGAGGACCCTGTGGTAATTTTGTGTTGACTACCAGAGAACCTTTCACGGCTGCATCTATGCAGGCGATTCACGGTCGATTGATAAAATCAGTTTTGTCGCGTTGCTAAATAAGATTCCACTACGCAGCCCATAGTAAACTAGACAGGTAGCTATTATACAGATATGAACGCCATAACGTGGGTTTCCGCGAAACAGAGCCTAAAGACAATTGCATTGTCTGGTTTTTGCCGGAAGTCCTAGGTGCGGTACCATTGCGAGGGTGTCGTACCGCCACCACCTTACACCGTGATGTATCCCCTTTTTAGACTCGTTACGTTCACCTATTTGTACTCCGCTTCGTAAAATTCACCATCCTCGCGCAAGCAAAGGGCGTAGCCAATGTTTTCTTAACCTTCCAGCGGGCGCGCCATACTTTATGACACGAGCAGCCGCGTGTTGTATTCCGTACAACACTCGTGATTGCTCGATGATTTTCTGCATCCTAACTCTTGACGCGGGCACTAAAACCAATTTCACTTTGGTTGAGATTTAGACACTTTAATTGCGAGGAAAAAATCTGTTCCGAAACTTACGAGACAGACCATGTAGTATAAGACACTCGAGTGTGTCGGATGCTTTGCTGTTCTTGTACATCGTTCGAGGCTGACTACATCCCATCGCACGGCCATTTGTGTTCATCCAAAATCTTTAAACGATCCGAAGGTAAGTGCCAATGCTGCGCGAAGGCTGGCGTTCAGGTCTTTCAACTCTGAATATTCGCGTCGATATTGCTTAGAAAGCAGTGCTAGCCCTAATTCAAATGCGCAACGATCAAACGTATGTACAATGACGTCGTAAGTGCTTGGTCGTCGTCGAAACTTAAAATCAGTATTTCTTCGAGACGATGTATCTATTTGTACATATATGATATCCGCTTTGTTTGAAAGGACGATATCGGGAATCGATACGTGTTTGCAAACATACGTGGCGATAAATGGTAACATCGGTGTGAGTCCGCGTCGTATTTATAACCGGATCTGCAAATTATTCCCCTAAAGACAGTCTCGTGGATGGTCAGCGAGGGAAGACTTTCGATCAGGCCTGGGCAACGATGATTGGTACAAATGAGTCAGTGTGGAGAGTCATTGTGGCGCGGCTCGATTTCGCCCGCTTGGGGCTACCCTACCAGCAGCAATCTGCGATAATATAGAGTTATTTATTGGTATGGTGCATAAAAATCAGAGAACTACGGACTAAACTATCGTAATGCGCTGGAATCTTCTGGCATAATATGCCCCTGAGAGCCATGTAGGCTCGCTTATGTAAGGAAAGATAACGAAACAATTAGCATGTATAGTCACGCTACTAAGAAACATGGGCGGCTTGACACCGGAAGTCCTTCAAATGGTTAATTTAAAATAATAAGAATAAACATAGGAATATAGCAGAACTATATACATACACAGCATAATAGTAAGATGTCTCGTGGGAGATAATCGCGTGGAAAGATTACACCTCAAAAATCACCGTTCGTTCTTTCCGGAAAAGATACAACGTCTAGTCTCGCGTACTTGTACTTGGCCCGAGACAAGACCTTGTCTCTTGATAATTGGTCACACTGTGTGCATAGATTGGACTTAGTTCTGTAGGTCAACCCTTTGCTCGTCGTCCTCCTAGAATACTGCATTGTAATAAATTACACCTTTGTGCTTTTGGAGTACGGTTTGCAATGTTACAGATTTATTACACAGTTTTATTAGTTTACACTGACGCCTAATATTAAATAAGTAACCAAAGAGAAACATTTGAGCTTGATAGCAATGCGCTTATTAAACAGTATTTAATAATATTTGGCTGCATTTTGAGTTACATCAAAAAAGCGCTGATTTATAAAATAACTTGATTTTAAATAAATATAATTGAACGTAAACGTGGTTTTATACGCTGCACCACTTCACGCAAAAAGTCTGGTCTGCTTTTCAAAATCTAGAATAGTTCAACGTCCATACCAAGCTGGTTCGATCACTAGTACAAAATTCTTATCGTAAAATAAGAGATTGAACAAAAACGATTATTTCTTTCTCACGACCTGCTACCTTATAGAATTTAATTGAAATGTCACAAGATTTAAGTTCTCGTGCGAAGGAGGCACCTAAAATAACCGCAGTAGTCAAACTCGGTAGGAGCAGTGCCAGAGTTAAACTGTGAGTATAGGTACTTGCCTCCCTTTGGAGAATCTCGGGTTAATCACGAAGGTTCAATGTTTGATTGAGAAGCGTTTCCTTTATTTCCGTTCTTCGGAGATCATTGGTAACGGGTCGCCAGAAGCAATTCAAATTTTGCGATGTATTGCAAGGATGTGGATGGAGAACGGTGCAACGAGATTCCTAATCACTGGACCACTAGTTTAATCTACGGGTCTAGAAAGTTTGAGCCATCGGGTAGATGCCGTCTAGCTTTAATGGTAGTACACGCTAGGCGATAACTGCTTTATAATTTCGTTGCGTCGACAGTATACCGTTGAGTGCTCAACGATCCCACAGTTTACACCTACGTATAGTTTGTATTCGATGTCTTAAACTGATAGATTCTACTTATTTCTGGACGTAATTGCACTCGATGTTATAATTGTTACCTATGATAGGTGAGTTGAAAATCTATTCGTAATGTCACGTCCTAGGTATCCATGTTCTTCGGGCAATAATATCGAGCTTACAAAAGATTTTTATGACTTTTCTTTAGAATTGAATGGCAAAAAGGAAATATGAATTGAAGAAGGGCACTATAATTTGAAAACAAAGTTTGTCGTTGGAAGTAAATTTAATTGTGCCAATCCTTATTCCTGAAAAATATATGATGTTTTACGATATATGGTGGTACTCCGTAAAAGATGTGGTACTTGTGATAATTCCAAGCAAATATTTTCTTATCGAAAGTGTCCAAAGCATATCGGTTAACGAGATGTTAATGAAAATCAGGAGAAAATCGGAGAAGGATGTCATAGCTGGTGGCATTAGCCATTAGCCATTACCCAGGGGGCGCGCGCTTAGACTCGCCTACCAGATAGCCAACCATCGGCGCTTCCAGTAACCGCGTTCCACCCCGTTTGTTTGACGTTTTAGTTAATATCTTCTTAATAAACCATAACCAACATTTTCGATAAGGAAAAACTTCCTTCGAATTAACCCAGGTATAACACCTTTAAAAGGGGAGGATCAAATAAAGTAGAAAATGATGGCACCTTTTTTTGCTTAGAAAGATTTCAAATCGACATTCTACTTCCAAGTGCACCTATAGAGTAGTTAGAATGACGCGCTGCGAGCGGTGCGGAGTGCAGATATGTTTTGTTGTCTTATGATTCTTATACGAATCGGCATTGTAAGGAATATTTTGTATTTATATGTATATTATGTAATATTTTGTCACTCATTGTTCAACCTCAGGACAAAGATGATTCACTGGTGACTATACCCAAAATGCTAATGAAAGCTTTAACGCCATTGTGTGGTGTCTGGTCTGTAGGCATCTTTAAACTTCAAACTCATTTTTCTCAAAACGTAAAATTTCGCGCGCTGTGCAATGTAGCTTAGCGAGAGCTACAATGCGTACTAATTCCAGCAACCATGCCTTAAATCACGGAAGAAATAAGGACAGTTTAACGTGCGCGTAATCGAGCAATCGTTTAACGCTTTGACATGTAATCGAGAGCAAAAACAACCAATGCATCTCTGATAGTCATAAGAGATAAATTTGCGTCCCCTCTACTATTGTCTTAATGCAAATCAATTCGTGTCTGCGTCATGTTTACGAGTGAACAGGAATAATACAGTGCCGGTAGTTAGACTGAAAATTAACAGCGCTCGATAAGAATATCTCAATTTTGAAATTGCAATTTTCCGCTTAATCATTCCCTACACTCGAACGTGCTTCCACCGTCCCTGTCTCCAACATATCCAAAAGGCAATACTAGATTTCACGGGCGTATAATACCAATATGAATGAGCGCCGTCGAACTCGCCATGAATGGGACAAAAACACTTCGGCAAATTAAAAAATATGGCACCGGTCCAACGTGCCGCACGCTGGCACGAACTACACTTCTGATTTCTTTTCTTCTATTCGGTAAGTTCAGTCATGCGGCACCATCGGCTGAATAATCCTCGTGAAAATTCTGGCCATTTTTCCGACGCGTATTTCTCGCGTGCAGTGTCTCCCCAGATGAGATCTGAAATCACGCGTCTTTTCCTTGCGATTCATCGTTGCCGCTTGAAACTTTTAGCAGTCGGGATGACTCTCGGGAAATGGAAAACTTTATGCCGAATACTTTTAGATTGTTGGTTAACGCTGAGCCTGTCGAAGCTTCGCGTATAGTAGGTACCTTTCTATTCTTACCGTGACTTATATTCTTTTGTGTTGAAGGACGATCATAGCCGATTTGATAGGCAACCAGAATATCTTTTCTTTTATTTAGAAATGAAAATATATATTTTATGCTTTTCGACCGTAATTTTAACAAATCATAGATTTCTGAGTTACATATTTTCTACATACGTATTTTTCACATTTTAAGCAAACTTTGTTAGTCGGCAATATCTTATCTGGCAAGTTTTCCGTTTACACAAACTTTTACTTATACTTCTGACCGTTTTTGCTACGGTTGTTGGCCTAGACGTTACTCTTTTTGGTATTCGGTAGCAAGTTGTTCTGCCAAATAAAATACAAATTTTTGCCAGTAAATTTCCCAGGAAGCGGACTCTCCCGAGTTACTTGAAGTAGAATAATATTGGGTTGGCAACTAAATGATTGCGAATTTTAGCGATAGATGTATTATTTAAAATCCATAACCACTTAGTTGCCAACCTAATAAGGTTAGAAGACGGCACCGCGTTGACAATACTTTTTTGCGCATTGTTAGTTCCTTAAAATGATGGAACACTAAATTGTTTCTCATATTATTCTTGCCAAGTTACGAAAACAAAGAAAACACGGAAGATTTAGTTGGAACTTCCAAAAGTTAATCGGTCAGACGTAAATCAACAAATTGCATTCAAAATTTATATTTTCCTTTTAAGTACTTTTTAGTATAACCCTCCGAAACAACCCTTTTCTTGAAACGAAAAATTGCGTTTTTGTTTCAGATTGAATTCTTAATAAATCATGCCTCGTATCGAATTAATACCGCTGTCGCGCATTGGAATTTAGAGCGCAAACCTGTATTAAGATCCCCCGTTGTAACATAAGAATCAAAAATCACGTGCAGGATGGTGTAATGGCAAATGCCTCTTTCACCCGTGTAACTTTGTCTTTTTTTTTTTAATTATGGAAACCATAAAAAAACGGGAAGCAACGACCAGGAATGATATGGTGAAAGAAAATCCACGATTGTATCGATGTCGTAGTACTTTCAGCTTTTCTTTTTTTTTTGTTTTTCTTCCCAAAGTCATCAAAAACAACTAGAGGGTGGCGCAAATATGTCTGTGGCTGGTCGCTTCATCTTCGTTTCTTCGGTACGTAATACGCACGTTTTAATGGCGGCTACATTCATATTCATTTTTCCTTTCATTCCGAATGTTTCGCGTTGGAGAAGTCGAGCGAAATGGAGAGCGACATTCTTTTTGATCGTGTATACCGAGTTTTTTCGACGATCCACGCGTATGCCGGTTGCCACAGATACACCGATGGATTTACGCTTTCTTGTTCTCTACAGGACTCACATTAATTTTCCGAAAATAATTTTTTTGCTTCATTTAATGACATGCTCCGACGAGGTAGGGAGAATTTGTTCCTAAAAATCCTAAAAATGGTGATGATACTGATGGAAACGTGGAATGACATATCCAGCGGATAGGCGGTGCATCCTTTTCCGTTCTTAGACGGACCAAATTATTCAGTAAATTTTGCGAAAATTTGACTGTGCTTAACTTTCTCGACACTCACGTGTTTATGTGTTCCGGATACCCTAAGTTATTAATCGAGAATCCTCGAAGCGTGAAAGTCGTTCGGTTACAGTTCCCGGGTAACGTACCGACGCACGGAGTTCGGGAATTGGCAGGCTACGGCATCGCTGTACGAAATTGTTGACATTGTCAATAAAGATATTCAAATTTCAATGTTAGTCAACGCGTACTGTAAGGACATAACGAGGAGAGACTCGTAAGGAATATATGAGTCCGATTGCTTCTAGCGTGTGAGGCAACTTGCTCGAACACAAGCATACAGGCGGGGCACATGCATTTTTGCCAATTTGCCGAACTGTCACACACTAATTAAGTTAGGTAGCAAAAGAACGTCCGAGCTTGGGATAGGCGGAGCAAGCGGGAAACGCCCTTGCCTTCGCTCTGTCGCGCTCGCACTTGGTCGAAATTCACCGACGGAGCATAATACCTCCGTCTACCCTCTAAAGAGGTAAGATTCGGCAGGCATCGCTGTCCGCTTGCCCGAAGCGAAGGAGCGAATGAGTGGGACTTATGCGCTAAATATGATGTTTCCGACAGCAGTCGAAGCGGCAGACCGAGAACCAGCGATATTCTCGAAAACATCTTTACGTCCCTGTGCAAACTCTTTACGCCAACTTTGAACCATTTGAATGCTCATCGTGTTTTAGCCATACGTCTTTGATAATTGACGATGGATTTTCACTGTGGAGGTGTTTCTCAGGGTAAAAAAAACGGATTAAGGGACGCCATCTTTGTGTGTCTCGTACTAGCGAATGAGAGTTGGGAGAACTGAGAAAAATTAAGTGTTGCCACAACATTTCCACCAAACTTACCCCAGAAGGATGTCCACCAAGCTTTTTTCCCCTCGCGAGTAAAAAATAGAGAATCTTACTTTTTGGATACCCCTCGTAGGTTTGGGAAAACGATAGCTCGTGAAGGGTCCAGTGAAATCACTCTTCGCCCTCGGAAAATGTAGTGCCTCCTTGGCAAAGGGTGACACCACCTGCTATTCGGCAAAAAAAAAAAAAGGGATCGTGAGCAGGAAATTTATCAATGAAACTAAGTCGTGCCACTAGGGTGTCGTAAATACCCTGGCACTCCCGTCACTTCTTCGAAATTCCCCGTAGGCACGTTACCCAACGGGATCGTTCATAATTCACATCCGATTGAACAAAGTTTTCGAACTAGTGCGATTTGCTTAATGCACTTCTGTTCCCTTGCTCACCATTCGTCGACGCACACTCCTCTGTCAAGCTTTTCTTTCCTTGTCAGTCACTTTCTGTGTTTCTCACCGCCTCCTACCCTTTCCCTCTCTCTGTCTGTCTCTCCCGCTCTCTCTCTGCCTCTATATCTCACCCCCCCCCCCCACCCCTCTCTCTCTCTCTCTCTCTCTCTCTTCTCGCCTCCGTCGTTTACCCTCCATCGTTCGATATATGTACACCCATACACCTCCCTATGGTTAATTCAGAACACGATGCGTCCCGGCGGAAAACTTTTTAATTCCATCGCTCATTTCTCCACTTTCTGACACGTAGTGAACCGAGTGGTGCACGCACACACATGTACGTATACTGTGTAGTAGCGTATTAATGAAACAGGTAAGACGTGCCCAAGAACGTAGACATGCGAGTCGTGTATTAATATTTTTAATGGCGGAGGTACTCGTATAGGTACGATTTGGAGAGAAAATGTAAAGACTTGGGTAAATATAGTACGAGTTTGTCTATAAAAATTAAAAAACATTAGTTTACAATACATTAAAAGCAATATATTATATTCAACTTGAGCGGAATCCCTGGTACGAATTATTGACATAAGTCGAGAACTCACTGTGTATCAATGGATTCGTAGGAAAATTTTGCTTTTCTCTCGTTCCATTGAAAATATCGAGAAAAGAAGTTTTGTTACTGACGACGAAACGTTGCCATCACAAAGCATTTATGAGTGCAAAATTAACAAAAAGAACGAGAAAAAACTAAGACAAGAAAAATAAAATTAAATTATTGTAACGCACATAAAGTACATTTTCAATATTTTTCTTCCCAGGACTCAATTTCTTCGGGTTTAGCTGTTTGATCCATTTTCCACTTTGCGACACTTTTTTGAATTGTTCCCTTCCTATAATAGGGAAAGCGATGCCGGTAATCGGTAATCGATTATTGCTCGCAAAACAAGTTATTCCTATTCCTCGCTCACTCTTAACGATTTGCGAATAACGAAATCGACGCGCATCGAATTTTTTTATTTCTTGATACTCTTCAAAGATATGGAAACAATGTATGTATATGATCGCGTTGAAACAAGAACATCACGGCGTTGAAATGTACGTAAAAATCTACCTTGAACAAATGATTGTTTTTCCGCCATTATTTTTGTTCCGTCGAAACCTACAATTTTTATCCGAAGTTTTGCATCTCCGCAAATAACTGCAATTACAACAACTACAATTTAAAAGTTTGGGCGGAATTATTAACATTGTCATCGATATTAAAGTTCTTTAAATATTGAAGTACAAATACCCAGGCCCAAGTTCGTCAGAGCTTTTTGTGTTAAGTCTACTCGTGAACTCTGAAGCGAGCCCTAGCAGATGTCGGATCGTGGATACGACATCCAATGTAGAAGATCCGTGACAAGATCTCGAATTATTGAACATTCTGTACTGTACCTCTCGTCGAATTGACGGAGAAATAACGTCATATCGCGATCCAAAAACTTTGCAAGCATTTATGGCACTTGACGTTAAAAACGCTAGCAGCACTTGCATATTTCGATGATGCAGCTGGAGGCGACACGGAAAGGTGAATCGTAGAGGCAATGTAGGATTATATTATACTAAAAATCGTTACATCCTCCCAAAGGACATGGAACATTATGCTGGGGGAGAAATCGAGTATGAGTATTTTATTTTTCAACGTCCGATAACATTTTTTGCAGCTTTTCGATATCAACGAGGCTCTTGAGAAGAAAAGAGCTTCTGTCTGCTCGACTCTAGATGACGAGTTCGCGGACAGATCTGGGACGAGAAGTTTTGCGAACTATGTATCCGTAAATAAATATTTAAGGTACCGCAATGTCGATAGAAACGTCAACGCTTTCGCTTAAACGTATAAATGTACCTCTCACCTATACTCCAATATACGGTGGAGCGATCGAACGAACGTGTCTTAATATCTCTGTTGTTTACAAATATACGAAAGGGCTCCTCAGAGAAGAATTATAGTGCTGATGAATGCAAACATAACGACAGTTTTTTTAGAACGTCAAGCTGCCGTATGTTTGTTTTCAACACATGCATCATTTTCATGTCCTTGGAGAGGATGACAAAAGACACATTTAACGACTTATCACAACGTATTTATATTTATGCCAATTTCTTAAACATAAAAAATGTTGAAAATTAATGCGCCCCTAATTCTCCGTTGTACGACCGACCTCAATTTTTTCCCCAGATTGCGTTGTCACCCAAGGAAACAATTATAGGGGTCGGGACGGGGAAAATGACGCAAAATAATTTTCATCGGGTATAGCTAAGTTCGACGCTAGTGTGCGTACGTATACTATAGTTTAAAGCGCTTTTAGTTCACCTCGGTTGCCGCTCCCTAGGGTATTTTCCGGAAGCTCGTCATATTTCCTCCCACGCTCCGGTACGTCCCCACGAAGTACCCCTGAGCTACGCATAGTTTTACAAATATTCCACCCCCTGTCAGTGAGCCGTTAATATTCCACACGGAAGGCGAACGCCACAAGCGTCTGCATACTCGTGAATTAAAATTACTCGGCGGGGAGGAAAGTGCTGTTTAAGTAACCAAAAGTTGGCGGGGTACAGGAGGGCGGGCTGAAAAGCTCCAAGAGACTGTGCACACAGTTTTCAAAATTAATCGTCCGCGGTACGTATTGTTCCCCGTTACGATGTATCATGGGTATAGGAGAAATTTGCATCCAGATCTAACTTGGGTAAACGTATTTTGGAGCCACAACTGGTACTTTAATTTCCGGTATATCGTTACACCGAATTAATCGATATTTAATCGGGCGTATATAATATTTCGGAGATCGCCACTCGTCGGTAGTGCACGAGCAGTTTCATTTTTTCTCGCTGAAATTCGGAGATTTGTGTTGCAAGAGCATGTCCCTTGCAAAATAACCCAAACAAAATCTTTCAGGTGCTAAGTATAACGATGTAAAGAAAATTGATTTCGATGCTTTCAGGCATCACCCTTTCGAAGTTTTTTTTATGCGTTTTGAGGTCAAAATCTTATGAAGGTATTTCGGGGCCTACGTGGACTGAAAGGTTTTCAGTTTCAACAAAAATTGAATTTTCTGTTCGATCTCAAATTACAGTCATTTCGTTGGTTCACGTGGTGCATTAATATTTAATAGTTCATCGCATCGTGGCGCGATCGTTTATTAAAATGTATATATGCTATTTGTAAAATTATCGCGTGCGTTTTCCATTTAGCAATGATTCCATCACTCCTCAACAAAGTCCCTAAATTCATTGCTATGCCGATGTAGAGATTTTTAAAGCTGACGTGTCATTATATGGTCTCGGGATCAATAGTGGAAGGAATAGGTGAACGGGACTGGTGCGTTACCTATGTACTGTGCGCCGATCAGGAGCTGGCACCTGAGGTGGTCCTAAGGCAAGAGTGGGTTCGCCTATCCCCACTTCCGACGCTCTTTCGGCCCGTCGTTTGACATAGTAGTAGGAGCCCTTTTGCGCGAGAGATAGGTAAATCTTAGTTGGGATAGTTTACAGGGTAACAAGTTTTCTTTTCTTACGCCACGACGCGGTCGCTTTGTTCCACTCAGTCCCTAACCGTCTCGTTTGCTTTCTTCGTCGGGCATTTCTACACGAGTTTATTAGAGTGCGTGGCAATTTGGCCAATGGCGAAAATGCGTGCGCCCCGTCCCTATAGTTGTGTTGGAATAGATAGATTCCAAACGCTACAACCAATCAGGCCGAATTTTTCTGAGGTGCATCCTCCTGATCGGCGAACAGCACATATACGCCGACGGAGCAAGGGATAACACGATTTATGTATTCTTGAAGACGATTTTGTCTTGCATCCATCGAGTTTTGAGGATTGATATAAATAGAAACATCAGGTTTTCAAAAATCTAAAAGTTGAATCCGAATCTGCATACGAAACGCGTATAAAATATATTAATCGATATCCTGAAAAAAGTCACACCCATTCTGAATTGCGCAAGAATTGAAACACAAATCGCAAACGCGTCCCATCAAAACGCGCTAGAAAAATGCATTCCCTATTTTTGACTAACAATTCCGCGGGATATATAGTATTATTTGATTTGAATACCGAATAAGATAATTAATAATTAATTTATCAAAAGATAAAAGTACCGTCGCTCACAAAAAATTCTTTCCTTTACGCAGGCTTTACCTCTCTTTCGTTTCGATATCACCTTCCGCCCGCCAACAATTAACATTTGCAGTGCCGATATGCATCGATCGGACATTCGATTGTTCCGCGTATTCAAAGTAATGCTCTGAGCAGCATGCGCAAAATAATACTTAAATCTGCTATCTTATATCATGCGCATTTCGTAAAATTAAAGCAACTCCATATTTTATTTGAGAACAAACGGGTATGCTGTAAGATAATACGAGACATTAACGGGACTGATCGTTCAGCGGAGCACGTAGTCCTTCATCGGGGTAAGGCGTAAACGGTCCTAGGCCCTTTTGGAGAGATTTACGACGCCTGGTTCTCGACGCCGCTACTGGTCTTCGCCACTACGAGGGACCACCATGATGAACATGCGTCTTAGCACATTGGAAAGAGTGCGCAAAATTTTACTTGCGATTTTCTATAAATCTAGACGCGCTAAAGAAGATGTTATAAAAGGTTTGAAGTCGGGTTCCGAAAAAGCACAATAGCGTATTTAAGGATGTATTATAATTTTCTTTGCGATCAGTTTTCGAGCATACCAATATTTTCTACGCGCAACGTACGAACGTGGGACAAGAACGTCGCTCAACGATTCAAGCAATTTAAAGGGAAGAAGAGAGAGTTCCGCGGTCCCTGGACGTAACTAAATTTCATCGTACGATAGTGTGTCCTACATATTCAGAATTCCGAGATCTTGGTAGGAGTTTGTAGGGAGTACAGTGCCCATTGGGACCATCCATAATTTAGCAGTGATCCGAAGTTTCCTGCTGGGGTTCCTTGTTCGACGCAGCACTGCTACCTCTTTAACCCTTTGACACGTTTTCGTACTTGATTCGAGGTAACGGTCACTCTCCGCGGGAACCACCGCGCAGCGCTGCGTTGCAGGGTTTTTAACTCGGAACAAATTCTACGGTTTTTCTCGCAAGATTCTACTTACAAAAGCATCGCTCCTTTTGACAAACTTTCAACCCAACGGACAAACGAATTGATCGACCAGACGCAGACGGTTTCCCGGTATTCAATGCCCTACCGCAATTCTTTTCTTGCCCCCGTTTTCCTTCGACCCGTCGAATCGCATTCAATTGGAAGTATTTACGTACAATACTTTTGCCGAATAAACTTGGACGATTTTTATGACACGTGACTTTGAACGTAACTACAGATTTATCGGGAACGCATCTCTTTAGGAATTTACCAGCGGTCTTACACCGCACGGTTTTTGTATTCTTATCGAAAGCATGCAAAGTGTCGATAGCCGCGATCGCATTACATTAACGCTCCGTTCGGTTTTGAGAATGCGGGAGCACGCGCGTTGTCAATAATGTCCCTAATCGAAAAACTTTCTGGCAAATGAGAACAATTACCGTCTCCTAAGTTAAGCGCGACATTGAATCGCTAGGAAGGGGAACCATGCGTGCCCAGAATCAGCCATTTTGAATAGTAGATCTACACGCTCAGCCGATGAACATTGCGATTAACGATTAAGTATGGGAAAAATTTGTCTAAAAAACTATACGCAAACAGGGCAATTCGTTACGAGCTCGGGTTGCTTTTCATGCATTCTTTGACGCGCGTAGAAAAGGCTTCAATAAGTAGTATTCGTCGGTCGCGATCATTTTTTTTAAGAATACGTTTGTCGCAATGAAGGCGTAAATATGATTTCGGTCCACTTCGGATTCACCCATGCTTGTACCATCGTACGGAGAGTAATTCCAATAACCACCTTTGTCGAGATGCGGGGAACGATAGGGTTACTTGCAGGCTCGTGAAAAGACACGGTCGGAAAACACGTTATCGTTTATTTTTTATACTAATTCTGTCATAATAGAAAACTGCACGCCCAAACACTTGCGTCGATAACAGCAAGGCAGGGACCCAAAATGCACCCAAATACTCATCCTCTACACCCGAATGTTAATCGATAATGAATAATGATTAATTTACCTCGGGTTAAATCGTCGGTTACCTGTCGGTTTACGACTACTACCTACAACAATAATTCTTAAGTGTGTGCCTTCGCCTACGCGTTTGCCAAAGCACAACGACGGGTCGCATAGCGCTCCGCTTCCGAATCGAAATCCTATTTAAGCGGAAAAGCGTCTTCTCCCCGATTTAATTGCCAAGCGGATCGATGAAACGAAGCAGTTTAGTTGGAGGGTATTCGTTCCCCCTTTCCTTGCGATTCGTCGTACTTGGAATCTCCGAGACTTCCAGGTGTTTGAATAGAACGAGCTTCGTCGTCCTGTATGTACCGAGTCGAAGGTAAGTTGGATCGGTGGATCCTTCTTGCTCGCAATCCAACTTCTAATTACGAGGTTCTTGTCGCCCGACTTACGCGGTCCTCCAAGCATGCCCCTCGTGGTGTGGGCACACCGTTGACATTTTGGATTAATCCAGTTGTTCGTTTTGTTGCCGTGGAACGTTCTTTACAGATTTACAGGCGCGAATTGGGCACGAATGTCGGAAGTGCCGATTTAACCATACGTGCGCGATTTATTTTCCGACCAGTGCGAGAGAGAGAGAGGGGGTGAGCGCGAAGAAGGGAGTGGGACGTGGTGGAGGAAGAGACGTAGGTGGGGAAGGTGGGTGGACGGGAGCGTTCTCTCCCGCTGTTTCTGGCTTTCCGCCCTCGATCCCGCTGAATCGACAACCGTCCGCCGCTCTTTCAACCCCTTTTACAGGTTCGCCGCGATGCTTTCGAGGGTATAAGATAAGACGACTGCGATATCGTCCATGCGGAAATATGCTTTGACTATGTTCAAGTGGAAGTGCAAATGTCTCTAACGAGTTTCCAAGAACCGAAAATACGTCTTGTTTAAGGTTTTCATTTTTGGGGAGGTTTTAGAAGGGCCGTACAAATGCTTAGTTTTAATTTTAATATGGATCTCGCGTGTCTTGGGAGATGCTTCAATCGAGTTGATTCGTCGCACCGATGACTCCCGGAATAAATATCTATGTATTTGAATTGATCTAAATGCCATGAGAATTATTCATCGGGAAAGCGACACATTTAAATTGAAGTGCTTCGAAAAGAGATGTTATCATTGATAATTACGGAATTTAATATCTGGAAAATATTGTGCTTGCTATTGATTTCTTACTTTTGCCACGGTAATGTTTCGTACCGATATTATACCCGTACTGCAAATAATTCGAATGTAGTCATTCGATTTTGTTTGAGAAAATAAACATTGTTGTTTTATGTTAACAGCGGTAATCAACAGAGAAAGCCTTGTCTCGGGTCAGATACAAGTACGCGCAGACTAGATCTTGTTTCTTTAAAAAAAAAAAACGAATGGGGGTTTTGTAATAATCGGAACGATGCGAAGTGGTACAGCAACCAAAATCCTCATACCAGGAGACTCGGGTGCCCTAGCAGTTACCTGATTCGGTACACAGTAATTTCGTTGATCCAACATTACTTTGCATATTTTTACTACCTTTCGCTTTTGAATAAATTTTTTCATACGGGATAAAAGTCTTGCAAATTCCTAATATCTTATTTCCATTTGTTTGGGGCTTCATTTACCTTAACATCGACGGCTGAAGCATACCGTAACATTTGATGTCCATGGGATACATAGTATTGCCGAATTTAATAATTCGGATTAGAATACGATATTTTTAAGTCTTTAGCCCATGCGGAGTTGCCTTGCGAAAAAGGATGTGGAAGGGATGTTTCTTGTTTATTTACAAATATTAGTACACTGGTTCATGATAAAATGTAAAAAGGACATTTTTTCCAAAGATACAAAGAGTCTCGTAGATACTAGAGCAAGCGCGGTAAAAATCGAGATGGGACTTTGGACAATGATAGTCCATTGAAGATTTCAATTCTGAGTAAATGTGGACAGTAGTATGGGAAAATTTCAAAATTCGCAGAATTCTTAGAAGAATAGGTTCTATTATGCTAAGTGTATTGTACTAATCGCGATGCCTGCGATAGATCGTCGAATGTCGACATGCATCTGGAATGATCGTAAAACAACCGACAGGTCGACTGCATGCAGTTGTCGAGGCGAAAGGTGATATCGCGTCAAAAAGTGTGCCTCCCTTTTTCATTTTGTCCGTTAAAGTGCATATTGTTTCTAAATTAATACGGGGCCAAAGCATTACACACCCACCTCTGCCTCCCATAAACCTTACAGTAGTAATATTGCGGATAATTATTTGCCGATCTTAAAACCCATTATGCATACCACGGTACCGCTGCACGAGGAATACGATTGCGTATTACAAACTGCATTATGCATATACAATTGCCAACCACATAATTCTACTGGAATAGCAACTTTTATATCAGCTTTTGGAAGGGAAACACCGAACATGAACCAACTAGAACAGGAGGACGAACAGACATATGGAGAATATATGGAATTATAGAAACACAAACATAATCGGATAATAGTTCCAAAATATTGAATTACAGGTATTTATGCAAGTATGAATCCTCGACAGGCAGAACGCGATAAACAAAGCTATATCGAACATTCTTTTGTAATTGTTTTCAGGCAGAATTTTGAATATGCGAAATACAAATAGTGAAATAAACTTCTGTTTACTATTTCGTTATTGTATGCATATTTCGTTTAAAAGCACGAGTTCCCATTTTTAGTACCACAATTTGCTAATAATTTAACCAGAAAAATATGATCTTTGCAAAATGTAGTGGATGGAGGAATATATTTTTTTAATTTATCCAACGTTACTTTAATTTCTTTAGTTACACGAATTACATCACCAAATCTTGATATGGCCTCGCACATAACAACACACTGGAATTTCGCGCAATAACGTGAATAAAGTACACGACATATGGTGGTTCGTCAATGATGGATCGGAAACCGATGGTGCAATTTACAACCTGTTAAGGTCTGGTACGTGCCGCATATCCTACCAACCTATATCAGCAATTTCTCCGACTACGAGGAATGCGCTAAAGAACGTAACGTCGTGTTGCGCTATGCTCAAATAATCGATACCCCTGGAATTGACGTTAGGCGCGGTCTCGTTCAGGGTCGCTCGATCAACCTAATCGTTCGTACGGTTTAATCGAGGAGGACTTCCGATCCGGAAAAATCTCGGTTGCCTCCATAATTCGCTTAATTAAAGGATGGATGTAGGGGTTAACGACACGCGCAACGTTCGAAGATGGTTTCGCGCGGCAGTGGAAGTGGAGAGAAGGCACGAGAGGAGGTTGGAGATACTAGAACGCATCTAAAATCCACGGTTCCCGTGAAAGTCTGCCAGACGAAAAGAAAGAAGATAAAGAGAAAATGAAGGGGTGGATGGATAACGCGAGTGTGCGTAGGAGAGGGAATGGGAGGGGCAGTCAGGGTGGGAGGGTGAGCGAGAGGACAAGGAAACCCTCGGAGGAGAGAGTGGAACGAGGAACGAGGAACGAGGAACTCCGACACGACGTCGCGCGCGCGAGACAAAGGAGCGATGGAAAAGAAGAACCAGAACCAGCCACCACGTATTATTTTCCAGGATGATGAGGGCGGCTGTTGGTTGAGCTCGCTGCTTTTTAGGGGTTGCTGCAGGCTGGCTGGGGCAGGATGAGAGGACAAGACGTACAATTAGTACTACCTCCCCTCTTTCCCCTTTACCTCTTGCCTCCCCCCTCCTCCCCCATCTCTGTCTCTATCGTAGACGACCGTCAGCTTGCTGGTTTCAATGCAAACAGGGTGTAGGGGACCTATCGTAGTAGAACTGTGGGGTGAACTGCTAAAGGCTTGGAACCCCGACCGATATCAACTTCCTTGAGGGCTAACTGCTTCCTCATCGGTTGAACTGCAAGGAGGTAGTAGATTTCGACCTTCTCAGCTAACCTACACGAAGGAATCGGAAATGAGGTCCCCGTGCGAGCAAAGATGGACTTGAACGAATTAAACTTCAGAGATAACTTCTTTTAAGAAGCCTCTCGGCTTTTGAGGTTTTCAAGAGAGGGTCCCTGGTATTGATTTAAGAAAATCTGCGTGTTACGAAATTTCGGATGGTAGAGGGAAAGCGCAAAGAGGGTGAAAGGATTTGCGTTCTGAATATAAGGGACTTAATTCTCAGACTTAATCGTGGTTTTAGGGAATAGGCTTTACTTGCGACGGGAAAGCACAAGATGTCGTTAGTCTAATTTAAATGACATTGATCTCTTTGAAAGATCGTTCTCGGTTTTAGCGGTGAGATTTAAACCCGTTTCCGCGCTACCTATTTACGTCATTTTTAAAGCAACGTAACCTAAAATAGGGGATAAAGTTTTCTAAATAAGAGTGTTATAATACTAAATTCCATACATGGCGACATGTGCAAAAAAAAACAATGTTCTTTAAAAATTGTTCTGCGCCATTTGATGAGAAATTAACATTATCCCCTTCAAGGTGATTTCTTTGGGAAGCAATACACCGTTGGAGACCTTGTTACCTCTCCTGGAAACATTGCAAGAAGTCTTGAACGGAAACTGCTTTTAGGTGGTCTGCCAAAACCTACTGGACGTTGTCAACGGTTCCAAGACGTGGGTTTGGCGCCTTGGGTTGGGTTTTGATTTTTGGGAACAAAAAGAAGTCACGTAGATATGGTCAGGAGGTTACGGGATCCCTAGAATCACGGCAATACCTTTGTTGACTCAGTGTCAGCAAAAAATCTCGGGAAAAGGATCGTTTGCGTTCGGTCTGCGATTACCCGCATTGTAATCGTGTGCAACGAGCTCCGCCACGCAACGCTCTTTGCAAACGTCTTACTGCCGTATACATTTAATTATTAATCCCTACTACCACTGTTACAATGACAAAATGTTTTGTGAAATTTGTAATTACGCTTGGTCAATCGATCCCATTTGCCGTGATATTCGATCAATATGCAAACAGCTTCCATAATTTCGTGTGTCCTTTGTTCACGTACATGTGAAACAACAAAGCGTAAGCATTTAACCTCATGAATGCCGATATTGTCGATCCAATGATCGGTTTGACATTGAGTTTACGTAACAGGTTGTAGGCCACGACAAACGATGGGTATGAGTAAAAGGTGGGAATATGTATAATGTATAATGTTGTAAATACCTGAAATGAGGGGAAAGCCTAAATTCTGAAGATGACCCACGGAACCCACGGCTCCGAGGCTACGATATTTCTCAAATTTTGCCATTTAGAATGTTTGGTCGAGGTTTTAAGAGGATTTAATTTTTTCTATCGATTATTCCTTTATTTGTAAGAACGGGAATAGATTGTATTCCATTGACAATGTGTCCCACACGAATGAGAGCTGATTCTGGCTGGAATTGTCGAGGACGTTGGAAACCCGAGATACTTATAGGTTGGTAAGGTATACAGCGTGCTCAACTGACAAGGAGAAATCCGGTGTAGCGCCGTCGTATCTAATCGCAGTGGGTTAATTTCTGTGTCGTTTGATAGCGTGGTGTCTGTCCTACACGAGCATGTGTTTTAATTAGCTCAGCTACGCGTTTTTTAATTACAATAAGCTGCAATAAGAGCACGATTACAAAATTTATCGCGGAATGAAGAGAATTTCGGCAATGAAATTAGTGATCCGACAATTCAGACGAATGGGATCATCCACAGCCGAAATGGTGGCAGGGTTGACGACACGTGCGACTGTTCGGGTCGTAGGAAGTCCTTGATGGTGTCGCGCCCCGCCTCGACCCACGAGTTTGACTCTTTAGTTAAACGCAAAACTAGACTGTGGCAAATTTGTAACTGTCCTCGAGTGTCTCGCACGTGCCGCTGTATTTTAGTTTGAAACAATTTATGGGGTTCGTGCTTCGATTCGAAGATAGCTAGAATTTCTATTGCTTTCTATATTGGAAGAAAAGGTTTTCGCGTGTATGTTTCTTATTAAGGCCCAGAAATAGTGCACTAGGTTCAGATAAAGGTTTCGCTGTGCATGGCCCTTTAAGGCGTTGGTTTTGCGTTACTATTTAACTTCTTAAAATTTGATCATTAGAGTTATCTTAAATGGTAACTGAATACTGAAAAGCATTTATCTTATTTCGCCTACGCTTTTAAATTACGTGAACAATAATTTGTACCGAGGAAACGCTTCTGCGGTTGCTATGGTGGAAACTACTACCCCGTCGCGGTAACAAACTGCAACTTTATTTCTGTAAATCGCGCGAAAATAAAGTATAATACAGGCGCGGACGATAAAGCGGCAAAATCAGATTCGAAAAGTCCAAGGACCTGTTATTTTCTCGCTCTACCTCGCGTCATCCTTTCCACCACTCGCTTGCATTTGGAAAGGAAAAGGGAACGAGGAGAAGAGGGGGAACGTTCAGAATAGCTTTGTGGGTCCTGTCTACCCTTATCGCGGATTCCAGGCCATTGTCCAGGCCCTGGCTCGACCGTGCATAACGTTCCGTCTCTCTTCCGTGTATTCTCTCTGCGGGAGAAGTAGCGAGTACTACAGGATGTGTACAGGGTGTACCCGGCTGTCGGTCGTCGCGCAAACTGACCATTTCATATTTTGCTCGCACAAAAACGTTTCGGACAAAAGCTGGCAGTTTTTAAGGTTGAAAAATATGATATAGTTCAACTCGCGGAAGAACGCAATCCATTCGCCGGCGAAATGGTTTTTGAAATCTGGCGTACTATGATGGTGCTTTGGTTCCGGCAAGGGGCTTAATGAAAATGGGTTGAAAAGATTTTGATGGTTCTTGGGTTTAGCGTGGCGTAAAGTCCTTTCCTTTAGAAGTTGTTGAACATCCGTGCCTACGGACTTTGCCAAAATTTACTATGTTTTCCTTTTCCGAAGACTTGGATAAGAGATAGTTTTCTATTGTAAAATATTTAACCCACCTTGTGGTAAAACTCACTCGAAATACGGAGCTCTCCGGGGAAATTTCTAGAATTGTTCTTCGAATTTTCTTTCGAATCTTTCGAAATTGGGATGCAGGAAATATTTTCGAAATGGTGAATTAAGAAATTCATTTTTATTTCTGTTCACAAGCACGAATAAAAAAATGGATCAAGTTAAATGTTGTAACTACGATAGAACGATGATTAACCGAATTAATAGGTTGGCTAAACTGTTTCGGTAAACGATTTTACGGATAATAATAACGTAATTATATTAACGGGGACGATGATGATGTTGATCAGGATAATAATAATAAATTGGCAGGTACATGATCGAAGTAATATAGAAAATAAATTAATCCTCATTAGATATTTAATGCAATATCTACGGCCACGCGTCATTTCAGCACCAATCTTTTTCTGTTAATACTCATGATATAATCAAAGTGTTACGTCAACGAAATCATTGTCAAACGAGACCGCTGATCCTAAATTTACCGAAACTTCGTGTATATAATAACCTACTAATAACCACCTTGATGGAAAAAATATATTTTCTTTTATTTAGTAACAAAAATATTTTTTTCAATAGTTTCGAAATTGAGTCTCCGAGGGAACATTATTACCAACAAATTTTAATCGATCGATCTGTCGAAAGACCGGTTGTGGTAGATAAAGTCGGACTACATATTTTTCAGAAAGCGATTAATCGATAAGCAAAAAGCGAGTTGTGCAAAATTCATTGTGAATATGTATACGATGAGAAAAGTCGTCATGTTAATAAGGTTGAACGTAGGAAATTCGTAAAATAAATTTTTAAGCGGTCATTTGACCCGTGGCGGTGGGATTACCGTTAAACTCATGCATTCAAAGCTAAAAGGCCACGCGTTCCAAACTGTAAACATCGTTACATAGTTTAGAATACATGACCTGTCGAAACAATTAATTATTTATAAAATATATTATGCAAAAAAAAAAAAAACTTTTATTCGTATTTTTTTCAATTTTTATGTCGTTAAAAAATACGTAATAACATACATATTGAGATTACTTAGAAATACACTTTGTTCATATTTAGAAATCGCAAATTTAAATAAAAATTTTTAACCAGCAAGAATGACTGGCTTGGTAGTTCTAGCGCTAAGAAACGTTCTACCATAGCCACTCTCATTCAAATTTGTTTTTGTAATCATCTGAGATTTTTCTATAATCAAAAATAGCACGATACAGTGAATAATACGTATTCGTCGATACGGTCAAAATTTCTTTGAAATCGTAGTGTTCCGACCAATATTCGTGAGCCATAAGAACATATGCGTTCGTTGTTACCTGCAATTGAAACCCGTTGACACGTATCAAATTCGTTTTGCCTTACTTGAAAACTTTACACGAAAATACACATTAAAGGCGCCACTGAAGACGCGTCCTGAAAGTTTTATCGATCGACGTTACCTCTCGTGAAAACCACTCGTTTCGTTTGACGTCGAAACAGCGCATCGAAACCCGCCAATCCTATTTTTCCCTGAGAAGATCGATAATAGCGGAATATTTTCTATGGTACAATATCGTTTATCTTCGGCTCTAGTGTCGCGTGTGTGCTTCGAGTTGACGGAGATGCGAACATGTATTTCACGCACAGCGTGAAGCGTACGATACAGCAAGCGCGCGATGCAATATATTTTTCACACTATCGGCATCAAATTTGAATAGTTAATCTCGTTGCGCGCGTTAATGATTTCCTTTTCAGTCGTTTCAATCGATCAAGTGGACCAGTGAATATATCTGTGTTTTACGAGTGTATAAAGAAAATACCTGACTTCAAGATGGTTCTTCTTTTTCAAAGATTATCCTCTTCAATACACCGCATTCTATTTTGTTACGAAATCCTTTATAATCGAGACAATACGATATGCGACAAACGTAAAAACTAAAGTTCAGATAATTGCTATATTATGTTCGTGTCTCCAATTTGAAATATTTTTCTCACGAGGAATCATTTCACAAAAGAGGTACTTCCCGTAATGGTGTTGAGAAAACGCAAAAGTTAGTTTTTGAATAATATTGATTTTCATATTCGGTCGGAAGTCGACATGGATGTGCAACATTGATGACGGATTCAGAAAGCTCCTTATCTCTTGTAATAACGAAAGGACCCTAGTATATCGGTACAGTTCGTTTTATAGCATTGCAAACGTGGATTCCCTCAAAAGGAATTATTATTTATCGCACCACTGATGCGTGCAACGACGTTGTCGATTAGCTTCCCGTGAAGGTCCTGATTTCTCACAAAGATCTTTTGCTCGCAATTGAACGAGGAAGGGGAGCGAGGGGACTTCGAATGTTAAAAATCTTTAAACACTCGTGTGAAATAGGCGTAAGGGCATTTCAACTGCGGGTCTACAACGTGGACACTTGGCTGTGCGTCGTTGCAATTTGACAAAATCTTCATTCCCAACAATTCTACACCGTTAAAGTTTAAAGAAGCAGAAAAATGTACAATTACTTACATTGACAATTTCGCGAACTTATTGTGCGGAGACTCAGTAAAATAATGAAACTCTCTCATTACCATTTCAAAGTACGTACCTCTCTGAACGGAATACACTCTTTGTTATACACAAAATATTATTACAAAGGACCATGTATTGGAACTACATATACGATATAAAATTATATCTCGTGCCAGCCAACAAGACCGGAAGACAACGCTGACATTGATACACCTCGTGATTTTATTCGGTGGGGAAATTCACGTGATAAAGAGTTGATTTTTTTTTGTTATTCCGGGGTCTACATCTGCAACCACTGATCGAATGTCATCAGCTCTCGTAATTGAATAAGTGTATAGCATTTGAAATGTTGGCAATTAGAGTATTTGTTTTTTTTTCCGTACTTCTAGTGCAGACCTGGACAAAAGTGGCCCAATCGAACGATATACTCACCGCGGTATTGGCGGCTTGGATTTCCCCACTTTGACTACCCTTGCCAACGTCTCTATTGACGTGCTCCGTTGGTACGTTGGTTCGCTCGATCGTTTTGTATTTTCTTATCGGTTAAAGAGCTATTCCCGTCTTCGTTCCTTTGCGCGCGCGCTAAGAGGATAGTAGCGGGAACGCAAATAGCAATCGAGAAGAGATGGCGAGTTTGACGAATTATGGCTTCGAACGCTGATCAACAGAAAGCATATCGCAAACGCAAACGCGACGAAGCTGCTCGCGAAAAAATTCAACAAAAAAATATAATGCCCAATTTGACTAAAACGGGAACAACGAGCTCACGAACAGCAAACCGAAGAAATTATAGGCGAACCATCTATTATTCATCTTTATTCTTTATTTTCTATTATTTATATTTATTTTAACCCTAAACCATGCGTATCGTAGATGGCACAGAATGCGACGTACTAGCTTCGTCGGCGTACGCTAGTTTGTAGTTCGAACGAGATGTGCACCGTGGCTGAAAAAAGCGAATCCCCTTTGAGAGAAGAATTTCAGGATGGAGACATCGCACGATTTAAAGTACGCAAAACTTGTTACAGAACGCTGCTCGATGAAAAGATTTCTCGTCTTTCCATGTCAAACGGTTTCGTTTATTCCACATACCGGAAGCATTTACCACAGCTCGATAGAGTAACCAAACGACTCGTCTCGCCTAGAATTCCGTTCATGCAAATACGTAGACTGCGTTTCGTGCAAGGTTGAAAGGAATCATCGGTCAAGTGATTAACGTACCCGTCGACGTAAACAATATGGTATACCATCGGCCTCGACAATTGGACGACGACTACGCTTTCAACATACACATCAAGCGTTACCGGATACGCAAATCGCGCTACTTGTCTGGGAACGTAAAAAAAAATCGATAATCAAGCGATGGTAAAGATACTTGATCGCGAGGCCGTTGTACAAAATGAACGGAATTAAAATCGACGAGTCGTCCTTTGAAGAAAGGGAAGCACCAGAACTGCCGATTAAAGATGAACGTGAAAATCCAACAGAACCGACGATTGGGTCGATCTCTAAGAATGCGGAGCTCGCGAACGAGATGCTTCAAGCCAAGCAACACACTCTAATGTGGACGGGGGAAAAATACCTAGATCTCGCGCCCGGGATGAATCAGAAGCCGTTGTCTTTGTTGTTCGACGAGCACGGCGAGGAATTATCGTTTCCAGGGATATATCTCAGATAGCTGCAAAAATTCAAGATAAATAATGTGGCTCAGTTCATGATGGGGAAGAGCAAAATTCGTTGACGAGATCGCAGAGGAGTGAAACTCGAACAGGTCCGTTTGAACGAAGGTTTGTATTCTTAACGTTCAATGTGAATTGCCAGTCGTTGATTACATTGGTATTTATTTAGGCAGGGAGCTACACCGAGGAAAATAACTAAAAAACATATCCATGATTCATACTATTTTCATATAGCGGAGATAATGTACACCTAACAGCCAATGTATTTTTTTTTAAATATCCAATATCTACCTTGTTATTTGTTATTATTTTTTTAAAACACATCGCCGTACACAAAGTTTGGAGTGTTTCCAAAATATTTTTCGATGACCGTTATACGCTGAAGGGTACTTCGTCAAAGACATATTTTTGTTTCACGATTGATGGCTCGAATTAAATCTCGAAATAAAAAAGTTTTGTCACCAATTCGTTCGGCGGAACGATGCTAACGAGTTATATTTTGCTTCTCTACGAACCAAAACCTTTATTTCGATGATAAATAAAATTATAGATCACCGTACTACACGGATGTTACTTATAACTCGCGTTATCGATAATATTATCGTATGGTACGCATCCCTGAGTCTATAACGCCGCATCGCCCGTGATCCCTCGTTGTTATCCTAGCTTACGGTTAAGAAGAATATCGTGCGGCAGCTCTTTAGTTACCACAGCTCCTCGACCGCACTAATTTTGTGTGTTTCGCGGAAAAACTGCTCTCGCCAGGTATTACTCGAGCTGAAATTGGAATTTCCTCCGCAGATTAACCAAGCGGCGGTATTCTTACGTTTCGCGGTGCAAACTTCTCGAAGGCTACTCCACCAAAATAGGAATAACGTGACCTCGTTTATGGAGGAGCGCGTTTAGCACATGAAAATCGTTCCGCGGGAGCGATCGTTCCTACCTACCTACCTACCATGCACGAATCGCGGCAGGGAACTTCAGAGTGCGACATTTCTAGCGAGGACTTGACTTTTCGTCCTAATTTCGCATTAATCGATTTCCGTAGCGGCTCGTGTACCTTACGTAGGTTCTATCCACGCGCTGCTGCAGTTCGGGTCGAAAGAGCGTACGGCAATTCCTACGTTTGTTCGTATGAAATTAGATTTTTGAATGATTTCATTGACAGCCGTTCTTTGCGAGACAATGATTTGAGTTTTTGCATTGATATTATTCAAGTTGGGCATCGCGATAGGACATTCGTACAAGGAAGCATTAACGTTTTATCAAATCACATGTTTTTTAAACAAACCTTATTATGGAAACATTCTTGACAGTCAATACGTTAAGATATGACCAATCTATGTATTTAGTTTTCAAATTTTCTATGTATTCAGTTTTCAGTTATTAAATATTTAAGGAAACACAGACGTTTAAATTTCAAGAAGCAAACCAGTTGTACAAAAGAGTCTATAAGAAGCGCGTACTTGAAACTTTTCTCTCGTAGCATACAAAGCAATAAGAATTGAAGCCCCAACCTATAAATTGGCAAAAACTAAAATAGACGACGACATCCGAGAATAATTTCCCTCGTTGAGAGTATTCGTAAGTTTCCTTTTTGCGGATAAAAAAATCAGCGGTGATTACTAATATTGTTTTTATCAGTGATTTAAGTCACAATGGATAACTTATCTTGAATATCAAGGCGGGTTCAGACATGCCCTACGACATTGCCCCGCGGCTCGTTATCAAAATTGCCGCGCAACGAGGTATCCGTCTCTTATGAAGTATTTCAACACTATCAGCGGCCGTTTTGTCTGTAATTATTGGGACACAGGACTCGCTATGACTCCCAGACATAGTTAAGTAAGACACGCGGTTGTACGAATTTTGCTATTTTCAAATTCTGAATCCAACGTAAAATGGTTCCCGCGTTTTACGGGACACCGGATGTACGATAACTGGCAATTCGATCAAACGTTACCCATCCACAAATGGCTAACGCTGCTTATCCCCATTCCAACGATCCGATTCGTAAGACATTCTTCCACATCGTCCAATTCCAACCAACTACAACGTATCCCATTCCCTGCGAAACGAAGCAGTCGAACCGTATCGCGGTACTCAAGATTCACTCCCGGATCTACACAGCCCCACCGTAAAATCCCCAGATCGAAATCTACGTATCGCGTCGCACCCTTCGACGATGTCGTTCCTCGATCTCGCGAAATGACCTTGACGTTTTAAACTCGGAGAAGCCGTAACTGCCGTTGTCGACCCATTTTCTATTGAATGGACAAACACAAAGGTAGGTGACATTATCTTCAGGGCATAGCTATCCTCGATTGATATCGTACAGACGATTTCTGAGTAATTGAGTGAGATACGTACAGCCCTCTCGAATCGTTTTCCAGGATGGAGAAGGGGAGTTGAATGGAAAAGGCGTACGTATCTGTCGTTACGCGTGGGTTTCGTTAGAATTGAATAAAGTGGAAAATAGTGGATTTATTGTGCAGACAACGTGGCACAGGGACTCAAGGCACCATACTAGTGTCACTGCAGAAAAATGAACGGTTTTCATGAATGTTTTTTTTTATCGAATGACACGAATAACCGTTTCGGAAATTTTTTTTTATTTACTACTCTAGCTTATTGCCTAATACGAAAAATTTGAAAGAGAGAAAATGTCCTGTTTTTTAAATAAAGAAGGGGGGATTGAAATTGTGTACTACAAAAACCGGACCTCGCTTGTTTTCAATTTTTTCGCAGAAAAATGTTTGAAGCAAAAAAGTAAATGTGTAGTGATTATTAATCTATATGAATGTACCTATAGCGCTACGGAGTCGTGTTTTCTAAACATTACATTTTTAGAAACAAAAGTCTATCGATAGAAACGGTGAAATTCGGTATGAAAACTTCAAACTGCCATTTTGTTAAAAAAAAAACGGCTCCATAGCGCAATAGCGACATTCATGTAGATTAACAATCACTATTCACTTTTTTGTTTTAGAGATTTTTCTATGAAGAAAAATAAAAAAGAACCGGGTTCCGATTTTTGGCGGACACAATTTCAATCCCACTTATTTGTTTAGAAAATAGGACATTTTGTTTCTTTCAAATTTTTCATATTAGGCAATAAGCTACAGTAATAAATTAATAATGTTTCCGAAATGATTGTTCGTTTCATTCAATAAATGGAAAATTTTATGATAATCATCCATTTTTCGGACCGTCACAGTAGTATGGTCCTTTAAACCTTATAGGTATTCATTTGCGCCGCGCGAACCGTCCAAGTTTTCTGCTACGCGAATGGGGGATGGTTGGGGGAGGGGAATTGGAGTCGTCGATGTTGGTTCGTCGCCGACAATACCGTTCAACATCTACGATATGTTCTATCGAGTGTTTGGTACATTGTGGATATACACGCAGAATGCCCGTTGCCCCGCTAATCAAGCTCAGTGTCTAAGGCTTACTCCTAATATTGATGCACGAGATTAGTAGAATATCTCCACTCACACTGGTCTTCCTACTCGATTCCCTTTCTACGGGAACACCCTCGCTTGGCCTACTTCATGCCACACTGCTCTCACGTCTGAGAATACGATTGTGGGTTGCTATGATTACGCGCGACGTATGTATGTAGGTTACGGTATATTGCCGATAGCGTAATTTGAATATCATCATCCGAACGATTGTCTAATACCATTGTAATTGGATGATTGGGTGAGGCGAGAGGAGGGGAGTAGACAATTGCCACTCCGCTATAGCTTCGATGGATGAGTTCGTTTTTCTTTAGGAGCAAAATATTGCAACAATTGTCGTATCGACAACAAGTTTTCGATGTGAAGGTGCAGAGCAGAAAAGTTTATTTTCTGAAAAAATTTATTTTGTTTCGGAAACCTAGACATTAAATGATTGAGACTATTCGCATCAGTATTAAGATCAGATTTTATTAATATTATCGGCATTTCATTGATACTTTAATCACAGTTCTGGGGGTAGAATTTTGGTTGGGTCTGGAGAAATAGTCGATCGACATATCGATTGTGTCGGTTATATCGCTTGGCCCTACTCGATACTTGATTTGTCACGGGTATTGTCCAGGCGGATCGTTTATCTGAGTTTTTACGAACTTTGATGCGTTGGATATCTGAGAAGTACGTTTCTAATCGGGTTTTGAAAAACGCGAATTTTCTGCCGTCTTAAAACGAAAATATTAAAGGTCCCGTTTTCGGAACGTTAATGAGTACAGGGTTTTCAAATTTCATTCGGTCAGGTTCATCCGCCGAGGTGTTATCCATCTTTAAAAGTGCAAAGGAATCCCAAGATTGCGAAGCTTGGTCAAAAATCAATTCAATCATTCTTTGCGCTTTTACAGATCGATAACTCCTCGATGAATTAATCGAATCGAATTAAATTTTCTGTAAATGGGATAATCCGTATCTTTCTTTTGCGACTCCATACACAATTTTTAAATGACGCACTTTTCAAATTTCGTCTTAATTTCGATTGTTCGGCTTGAACACACCGATCGATGAAAGATTTGAGCTAAACTCGTGCAAAATTTCATCATGATCGGCGCATAATGTAAAAAGTTACGATTAATTGTTAGCTGTCTGAATATTCGCGCGAGATCGATTGAACGCTCAACCAGCAAATTTATACACGAAATTTTCCCTGCAATATGAGAAATAAATAAATCTATATTCCGTGAAAATGGTTTCAATACGAAACTTGTAATTGGCGGAATACGGTACACCAACTGAATTACAAAACATTTGTACCTGAAATGTCCCTGTTGTTTTTTAATATACGTGGGAACTCGTATGGACAATGTTGGACGATGCAATGTTATAGAAAGGATTTTGACGTTAATATTTATTTCAATCTCGTTTTAATTATTGTTATATCAAATATTTCGTATCGATGGAGACAGAAAAGCTGCAATAACGCTACGGGTCGGATAGAAACAAATAAAATAATACTCGCCACTTTAATTGCACAATCTTTAAAGTTCGTAGATATGAAATGGAAAATTAATTAAACATTTTGCCTCTATAAAAGATGTAAAATTCTGGCATATTTCTTCCAAATCGAAAGAATTGAACGAAGAAATATTACGTTAACTAAAGCCGATCTGACTACTTCATTTTTAGACACTGAACTTCGATTTTGTGCGAAAACGGTTGGCGATCGACGTCTAGCAACCGGGTGTCTTGAAATCCCCCCGATGGACCGATAGACACATTTTTTTCGGTTTTCAGGTCCTCATTTCGTAAGCTTGCCTTGCAAAATCCTTTGTTTTCAAGTAATTAGGATATCGTTAACCCTATTTGACGAACGTACCATGTCGTGATTATAGACGTAACCGACAAATTGAACTCCCCATTAAATTCTGTTCACGGGCAATCCGAACAAAAAAGCAGGAAATGGAAATCCTGAGTTTGATATAAGCTCTTTCTGCCGACACAGCTTCTACACGGAAAACGTTTACGAGCTTCATCGAGTGCCGATCCATTCACAGTCCAATCCTCGTAAAAAGATATTTAACTATTACATACGATGGAACTCAATCCTTTTTACATAGAAAAAATTGGAAATTAAACGATGTTATTATCGCGCACGTTATCGCCTTATCGATGAATTTATCATTAAGAATTGAAAGATAAATGAAAGGGAGGAAGGTACGATAAGGCGTGGAACGAAGAAAGTAGACAGAAAAAAAGCGATGCTATTATATTGTTTTGACGTGAATACATTTACGAGTAAAGATGGATAAAATCTCATTAGAAATATTATTATAATACCCGTGAGACGATGTCTTTTCGGCTCTGGTCCGCCTGCTTTTGCCTCGTGAAAACGAGTACGGTACGTGCATTTTCTGAGTGAAAACTGAAAATTGCGAAATATGAATAGTTATATTTTATTGTCACAAATATTTTTTTTTTTACTAAACGCGCGCGGAAAGTCTCCAACTTTTGGAGTTTGCTTCTTACCGCTCGGAGAGTTACTTTGCCAATGCTTTCTTTCGAGGCAAAGAGTTATTACTAAGAAACTAGATATTTATCATTTCAAAATTAATTGCGTGGTACTTGGTTAGTTACAACATTACTATTAACAGTTACCTGTGACTCTTTGTCACAATGTGATCATTTTCGTACTGAGAAATTTCTTGAAAAATGAAAATCTGATTCCTATATCTAGGCAAATTCGAGGCGTTTTTAATAAGTAATTCTTACGTAACTAAATCGTTATCTACGATAAGAAAAAAAGTTGAGTTTGTAGACAGATATAATTAACTGTATTGAATTGTCGGGACATCGCTATAGAACTAGCGCAAAATCCCAAACGTTCAGTTCCACTACTGTTTTACAACAGTTTGCATTAATGCCGTCTGAGTCTTATCGGAGAGTGTAAGATTTTCCGAAGTTTTCGGAGTGCTCCGACTTCTGCAACGATTGCTTTATTTAGGTAAACAGTATTCCAGCAACCAATAATTTTTTCACCGGAGCTGCTGAAAATTTCATTGGACTCTTTTTGTGTCGAATAACAGCACAAAGCTAAGACGTGACGTACGCGCGGTTTCATTGAATTATTGAAGCATCGGAGAGGTGAAAGACAATGGCCGCGAAACATCATCGTTACCTTCGTTACCTTCGTTAAGCTGGCACAGGGCAAATTAATAAAGCGGGTGCTCGTGGCGACAATACTCGACCTTCGATGTTTCACGGAAATAGAACGCGGGTCTCCCGATTTGGCTGCAAGGAACACCGTCTAGACCCCGAGACAAAAAACGGTAATAAAGAATGCTTCTATAATTTCCTCAGTATTCCGGATATAGAATTTCAATCGTCGCGTATCACGATTAGAAATGAAAGTTAATTCGTTGGTCTTTATTCCTCGCCGCTGTACGCGGAGAAAAGAAAGAAGAATGTCTCGTTCGTCTCTCCTAGCATCTGCAGAAAATCCTTTTCACTTCGTTCCATCAGATTTTGCAACAACGCAAATCTTACTCTATATAAATTTTCTCGTTATGCCCATACACGACACGTATAACGGAACGGCGAGGGAGAGACGGGGTGTACAATACCGAATCATAACTTGCGAAGACATTTTCCTTTTTAAATTCCCATCTGCCGGCGGCTCCATTGTAAATTCTTTCCTGTTTGTATACATGTGAGACGTCGCGAATAAAGAAGCCGTTGGCGGAGAAATGGAAAGTCGAAGAGTAAACGTACAAACAAATGAAAAAGAGAGAAACAGCGACGCCACGCTGGTAAGTCGGTGATGAATGTTGGAAGAGAAACTAGAATAAAGTATCCAAGCCAAACGTGGAAATTGCGAGTCGATGTATCCGTGCGAATGAACTCAACTAGTCTCACGTTGGCGAAGCCAGGTTAGTCCTTCTCCTCTTCCTCCACCACCGTCCCATTCTCATGCTCTTCCTGTTGCTCCTGCTCCTCCACGTCCTCTTTTACCTCGTACTTCTCCGCCACAACCTCATCTTTCTCCCCTTCGTTTCCTACCCCGTTACCGCACCGTCGCCCCAAAGGTAGGTAAGAATGCGAAATTGAAATTCAAAACGCCGTTATTGGCTTCTGACATAACCGAAATAAAAGAGTTGCACGCGAAAGTGTAATGCGATTACCGTTTATCAATGTTTACACGCTGTCAATAAGTTAAAGCATATCTCGATATCCATACGTTGCTAGTATAACAATATGAGATAATCTTTCTCGTGCATGATTAGTTCAAGCATAAGACAAATTTTCTTTCGTCAAATGCACGGTCGGTGTACGATTTGAAAGCAACGCTAGGAACCAAATGCGTATAATGTATTGGTGTTTTCTTCGTATATTCGATAAAAAGTGTTGAAAAACTTGTACTGTTGCGAGGTAAAAGTTGTATAATTAATTTCAATTAAATCCGTGACCGATTGAACTTCACGATGTTTACGGATTGTTACTATCCGAGTGCCCCTGTTACAGATTTAATTGCTTTGCAATGAAGAATCGGATTTGAAGGAAAATTAAATTCTGGTGCGATAACATCTATTAATATCGCTACAGATATCCCTTTATAGCGAAAGGTTATAAAACAAGTACTAAAATATTAGAGTAACTAGATAGTTTCTCTGCATTTTTCTATTGTAGATAGTTGGTCATGTGTCACATATATCTAGAAAAACCAAACAGGCGTCACTCTAAGAATGCACCTCGCACGCTTAAAATTTGGAGATAACGATATGGAGGCAAAAAAGATTAGAAAGCTGTTACCTTTTCTTAAAATCCGGACTTCAAACTGACGCGAGCACTCCACTACTCTCTTGAATGGAAAACAAATTTGCGAACGCGCGAGTTGCATTCTTAGAGTAACGCCCGTTCGGTTTTTCTGGAAAACCGATTAGTACCACTGGGTAATTATGCTGGTTTGTGGCGGCTGTAGCATTGTACGTCCGTTTATAAACAAATCGCCAGTGCGAATCTCTACTAATTCGGTTGCATCATCGTTTTCACTGCGACCCATCGTTGACAGTGCTGAAAATCGTTTTCGACCGAATCGCACTGCAATCAGCGATTTACCAATGAGCCCAACCCACCCTCAATGAGAATTCACTGACGTTAGGTGCTTTCAGAGTTTGTTATTTTAATGGCAATCATGCGTGATTAAAGAAGAAGGTTATTAGGTTGGACGTTTTTTTATATTTGCACCTTGCACTTACAAGATCAGACGTTCTTACCCCGTAATTTCTAAATCGTTATAACCTGGTTAAGTTTTACTAAATTTCCTTCAAAGCGAAATACAAAGGAAACATAGAAAATGGTAGGTATTTCCTCGCGACACCGTTATAATGTTATGCACATTTTGAAATTTATTTCTTCGGAGCGTCGATTTGGATGTCTACGATTGCTTTTGATGCATCGAGTAGGACCTACAACAACGTTTGTCTTCGATAGACGCAGTCATTTCTGACGTTCCAAGAGACAAGGTCTTGTTCTGGGCCAAGTACAATAAAATAATACAGAAATAAAATAAATATTGTACCCCCAATAACAATTACCCCCTTCTCTCCACCCCCCCCGGCCCCACACATACTCATACCTCTTGTACAGCGTACTATAATTTCAAAATATTGGTTCCGCGTATACCTAGGTTGAGAACCAGTGCTTTGGAGAATAGCAATATAGTATATCATTTAATTAAACCGCGTTTCATTTAATTCACTTGACTATGCAAAGGTTGCAGAATTGCGTAAAAGGACATACCAAATGTCTAAATTCTGCGAGTTTGTTACGTCCGTCTGGACACCCCTTCCCTCCGCCCCTAATCATCCCCTAATCGGGGATTTAAAACAACGTTCGGCTTCGCGTCACGCGTCATTCGCTCATTTTTTTACTATCATCCTCGTGTACGCGCTCGTTATGGTATGTCAACGTAAAGGCTAGGTGACTAGGCCGCGGATGTGTGTATCGCGACATGCTAACTCGTCGGCACTCGCAACTTTCGCACTGAATATTCTTCGTCATCGCCCATACTATCTCTTTCCATCCCCTTCTCTATTTCTCCAGAGTTTTTCCTTTTTAACCTGTTTCCACGGTTCCGTGCTCCACTTGCCTCGTCCTCTCCTCCGTTATTCCCTTGTCCCGTATAGCTCTGCTTTGCATAATTTCTATCGCTGCAGGTAGTACGTAGATACACTCGTGGACGTATGTACCACATACTCTCACATTTTACGTACCTACCGAGTATATAATATACACGGACACTCGTGGTTTTAGGTTCGTATAAGAGTGAATTGATAGGGAGATAGAGGAAACGTAACGCGTCTGCCGCTCCTGGTCCATAGCTGCACGTAAGTATGATCCACAAAATGTTAAGAATATTCCATTTTATCGATTGACCTAAACAAATTCTTAAATCTATGCAAAAACAGTCGTAAGTTGTTTCGGCAGTTTTCGGTAATTGAAATTACTAATTGCAGGAGATATAACTGCAAAAAGCCTCTCGATTATCTCTGAAACGTTTCATTACGATTCTTTACTCTTCTGTCACGTGTTTCAAGTTTCGACTAACGCTAAAATTCTGTACAGGAATCATATGCAGTGAATTTTAAAAAAATGGCAACGCATATGTAATCTCGTAGATCATTGAAAAAGTGCAAAAAAATGATTATTACGACAGTTGCCAGGAAAAAGAACTACACGTCACTCTCCATACCAAATAACACCTACGAGAACAATTTTTTTATATCTTCAACGGTCTAAGAGATATTTCTGCGTTTCCAGTTAACGGGTCATCTACCTTTTTGCAGTGCTTGGCCATTTGTTGGCCATACACGGGACTTTTTAAAAAAGTTTTAGCCAATTGTTTATTGGTTTTATATGGCTCACCATGAAGCCGTGTTTAAAAATTATATGTCGCTTGCGGGTTTGATTGTTAAATGCCGGGCGTCATTATTTCCAAATCGGAAATCGCACGTTTTCTGAGGTCAATTTTGTAATAATAAAGTACTACATTGTTATTTTATAAACATGATTTTGGTACGGACAAGAGCCAGCAGGGTTTGAAATATCCTGTAAAAATTTCAGATCAATCAGCATTGTTGTTTTTGAGATTCTGGACCCGTCGCGCCGAGTGAACAAATTTTCAGTCCCGCCGGGTTGCAATTTTTTCACACGGTTGGTCTAAAATCTCAAAAACTACACGACGGATTGCTCTGAAATATTTGCAGGATATTCCACACGCTGCTGACTCTCACCCCTACCAAAATCATGTTTATAAAATAACAATATCATACTTTATTTTTACAGCATTCACCCCGTATTCCTTTTCAAACATCGAAATGTTGTAGCTTTGTCAAGTTTTGGAATCGAAGTATGAAATTTTGAAAATACATTCCTTTGATGTTATACTTTATGAAAATGCAATAAAAAAAAAATCGATTTTTTACCCATTCGTAGGCAGATGGCCCTTTAAAAGAAACACGCTGCACGTGTATATCAGAGCGCAAAAGCTCAACCACGTTGTTTAAGAATTCTATGAACAGATAGAAAAGTGTCGTGGAGGCCTAATAAAATCGTATTCAGCAAACTATTGAATAAATAATTAATTTCGGTCTAAACCTTTGTGCGGCGAGCACAACGGGCTTGCGGATGTGTACGGTTGCATGTGCAGGGTGTCCTGTAAATGTTGGTAGCCCGTTAAAGGTGCGATGCCTAAGATAATTACAATCATGTTTTTCCTGAATGAAAATATCCGAAGCGCCTTAGTTAACGTGATATTAATGAAAATCGGGAGCCAATTGGAGAGAGTCGTGGTAGCTGGCGACGCTATTCAACCGATAACCAACTATCGGCGCTACCGGCTACCGCGTTCTTCTCCGATGGTCCGTCGTTTTAGGTTAATATCTCGTTAACTGTAGTGCAGCCAACATTTTTGATAGGGAAAAAGCAGCTTGGAATCATCCCAGGTATTGTATCTTTAACGACCTACCACCTGTTATGGCACAGATAATTGCGGTATAAGTTTGTATCATGGATCATGTGTCTTCGTTAACGCAGTTAAAATTTTGGTATAACGAATGTTAGACAATTCCCAACAAGTTTGTCGTTAACGTAGAAATAGAGGTATAGCATATAACTACGGCGATATTTGCGATTAATCGAATATGAGGTTGACATTGGCTTTTGTGTCAGTTCTCGGGTAAACTAGAATTACCGTATTTGCTTTAAAAGAGAATATTTGCAATTCTTCGTCCATGTATTGTACGTGCGTACGTGAGAGAGAGAGAGGGGGGCGGTGTAATGGTCGGGGGAGAAGTGTTGTTCGGGCACCCACGTTGTATCCCAAATTAATTTTATTTCCATTCGAAGTGCGGAGACCCAAAGTTTCCATTTGAATAACAATGTTTAACGTGTGAATAATTGTGTATTGCAGTCGTTGCAACTGTACAGGCTGTGCTACGTTACGAAAATGTTGTCGTTTATTGCGCATGGAAAATGTAACGTTATCGTTACTCAAAATATCGTTCAATAGATGCATCGACGATTAGATATAATTACGGCGACTCTCATTAAGGTTTAAACTCTATCAATGTTTAAATCGGTTTAAAGTGTCAAAATATTAATGTGTTAATAGTTACAAAGTAGATCTTATCAAAAAGGAGTTATAATTAAAAAGTATAAAGAGGTATCTTAATTGAATTCTGTGGGAAAAACTATTATTTTTTTGCAACTTTTACAAACAAAAAACACTGGAAAGCAATATTGTGAGGAAGAATTGTTCAAAAATGTCTCTATGGCAGGCTCGGCAAAGTATTACTTTAATTGGAATATACTCTGTTTATTTTAGAATAAACAGTTCAGTTTTATTACAACATTACGAATACTAGTAAAACCTTCCGTATTCGTGCTCGCATTATCCGAATATCTTAATACGTGAACGCTGTAATATCCGAACGTGGTGTCTGCTACGTGTGTGGCGTTCGCCACATACACTGCGACGAGCCCACACCGACGCGACGCGGCGTAAGGTAAATTCGGGCACTCCCAAGTAGACTCGGATAACGTCATGGTCCTCGTCGAGGATTTTAGATCGACGCGTGATCGACAAGAGAGTCGTCGTCGGTTAACTTGTCATGAACACTTGTTACACTAGCCACTTGTTAATAAATATCTATTCTGAAACTTGCGACCCGTTAGAAAATAATTTAGATAACCACGTTTCGTACATATACACCTACATAAATATATGTAAACACAGTTTGAAATGGGGTAAACCTGACAAACATAACAGACACATTTCCATCTACAACCGTCAGAATTAGCTCCGGCCATAACGATTTGGTATGCAACTGAAAACTTATGTGAGTAGCAGTTCAAAAGATGAGGGGTCGTTTTGCACATAAAGAATCTGTCACTGTTCTGCTATTCAAACAGTTACCACCTCCGTATTATTCCACCATTATTCCCGGGAAACAAATCCCGTTTTCGAAATCATTGAAAGCGCGAAGAAAAATGGGATGGACCTTTAATATCGAATTTATAAACCTCAAATCTCCACTGTATAATTCAAACACGATAATGCCGTGAATAATTAGAAGTTGAACTTAGATATTAAAATTTTGCACCGCGCAATCGTATTTTAATCAAAGCCCAAACGATATACCAATTTCTGAAGTAGTCTGAGTGGTAAAGATGATTCATCATACGGATCTATTCCCAAATCATCGTCGAAAATCTCACGTTACATACATTTAAACACGATAATGATTTCGATAAGTCGAGGAATACTATTTTGAATCGTGAGTTTCTGTCACTCGCGCAAAGCAATCATATTTCCATCAAAGTCCAAATAATTCATATTGATAACGATTCACGGAGATTGTACGTATCCAAATTGGTTTTATTAAATTCTCTCTGCAGTTGTTTTTAGACAGAACCACAGTCGATGTATTTGCGGTGGCTGCTGATACGTTTCCCATCGCGAAAAGTTGATATCTGCACGCGTACTCGCGGTCGCGAACAAGCCGCCAAATCGATTGCCACAGAATTTCGACGGGAAATCGTGTATTTGCGACGGACCGCCGTGAGCAGAAGGAAATAATTCCATTGTAGTAGATGCTTTCTGTGCAATTTCTTCCTGTTTTACCTTTCCCCTCCTTCGCATTCGATTTAATGTTTCAGGAAAATGTTGATTTCGCGTTCCGCGGAAATATATCAGCCGCGTAAAATCAAGGCACATTTGTATCAAGATACAAGACTAACTTTCGTAGAGAGTTATGTTACACGGATCCAAATGGTCGCAGTAAATTCCAACACCCGCAGGTACCTTCGAATCACTTCTCTAATTGGGTTCACTGGGAATACGTGGGTAGGTGTGCGTTAGAATTTTCCAAACTTTCTCGCCATGCGTCTTTTACCGTATGTATGTACGTATAGAGGTATAGAGTTCCTACGAACAGTCGTAGTAATCAAATTTTAACGATGCCAATACTTTTATGACTCTTTAACGTTAACTGCGACACGAAGGACTTGCCGTAGGCGTACTAATAGTGAGAATAAAATTAATATTCAGTGTTTCCAAGGTAGTTACGTGGTAAAAGAAATTGGATAAACACAAAAATATATAAATCTACGCGTATAGCCAGTCCCATTGTACAAAAATTGTAATCGAAAGAAGATACCATAGACTTACGCAGATATTTATAGCTAAGAACCTATGCGAGGTTCAAGTTTCGAAATCTTAGTCGTTATTTCGTAAATCCACGAGCCCCGAAAACCCAAAGTTTGTCACGCAATGACAAACTGCGTATGTACATTTGCTGGCTTGCGTCCGGACAATGGTAGATTACATCTACTTACCGCTATCCAAGAGAATCGACGTCGTACATCGTACCTACATACGTCTTGGTATACAGAGCACGATGCGAGGCGACGCGACGCGAGGCAACTCAGGCAACGCGACGTTCGTCCCTCGTTCATAGATCGAGGGTTCTCTGAAGTTTCAAATGAATCCACTATATCGCCACTGAGCCGAAATACGTATTCGTAGCTCTAAAGGCGATTTTCTCGGGAAACAAGTCAGTCCGCGGTATTCGAGTTATAAATAATGTCGAGACGTGAGTAACCTACCGAAAAGGTGGATCTGATACGAACCATCTACCATCTCTCATCCCTTCTTCTCCTTTACCCTACCTTCTTCGTCCTTTCCTCTTTCACTTTTTTTCCTCCTCCTCCATCGTCATGTTATCCCTTTTCGACCTTCCCCCCTCGTCCCTCTCTTCCCATCCGCTACGTATGAGCTTTGCGGCCCTACAAATTGCCGACAATCCCATATCTGTCGGGTTCCTGGCATGATATTGGCCGCTTTCGTGCAGTCGCTCGAACAACCGCTAATTCCCTACATCTATACGCGTACATACGTACCTTTGCAAGCCGCAGGAGTGTATTTATGTACGCGCACACGTTCGCACAGACATGCTCGTAGGATTTTAAGGTAAGCGGAGAAAATGTTGTAATCGGGAGAGCCGATGCCAATAAATTGCTGGCAACTACTACCTCGGCGATTCGTCGTTAATGACGAGTGAGCCGTAATAATTCCTCGATATTACACTGTCTCGTCGATAACGACCAATATTTCAATGCGCCGGTCGTTATTGCCACTTAAAGTGACGACCGTGATTGTAAATCACTGACGCGATTACGCGCCTCCCGATTCGTGGGTGTCTCGCGTTACGCTCCAAGCGCAGCGTGTTAGTAAACTGCATGTCATTCGTTACGTTCTTTAGAGAAGCAAGACTACGATTCTCCCTTTTTTTTTTACCTTTTTTCATTTTGTTTTACCACCTCAGTGTCCTTGACCGCATGACGGATTGTAAACTTAAATGCTTAAATTCTTAGGGTACAAATCATTACTTCATCAACAAATTCGATGTTTAAAAATTTTATGAAACTTCTTTTTCGTACGATTCTTTAAGTAATTTACAAGTTATGTGCTCATCGTTGTACATGCTCATACGCATTTCGTATTGAGTCAATTATGTTAACGACGAATTCATCGTTTGAACGTTTCGTTCAATTATATAATCCTTGATATAGAACACGTATCCTTGCGTGAATTATCGTTGGAATCGATCGTGAATAAAAATACTTAAGCAACGAATTGAGTTTATTCGAATCTTTTAATTATTCCACTACATTAATCATTCACTACATTAATCATTCCTTTACGGATGTACGAATGCATGAATACATTAAACAGTTTAAAACGAGAAAGTTCAGGTTAGAGCGTCTTCATAAATAGACTCGACTAAAATGAAGCAGCCTGTTTTAAATAAATAATTGAAATCACAATTTTCAAGGAATAATCGGAAATAATTGCATAATTGTTGATTTAAAACCGTTCAAAGTTGTTATTTCAGTTCTTACAATCAAATTTACGGTTAGAATTATATTATATTATTTTCGTGAAAATAAGTTTCGAAATGTAATTTGGAATACTTATATTGATTATACATGGTACCTCGTAATTTCTCAAAGTCAGTTTCGAGCAGGTTCTTTCTTGCCAAAAACATCTCAAGCGCCTTAGTTAGCCTGATATTAACGAAAATTGGGACTCAATCGGAGAGGAACGCAATAGCTAACGGGATTAGCCATTGGCCTGAGCTTACAATTAGACTCGTCTACCCAATAACAAACGACCGGCGCTACTGGCGATACTAGATTTACCAGCTACCGCGTTGTTCTCCGATCGGCTGACATTTTCAATTAATATCTCATTAACTACAGCACAACCAACGTTTTTGTGCTGGACCTCCAACAACGACTCGAGAACTTGCGAGAACTTTTGAATAGTGAACGGTAAATTTGACACAGAAGTGCTCAAACGTTTGAGGAGTACGGTCCGACGCGTCCGAAGGAAAATCACTGATACCTGGATTCTTCACCACGACAATGCGTCAAGTCACACTTCGCTAATTGTAAGAGGGACACTGGCCAAATATAACGTTGCAACGCTGACCCAGCCACCCTACAGTATCGATGTAGCTTCCTGTGACTTCTTTTTGTTCCCTCGGATCAAATGGAACATGAAAGGAGATCGTTACGGGACGATTCATGCGGTCCAAGCGGCTTCGACAGGGTACCTGAACAGCTTGCGATTGTCGTCTTCCAGGGAGCACATGAGGAATGGAAAAAGCGCTGGGTTGATGGGCGAGGGTCATATTTTGAGGAGTATTAAGTCACTGTACATATAGCATTAATATATTTCTTTGTAAGACTTTTGTCCCGATACTTATTGGACAGACCGTGTATTCTACGCTCGTTTACACGTGCCGCCGTTGACACGGGCATCGGCACTTCTGAGAATCTCTGTTTTAAGACCTACATCTTGATCGCCTGCACTAACAAGAGCTGCTCGCCTCGCTCATCACACTCTTATCGATTCTCATATAAATATATACATCCTCATACCGTACACCCAACACTCGTCATCCAGAAGCCCTTCTCGGAAGCCCTGGATATGCAATACCTTCCGAGAACATCATTGCCGGTGCTTTTCCATTCTACATTTGGGACTGAGGAATAACAAACGCGGTCAAACTTCATGTAATTGTATGGATAAAGAAAATCATCTTTGCATTTCAGAATTCCTACGCCATTTTCATCAGGCCTATCCAAGTTTGAGCCCATTTTATTTGTTCCGCCTTCCGCCCCTCTCTGGATACTCTCAGCCCGGTTACATCCACCCTGCTCTAACTGGAAGTTAGAAGCCAGTTTGCCAAATGAGGCGCCCCTTACCCTCTTCTGAGGCGCCGTGGAAGGCAAGCGTGCATGTAATCGAAGTTTCAGAGTGTATCCTTCTCGGCCCTGCCGGGTTCTGTTTTGTTACGCTCGGTCTGGGCGACGAAGAGAAGGTACAACGGGCGACCACCGGATGGACTCGAACTTGGACTCTCCACGGTTCGACCTACTAAATCCAGTTATTCGATATGTTTCTGTCCTAACGGGAGTAAACGCCGAGTAGGTCAAGAGTCCTATGTTGAGGTTTTTTTTTTCTACGGTCATCGATCGCGTTGACCAATCTTTCTCAATCTGCGGCCCGCAATGACACTCGTAGTTCCCCGTAACGACGTCTAAAGGCCCGTCCAGACCAACGCGGCATAGCCCGCCGGCACGCTCTCGCGGCCTCGTTATGACGTCACAAAATCTTTGCGCAGCATCTCCATGCCGCGCGGGCTGACTGGGCGATCGGGTAAGGGAGCGGTTTCGATCAAAGGAAACGCGCGCGGCCTATTGGCCCCTCTCTCTCTTCCCTTCCGCGTGTCACTCTCGCACTCACAGCAGCTTCACGGATGTGCTCTGGACGCATGTGTGTTGGTTCGTCTTCGCACATCGTGTTTGCTTAAAGCCGCGACATGCATGCCGCGTATGTCTGGACGGGTATCTCGTCGCGCGGCGATTTTGATAAGAGGCCGCGAGAGCGTGCCGGCGGGCTATGCCGCGTTGGTCTGGACGGGCCTTAACGAATAAACTGTACGCGGCTGAATTTTCGTTGGTGCTTTTTTAAAATGCATATAACTTGCATATAACGAGATAATCGAGCACATATGTACAAAGGACGCAAAAATGCGGACGCGTATATTAAAAAATTAGGCTGACTACAGACGTGAAACATACGCGCATAACAAACACCATATCGCAACACCGTTGCAAATACATCGACACTATCGACACATATGTGTATCTTGCTACTTGCATCAGTGGATTCTGCTTACCGTTGGTAGAAGTAATCCTATCATATTGGCGTCGAACGTATCTGGTAGAGGGTTGGGCAAGATATTTTTCAATCTAGCCACGGGTATGGTGAAGGGAAAGCAAAATTCGCCCCAGTTATCTGATTCGATTGAACGTTAAAATTTTAAATAATACGAAAGAGGTTGCTTTCAACGATATGCAAGGATTATTAGGTAAAACAGGCAAGCACCGTCGCGAAGAACTTAACATTACTGTGAGAACTAGCAAACTGAAATTTACAATACTTTCAGGTAAACTTGCCATTTGTGGCGATTGGTGACAGGATTTCCACTCTCGTCCTAAGGCTGGAGCCACACGGATATATTAAGTACACGCGTAACAACTCAATGACAATGTACAATCATTGTAGGATGTTCGCTGGCATCTCTCGACGAGCGGTGTACGCGCGTACGAACGGACGTTGAATTCTTATTGACGTATTTCTCTATTACGGGCGTACACCGCTCGTCTAGGGATGTAAGGTTGGGGCCACACGGACGCAACAACTCACGTAATATACGCCCGTAACAACGCACGTAATTACGCCCTTGCTAACAATGCGTTACTGTTTATAAACGCGATAACACGAGCGACGTGCGCCAAAATACATGCGCGGACAATGTTTGTTGACATCCCTCGACGGGCCGTGTACCCGCGTAATAGAGAAAATACGTCGATAAGAATTCGACGTCCGTTCATACGCGCGTGATTTTATACACAAACAATGTATATCAGTGTATAACAATTTATAATGTGCATCCCAAGGTATTGATACGTGAATTGTTACGCTCGTACTTAGTAGGTCCGCATGGTCCCAACCTAACGCTAATGTATTTTAATTACGGGCGCAATTACGTGCGTTATTACGAGCGTATATTACTTACGTGAGATGTTGCGCGCGTACTTAGAACGTCCGTGTGGCCCCAGCGCAATATAACTAGTATATCGCATACTCGAGTAGGGTAGGTCTTTGATGATCCTGACAGCTCCGGGGACAACTTGGTCCAGCGAGTCGAGAATCGTACACTTGTTCGATTATCGGAACCTATTATTCCCGGTATAAGCCCGAAGCTGTTTCTGTTGTAGAAAACGAGGCTTTCTGGATAGGGATTAATACTTCGGCAATCGATGACCAAAGAATAAGATATTTGAATAAACTGTAATTCAAATTCAACGTTTTTCAGCATTCTAGTTTAATTTCTTTCGCGAAGCATACGTGCAAAACCTAATTCAATTTCTTCGTAACAATCATCGACCTTTTCGTATTACCTACTGAGCTCGACAGATAATAAAGATGACGAACTAGACCCCAACTTTGATTTAAAGAAAGCGACATAAAGTTCATGTTTAACAAAGGAAATCATGACTTGCTTTTCATTTCACGTTCTTGAAGTTAAATCCACTGCGTTATTCTAGCCTTTAACAATTGAACTACTCAGTCATTTTTATTGATTAAAAATTTTCATTTAAATTGAACACTTTTACTGCGCCACTGGCCTGGCACACACACTATTTAAACCTATACTGCATTCTAAACCGATACTACATAAATAATCATGTCCTTTCGACTGGTCTGGTAGAAATAGGTATACATTAATCGTTGGTACTTCTAGCGTTAAATGGTCTACAGTTAACGTTCTACGAGTGACGAACATGTACTCGGTAATAAATATAGCGCACGCTATGGGGCCGACAAATGATAATGAAATACGAATAATATCGCGGGCATACTTCGATGGTACTCGACGAAAACATGCTGAATTTCAAATTGAACACCGTTCGGTTGCTATCATCAGGTTTTATTCCTTTTTCGTTTGATTTCCTCACGGCATACGAGAATTATATCCTTCGCTACAGGAATATGAAAATTAGTAAATTGCGTTCGTAAAACAAATGTAGTGCTCGGATAAAATCGCATTAAGCGTCATAGTTGGTAAAATTTCAATTTTCGGCCTAGACCGTTTTTTCCAAGCACCGTTGAATTTTCGACGGAAAGTACGTAGTTAATGTACAAGCACTGCAAAATATTTTTGCTGTTCCGTTCAATTTTGAGGCGAGTTTGGCGCAGCTTTTATTTCAGCGCATTGCGATAAGCGAGAGGGCGGTAACGCGGGTGCGCTTTCACCCCGGTCACGCACCCGCTTCTTTACGGTAAATTAAACGAGGTCGCCTCTTATCCCGATTTGTTTGTCGTTGGAAACGTGCATTTACAAACCCTGGCAACGATGCTACACCGGCTGCTGTTCTTCTATAACCGGCTTGGACCGTCATGAGGGTGAATAATTTTAACGAAGTACCACTCGAAATCCACGAGTGCGAGTTCGCACGAACAACCTTTGCAAACCACATACTCACGTGTGATCCGAGAGAATGTCAGCTTGTTGGAAAAAGTTATGCGGGCCTAAGGTGAAACGAGCGAAATTAACGTACAAGAGTGAGGGGGGTGGGGTACCCGAAACCGTACGGTAGCCGGCCAAGCTTTGTAGTTCTTTCAACGGTAACTTTAATCGTTCTGCCACTAATTGGTAGGAAACATTGTGTTACCAGTTGGGGGTTTGAGTAGTCTAAGGCCTCGTTCAGACGTACATGCGTAGACCCGCGAATGAACGTTCGCATGGGCTGCGTATTCGCGTGCCGAACGCGCCGAAGACGAAATTGGGAAAGGAAATAATGAATCCCTTCGATATTATAAATATGGATTTTTTAAAGTCTTTGTTACGTTATATCCAAAGCTCAACGAACATGATGCCAAATTCTTGAATTACTTTAGAACAGGCCTGAGCAAATCTTGCTCTTGGAGCAAGCATGAGTAATTAGCCTTCTGTCGGTCTACACCCACCATGACTCCCGGTGCGTGTCTAGAAGCGAGACAGATATAGCAATATCCTTCTTTTCGTTCGTACGGCGTGCATTTAAAGCTGACGGGTGGGGGTACTGAAAGCACGTGAGGCTAGTGCGTATCCCGCGGTTAGACAGGTTTGATGTAAAGTGAGACGCATGTCGTGACCGTAGTGTGGTTCCGATGCATGTTATACGTGCAAAATACACACGCATACACATTTTTGATGACACAACTCGTTCTGATTTTCAAACTCTGAAGGAATCATTAATATTTTACAGGGATCCTTTCTAATGTGCTGTCGCGGTGTGCTCACGTCACGCGAAAAAAGTGTAGCGCATGTTTTTAATATATGTATTGTACGCATGCTTATCGTATCTGTTTCACAAAATCCGTTTAAAGTCAGTATGAAAATATTGCATTGTGCATAGACATCTGCACTCTACTTATTAGCAGTACCAACAAGAACTTGAACATACAATTATTAAGATTGCATGCGTAAACGTTATTAAAGTTGTGCATTACTTGGAAAAAATATCCTCCAAATATTAATTAAAAAATGTATTCGTTATTCGTGAATCTAAAGTCATACGATCATTTTTTCATCCGAAAGTGATGCTTCGATAGGTCTGGTATTTCTATGTTAATGATGTATTAACGTTCGTGGGTTAAGATGAAATAGTCAGCGTGTAAATCACGACGTAGAATCGTTCGGCCTAGAAACGTCCCAGGCCTCAGCCAAAGCTGACAGGCCTACCGGAACGACCGTAGTCAGCTTGATTCTTCCATTTTCGCCCATTAACGTTAGAACTTACCTGCAAGCTTTCTGCACCATTCAGGCAAAACGGAAGATAAACCAGATTGCAACAAAAGAGGCAAAAATAATTATAGCATTTGTTTTAAAATAGTGGCGGTAACGCACGCGTCCTGTGATAATTGCGAAATTGAAAAGGAGCAGAGCGTAAATGGGCTTTCAGAAATAGACTTTCTGACTCCGTGCTACTTTTTTATCGATAAGTTGGATATTCCCGCCCACTAATCAATAGTCGAAATAACGATTTTTTTCTTGTTTGTATATATTAGGAGATATCAAATATTTCTTCAATCCATTGCTTTTTTGGATTTACGTAAACGAGATGTTCTCTAACCAATAGAACCAGAGTTAGCATTTTTTAAAGGAAACTGTTGATCGGTCTGCAGCGTAAAATCAAAGGCCTCTCCATATCAAGAGACAAGGTCTTGTCTCGGGCCAAGTACAAGTACGCGAGACTAGACCTTTTAAGTATACGTGTGAAAATTGTTTCCGATCACGGTTGACCGGCATTGCCTGTTGAAGGTTAGGATCTATCAACGCTCGGATACTTATATCGTAGTCCAAAAATCGAGTCGAGCAATACCATTTGATTTTTAAAGGCGCGCGGCAGAAGGTTAAAGTAGAGAGAACAACACCCAACGAACACAGACATCAATAAGAAAACAGTAACTAACAATGTTTATTCTAGAATTCACTACCATCAACAAACTTAAATATCAATTTTTTAGTCTGTATGGAGCCGCATGCTTGCAGTGTTACGGTTATCCATTTGTATC